>JBAMNC010001240.1:1685000-1722500 GCA_037902135.1 Cetoscarus ocellatus
TTTGTGTAACGCCAATTCACAACAAGTATTATCTCAGGATTATAGGGCAATTTTTACTAATTTTTTACTACCTCTAAAATATTTCTAACTACGAACACGACATCCATGCGCAGCCCTATATATGTGTGTGTGTGTGTGTGTATATATATTTACAAATACATACATCCAACACCCAATATGAAACCATAGGGCCAATCATGAATCCCTCCATCATGGAGAAAACAGCGTAAACCTCCACCAAAGTAGCTCACATAATGTTGTTACATCTATAATCAATAGTTCCATGATGAAGTTACCATTATAATATGACTCATGACCCTGAAAACCCACTCCTAGCACTCAGAACCATGTTGATATCATTATTAGAGACAGTTATTGAGCAAAAACGATCGTTCACAAATGGAGGTTATCTGGATCACCACCAAAATCTGATCATTTTTAAGTTGGGCCATTACCAGCATCTCCTTAAAATTTCAGCAAAATCCATCCAGTAGTTTTTGTGTAACCTTGCTAACAAACAAACAAACATACGCCGGCAAAAACATAACCTCCTTGGTGAAGGTAATAAATTGTGCGTGAGGATCGGGCGAAGAGAGTAGAGAGGGAAGATGATTGGGAGCCAGCATATATAACAGAGGTGGAGCAGCGGGCCGAGGTGCTCCACATCTGAATAAATATCACCAATCGGCCAATGCAGGCAGCTTGGAGAGAACAGATCACCCTACTAGACATATACATGGGGACCGTCACAATCGATTCATTGAGGGAGTTATTGATTATCAGCTGGAATTGGTTTTTGATTCTCATCCCTAGATCTTACTGTGTGCATGAAGGCTATCGTAATTTTGTTTAGAGATGCATGGTGTTATCGGTTTGATATCAGTATTGGCCGATATCAGCCTAAAAAGTTAAGTATCGAATCGGCCGATATTGAAATTCCGCAGATATTAACAGCCGATATATCAGCAGCACATATCAGCCATACTTTGGCTGGAATATCTGCAAATTACACAAATGTACAGTATTGATGCACCTTCTCATCACTGCATGGGTACATTTAAAAATCAAGAGTTTCATTTTGCTAGAGTTAAATGCTGTTTTTCTTGTTTTACATCTGCTCCTCGCAAAAATATAGTCCACATCAATCAAGTACAGAGCTTGTCTCTTGACCAGAAATATTGGTATCAGCGATAATGAATTAAAAAATATTGGCATATCAGATATCGGCAAAAATCCAGTATGTTTTTTTTGTTTGTTTATCTATTTGGCATGGACAGGTGATCAGACATGTCTAGCTAATGCTGCTCACTTCCCTCGACACCTGCTCTGTTCTCTGCTTGTCCAAATCACACCAAAACCTAATCTCTCCACTTCAGTCCTTAATTTCCTCACCCTGACCCGCCTCTGTGTCATCGTGCAGGCTCATAAGTAAAAGTCCTGCCTGAAGGAGCTGACAGCCTCACTTTTTTCATCTCCAGTTTATTTTTATACCGTCTTAGCTGATTCGTTGACTCTTGTTCTTGGTTATTAAACTAAACAAACAAACTAAACAACCCTCCATCCAGAGTGGTTTGCTTCTGTCATGTGACCAGAGTCTACCAGGTGTGTGTGTGACCTTTGCCCTGCCATGCAAAGCACTGACTGCTGCATGTTTTCCACCCATAGAAGGATAAGTTAGCATGTGTTGTTAAATGTAAATACGAAGCATTTTTAGTGTAGCTTTGTTGTGTTTTCATGCAACAGCGTCTGAATGTTTGGGGGACCCAAGTGAGTATGACCTGTGAGTGGTTTGTATTGAAATAAAGGACGATATGAAAGGCTTTACAGAAAACCATCACTGTACCTGATTTTGTTTTTCCTCTCTTGTGTTCCAGGAGCTCTACTATCTGAGAATGCAAAGAGGCAAAGACAAGATGGAGAGGAAGAGCATGGACGAGCAGAATCAGGTGTGATGTTATGGCTGGAGCTACACACTGAAGTCAGAATAAACATTTAGGAGGGATGTTTTGGCTGGAATTTGGAATTTTGATACAAGACAAGTAGGGCTGAACATTATAGTGTTTTAACATCCCAATTAAATGTGAGTAAAAGCCACATTGCAGGATATACAAGGTCACTCACA
The DNA here is from genome assembly GCA_037902135.1 of Cetoscarus ocellatus. Lineage (NCBI taxonomy): Eukaryota > Metazoa > Chordata > Actinopteri > Labriformes > Labridae > Cetoscarus > Cetoscarus ocellatus. The sequence continues at coordinate 1,687,123 of JBAMNC010001240.1, forward strand.
TGACTCGAGTTTGATATACAGCCATTTTTGTCGTTTTTCTTGCCTCCAATAAAAGTCCATCTGATAATATCACCACTAAAACGGGGTACACACAAGGATTTTCTAAATCTGAAGAGATTTTTTGATCTGTTAGAGCATCTTTTCTCAGCCTGAGGTCCGTGGACCCCTAGTGGTCTGTGGTGTAATTGCAAGGGGTGCTTAAAATAAAATATAATTTAAAAAAAGATCCTATGACATTAAAAAAAAAGAATTATTTTACTCAAATGTGACTGAGACCTTTATCTACCTAAACTGCAGAGGGTAACAGGACTTTTTCCTCTAATTACGTGTTTCACAAGTGTATTTTTTATTTATTTAAGTTTGTATAACGCGAACTTAACACGATCTGCATCCTTTTCAAATTATGAGCCCCCTACTGTTCTAGTGGACATACACCATTCATTTCTTAATAATGATTTTATTGTGAATCATCTGCAAGAAGGTGTTGTGGGAAAGTTCATGAGCTTGCAAGATTCAGGTTAGCATTTAAAATTAAGCTAGTGTTACAAAGAAACAAAGAAAAAGATGGTAAGCACAGTTACACAAAGAAGAAGAAGAAGAAGATCGACCTAGAATCTAGTCCTCCAAGCCTCCACGCTTGTGTGATCTAACAAAAGAAGAAGAAGAAGAAGAAGAAGAAACATGGCAACAACCGGAAAACACAACACGCAACATGGAAGAGGACATACGAGGGAATGATGGTGGTCTTGCGACTTTTTTTGGTGGAAAATTCCTGAACTAAAAAATAGAAAAGACTCTGGAAAAAATCCTGGAGACAGTGTGAACTCATGAGATGGTCCTCCAATTCTGAGGTCCATTTAACTTTATGTTTCAGGTCGGCAATGCTTGTTTTTATTTACGCCTGCTTCCTCAGTCAGCTCGCTTCTTTATTGGCTACATTCACGTCACAATTCATGGAGTCGTGACTCATTAGTTGACTTTCCCCACACACACGGAGATTTTTGGAAGTAAATATTGAACAAGTTTAATATTTACAATTGTCAGCCCCGACCCATTTCAGAGCAGATTATCAGGACATATTCACTCTTAACACACCTCAGACCACAGGAGAATCTTTTAGGAAAATCTTATAGGACATAAAATAATCAGGCGTTTGCCATCCTTGGTCAGGAAGGGAAAAGTCAGGAAAAAACAGCCCGATAATCTTTATGTGTGTACCCCACCTAAGCTGGCTCACAACAGTCCACAGCAGGCCCACAGTATAGTACATACCTTGTTTTATTAAAGCATCTTGAGACTCCTCTCACATTGAGGACCACAGCCATAAAGGAGTGACGGGTGTTTTTATGCGTCTGCTTAGAAAATCAAATGAAGTTAACAGCTGTCTTTGTGTCGTCTTCACTTTCAGTGTCAGAGGAGGTTGAGGGTGTGTGTGGCGACATGTAACAGAGCAGACTACTCCAAACTGGCCCCCATCATGTTTGGGATCAAATCCCACCCTGAGGAGTTTGACCTGGAGGTGGTGGTGCTCGGCTCTCATCTCATTGATGACTACGGGTAAGACATTCAGCCTCCATCAGAGCAGAATGACAACGCATCAGATCGTCTGTATTGTGCTCTATAGTAGGATCTGAACTCATCTCTTAATTACCGTCTTCAGATTAACTGTATTCTGTATTTTTCCTCTCCCCGCTCTGCAGAAACACTTTTCGTATGATCGAGCAGGATGACTTCGACATCAGCTCCAAGCTTCACACCATCGTGAGAGGAGAGGACGAGGCGGCCATGGTGGAGAGCGTTGGTCTGGCTCTGGTGAAGCTCCCTGATGTCCTCCAGAGGCTCCGCCCTGACATCCTGGTCGTCCACGGAGACCGATTTGACGCACTGGCTCTTGCCACCGCTGCAGCTCTGATGAACATCAGGATACTTCACCTGGAGGGAGGAGAGGTGAGGGGGCGGAGCCAGGACATATACGAGAACTGTGATTAACAGTCATAAACTTCATATGATGTCAGACTCCACAAAAGAGAGAAGTACATCACCTAAAGTCAGGTCAGACCTAGAACATGGCTGCAACAATTTAAGGGATACACCAACTTTTTTCTTTTCATGTCTTGCCTCACTCCCAAGTCCATGACAAGCAGATAGACACCATACTTTCAACTCTGCGTGCAGCTTAGCTGAAACACAGGGAGTCAATGGGTAGTGTTAGCCTGCCTCTGCCTACAGTCATCAGATAAACTCTTCAGCAACTCTTAATGGTCCTGTGTGCTTGTTGTGACCCATTTTTTTTTACCACGTTATGTTACATTATCTTCTACTATCATCATATTATCTTCTTCTTCTACTCCGAAACAGAGGTTTTGTTTTGTTACCTACTTACAAGCTCATCCGTGGTGGTTTGCACGAGAGATGTGACGTTCCCGAACAAGTAGAGTCTTTTGAACAATACCTTTTAGTGAACAATGAGAACATTTGCAGCTCTGAGTGAGCTGTTCGTTTTTGCAGGTCATTTGCAATTAAAAATGCCTCACAGTCACAACAAGCACACAGGACCTTTTAAAGTTGCTGAAGAGTTTATCTGATGACTGTAGGCAGAGGCAGGCTAACGCTACCCATTGACTCCCAGTGTTTCAGCTCAGAGTCGTAAGAATGGTGTCTAAGACACGAAAACAAAAAAAAGTTGGTGTATCCCTTTAAAGCATAAATATTCTGTATCATTATGTGTATTTACTTACTTGTAGTGTAGATGAGGACATGTTTGAGTTTCCAAATCCGGATTTTGTTCCTGCATAGTCAAAATTTTGATCTGGTGTGAGTATCTTAAGACTGTCAATAGGCAAAAACTAAAGATGTTACAGCTTCATCAGGTTGATGAAGCTGTTACAGGGTTCCCATGTCCTCAAAACCTGGAAAACATTTTTGCTGATGTTGTTAAAATGAATGACATTTAACATGGCTAAATTAGCACTGCAGCAATCAGTCTTTCAAGCAAATCAAATTCAAAGGCTTGGCAGGTTGATTAAAGAAAACAAACAAAAAAAAACATAGGAAATAAAGTAAAAGTGTACATGGTAACTAATGCACACTGAGCCATAAAAATGAGTAGGTAAAATAATGCAAGTTAAGGAATAAAATATAAAATCTCAAAACAGTGGTGATAAAAATAGTTAATAAAATATGGCAAAATAAACAGTAAATCAACAAAATCTATTTATAAAAAAGCAGAGTAAATAAAGAAAAGTAAAAACTATTAAAGCACCACATAAAGGTCAGACTAAAAAGATAGCCAGCAAACAATGTGCATGCCTGAAAGTTAGAAACAAATATGATACGGTGGAGCTAGCTAGAGATATTGGTCATCAGCCCTCAATCTTGTTTCTTAGAGGACTAGATTAACCTAAGATGACTACGGGAGCTACAAAATGTTGTTAAACATCTAACCAAAATAAGAAAAGAAAGAAGCAGTAAAGAGCCATGTTGTGTGTAAAGTGTGTCTAATACATAGAAATGAAAGATACATCTAAGATCTGGTTTCTGATGTTTCTTCTTCAGGTGAGCGGTACGATCGATGACTCCATCCGCCACGCCATCAGTAAACTGGCCCATTACCACGCCTGCTGCACACGCACTGCAGAGCAGCACCTCATCGCCATGTGTGAGGACCACTCTCGCATCCTTCTGGCCGGCTGCCCCTCATATGACAAGCTGCTGTCCACTCACCGCAGAGAGGACTACATGGATGTGATTAAGAGCTGGCTGGGTATGTGAAGACAACAGACAGAGACGGGACATGAGGTGTCAGAGCTGGTATGTTCACTGAGGGCTGTTGGTTCATGTTTCAGGAGATAATGTCCAGGATCACGGCTACATCGTGGCTTTACAGCATCCAGTCACCACCGACATCCAGAGATCCATCAAGATCTACGGCCTGATGCTGGACGCTCTGATCTCCTTCAACAAGAAGACCCTCATCCTCTTCCCCAACATTGATGCAGGTCAGTATTTTGTTTTCAAGGATCACAACCATGACGTCATTTTTATAGTTACTGATACATCTGTGTGTTTCTCCTATAAACAGGAAGTAAGGAGATGGTGCGTGTGATGAGGAAGAAGGGCATCGAGCAGCATCCAAACTTTAGAGCGGTGAAGCACATCCCTTTCGAGCAGTTCATCCAGCTGGTGTGCCATGCCGGCTGCATGATCGGAAACAGCAGCTGTGGGGTACGAGAGGCCGGGGCCTTCGGCACACCTGTCATTAACCTGGGATCACGGCAGACCGGCAGGGAAACAGGTAGATGGAAACGACGCTGACCTGCTGGCTTTGTAAAAGTCTGTATTAGTAATAGAAGGATCTCTCTATGCGTGGTTGTTATTGATTGTTCCTCCATATTAAATACCTTTACAACCATATAGACATGAGCACCCTTTTGAAAATGGGCTGTCACGTCTCAAGAGGCTAACCAACAAATTTCAACTGAATAGAGACATTTGTGATGAGGACAGTTTTATGGTCCAGGCGTCCATTAATCTGTCAATGCTGTTTTCTTATTTTAGTCCCCTTGTCTCCACCCACTCAAACACCCAACACACCTTTGGTGGGGTTGTGAGATTAAATGAAGAGCATGGCTGTTTGTTGTGATTTGGTGCTGTACAAATAAAGATTGATTTAAATCTCTCTGCAAGAGAAGGCAGAAGATTTGGTGAAGTTGATTGCAGTTCTGCAGAGTTAGTTTACAGTTGTGGTTATAGCCTTAAAACTGTGTTTCAGTTGTGTCCTAGCTGGTCGTGAGCTAAGGTTGCATCACTATAAGCAGTAAATGTTCATTCCTGTGCCCCATATTTCCCCTTTAAACAAGAATGTTTGCCATGATTGCTGATGTGTATTCTCTGTATTGAGGAGTGCACTCATGTCGGTACAAAACTCTCTGTGAGCCAAAAGTTTCTCCCTTTATGTTGAAAGTGCAAGTAAAACATTCCACTCACAGAAATAGATTGCAGCTACGCTATCTCCCCTACATAACAGCTCTGTAAGATCTTCTGAGTGAGAATATTCAATAAAACCAAGGCAATCCCTGCTTAAGTGTGGGATCAACACCATTAGTCTTATCTCAACAAGTCCCTTATCAACTTCTTCCACTTCGTTTGCGTGCTGTGGAATCAGAACCGTTTTTTTTATTGCCAAATGAAGGATGTCACACTCTCATCAGAAGCAGTCAGCAGAAATGACAAAGATGTCTAAGATTAAATCCTGGCCAACAAGGGGCAGTCATGGTCATAATTATTATGACTTGATTCTGTCCTGCCCAAAGCTGACCGAGTTCTGCTTCTCTGTTTAATTCTTTCAGTGGGTGTCAGGTCAGATTATGAATCCTGAACCACAAACTGTCTTCTTATGAACATTTTCTGATCGCCAATCAACACGACACATAGCTGCATTCTCCACTTTACTTGCAAGAAGCTTAATTCTCTCTTAACAAGTTCACTTCAGTCCGCCCTCTCACAATACGTGGATTCAGATGTTGCCTCACGCTGGAGAAGATCAGGTTCTCACTCCGAGGCTCCTTTTTCTGAGGCTTTCATGGACTCCCTGAGCATTAAGACTGACTGACAGCATTTGAGCCCTGCCCCCTCTGTTTTTTTAATTTAGGTTTTTAACTCTGTTTATTCCCTTTATTTAATTATTTCTGTGTTTATTTTATTTTCTGTGCTTGTATGAGTCAGGTGTTTGGAAGCGAAGGCATTCTTGTTCGGCGGAGTTGGGATAGGAGTTTAGTTGTAGTAGCAGTTTATTTAGTGACGTGTTAAAAAAGGAAAAGGAAATACATGACTATTGTAATCATAGAGTAGTGGACAAACTCAACAAAACAGTACAAAACTGACAAATATGAAAAAAAAATATAAATATGAAAATGAAAACTATGATTTACATATACGTAAATGAGTGGGAAGAAGTAATACTTATTTAATCCCACCCATTACCTGTAAAATATTATTTGGCCTCCTTAGCGATATAAATCTATACAACAATCAATTATAAACATAAATACAGACATATATACAGACATACACTTCTCCCTACTCATACATAAACTGAAAGTAACTCCCCAAATATAAAGGGGAAATCCCAGAACCTTTTGTAACCCTGTGAAAACCTCAGTTTTCTAATTCTACAAAATTAGTAAAGAAACTTTGAATAAAAAAACACACTTGCTCCACAACATTCAGTGGGTGAATCCACAGGAACTGTTAAAGAATCGAATCAATAAGCAGAACTGATGGGGCCAAACGATTTTAGGAAAATATCTCATATGATATAATAAAAATATTTTCTGGCAGATATTGTGATTTCAATTCGATTCACGATTTCTTCAAATCAAGCTTCAGTGCAATATTCACTATGTTTACAGTATAAACAACAGGAAGGACATCAATGATCAAAAGCACATAACACATTACTCATCATCTAATGTTGATGATAAATAATCTGTTTTCATTATTTAAAGGATACTCCAACTTCTACTCCTTAACAAAGGCTTTGTACTGTTGACCTCCTCACCAGCACTTCCGTGGTGGAGATGTGATGTTTGTGAACGAGTTGACTCTTTTGAACTGCTCTTTTAAGGTGAACAATGAGAACAGATTTGCAGGTGTGAGTGAGCCGTTCATTTGCGAACCATTCTTAAAAGCAAATTGCCTGCAGATTTGTAAAATAGTATGTGTAAAATCATTAACACAACAGGTCCTGGGTCAGTCAGGAGCGCTGAAAAAAATTGCAGCTTTTGCGATCACCATGATTGCATTGTCTGAAATTGCGATTTTGATCCAAAAACGATGAATCTTTCAGCCCTAATGGCAAAAGTATCTATAAAATTTTGTCATTTCCCATCCCTATTCCTGCAGCACCTGGTCAGTCTTCCTCTTTCCTCTCTGATGCAAAAACGAAGAGGAAAATAGGGATGGGACGGGCCGTGAAGGCTTCCCTCGGGGCAGGACACACATATGTAGTTCATTCAGCCTGATTTTGTTGCTGATTCTTGCATCATGTTCAGTTGAGACGCAGTGTCATGCTGTTCACCTAAACCTCTGTGCTCATGACGTTTCCCTCTCTTTCAGGTGAGAACGTTCTTCATGTCCGAGATGCTGACTCTCAGAATAAGATCTACCACGCCCTGGAGCTGCAGTTTGGAAAGAGATACCCCTGGTATGACGTGAGAGGCTTTCACACCCACAGCTCATTTGCTTTGTTCAATCAATCAATCAAACTTTTTATGCAAAGTCTTGTAGAACAAAGTGCTTTACATAAAAAGAAAAGACATAAAATAAATAAATAAAAAGCAGAAAATTGAATATAATGAAAATACAAAACCCCACCCACCCTCTCGATCCACATACAGCACACACTCACTTACACACACACACAAAGACACACCCACACACACACACACACACAGACAATAAGAAACAGAAAACAGAATTAGAGAACTGAGGAAAAGCTATCTTGAATTAAAAATGAGGAAATACAGGAGCTAAGACTAAAAGGATAATTAAAAATCATGATCAGAAATTAGATACAAATACTATAGGGAAAATAAATAAGTAAATAAAATAAAATTTTACATAATGATATGGTGAAATGACATGGCCAAACACCAAATGCATAGTAAGATCTACTAAAGTAGGATAATGGACAGAAAATCAGTTAACAGAGAATAAAATTCCAAACAATAAATCTGAACTGAACTTGAGAAATAAAACATATTAAGAGGGTTACAATAAATAAATAAAATGAAATAACAATATTAAATATAATCAGCTTAAAGCCAGACTAAAAAGGTAGGTCTTAAGTTTGCTTTTAAAAATATGAACAGTAGGTGCTGCTCTCAGGTCTTCAGGTAGACTGTTCACAGACGGGGACCATAATAAAGAAAAGAAGCTTCACCGTATGCTTTAGTTCCAACTTTGGGAACTATTGAAAGACCTACCTGAAAACCTGAGGGCTCTACTAGGTTCACATGGTAAAAGCAAATTGGATAAATAAGAAGGAGGAAGACCATTAAGAGATTTATAAATTAATAAAAGAACCTTAAAATCAATTCTAAAAGATACAGGAAGCCAATGCAGAGACTTTAAAATCAGCATGATGTGGGCTCTCCCTCTGGTCTTCATCAGCATGCGTGCAGCAGAGTTTTGAAGGAGTTGAAGCTGTGAGATGTTCCTTTTAGGAAGACCAGAAAGAAGAACGTTACAATGATCAATCCTACAGGTGATAAAAGCATGAATAAGAGTCTCTGCATTGGCCTGAAAGAGAAACTGGCACACTCTGGAAATGTTCTTTAATGATAAAATGACTGTTTTGTAACATCTCTGATGTGCAGGTAAAAGCCAAGGTCTGAATCAAATATAACACCAAAGATTTTTGACCTGCTGACAGGCATTAAAAGACAGTTTCTTTCTCTGTGGACTTGTACCGATGACTAAAACCTGAGTTTTGTCCTGGTTGAGCTGTAAAAAGTTGTCTGCCATCCAAGACCTGACGTCTAAAATACAGTTAAAAAGGGCATCAATGGGCCCTGTGTCATCAGGAGACACGGCCATGTAAAGCTGTGTGTCATCAGCATCGCTGTGAAAGTTGATGCCATGTCTCCTGATGATGTCTCCTAAAGGCAACATATAAATATTATTGTTCCAGTTCAGCTGCAAAAATGACAGAGTTTTTGTTTCCTTTTTACATTTTTATGGTCACGCTGCAGGGTTGTATAACGAGTCAGAGCTCACAAAGTCCTTTCACCTTTACTTCACTTGCCCTTCCCACTGCATAAGTAAACAACACAACGCCTACAGTTCCTGGTCTGTAATATGGGAGGTTAGTTAGCATGCCAATAAGCTGGCTCGTGGTTGAACTTGGAGCAGTGAGGGTTGCTTTTAATACCTGCTGGTTTCAATAGAGGTAATCGCTGAGGACACCAGACAACACAGTAACCCTTTAAACTGTAGCACCTGCAGCATCACATCTGTGGCAATAATTCTCAATAAAAATCTATTTGTATGTGGACAGGACACAAAAACAGAAAGCTGCGTTTCAAAAATATCCCCACAGATGTAGATAGTTTCAGTCTTTACGCTGAAGAGTTTTAGGGATTCAGATCTCAATCATGCTTTACATTTGTTTGACCACACTCTTTGCATTTTTTTGTAATCACTCTCTATAACTGTAGAAATCTAACCTGAACTCTGATGTTTCTCCTCTGTCAGCTCTAAAATTTATGGCGATGGAAACGCAGTGCCTCGTATCCTGAAGTTCTTGAGAACCATCGACCTGGACGAGCCCCTCCAGAAGACCTTCTGCTTCCCCCCGGTCAAAGACTCCATCTCCCAGGACATCGACCACATCCTGGAGACGCAGACCGCTCTCGCTGTGGACCTGGGAGGAACCAACCTAAGAGTGGCCATCGTCTGCCAGAGGGTAACCTGAACAGACTGTAGTCATTATGATGAAGCACATTCAACACTTCTGTTAGCTACAAGTGAACTGAAATGGTAATAAGCTTTAAATAGATGGAGGGACTTCGGGGCCTTTTTTAGGCCGTGGTCTTTGAGCTCTGATAAAGTGACTTAAGAGGGAGGTCCTTCACTGTGAGGTGAGCTGTCCAGGCTGCAGGACATCATGGACAACACCTCCCACCCCTCCACAGTGTGCTGGGCAAACACAGGAGCTCATCCAGTGTGAGACTCATCCCACCACGATGCACCACAGATCGCCACAGGAAGTCTTTCCTGCCTGTGGCCATCAGACTTTATAACTCCTCCCTCTAATATCACTGCTCCATCAGGTCCTGGAGAATATATGTTTTTCGTTGTTCTCACCTCTGATATTTGTTAAGAAGTTAATAAGCAAACTTAATACCCAGTGCAGTACCCAGTCAGATGTTGTCTACTGTCAGACCGCACTGACATGTTATAATCATGTTCTTTTTTTTCCAAACTTCTTTTATTAAGTTATGCAGGAAAATAAGCATGAGTGTACAGATAGAGCTTGATTTAAAATACAACACAAAGAACAATCACTAGAACATAACATGAAATAAAAGTTCTCATGTCTGGCCGACTAACAAAATAAAAGCAGATAATATAGTGCAATGATAGATAAAAGACAACAGGTAACTGAAAACACACAAAAAAAACACACACATATATATATATATATGTATTTACATATCATAGACTAATATAAAAAAAATACACCCATACACCAAACATATTGTATACACTGGTACATTAGTCAAATTTGGTTGATGTCAGTCCTCTGATTGTAAAAGTGGGAAATCAAGTTAAGTTCTTAACATAACTTTTAAAAAGACTCCATGTTTTTTTAGACTTGATCACTGAGCCTCTTAATAGACAACATGTTTTCTCCATCTTAATAAGGATGTAGGATGTCCTTGAGCCACACAGAGTGAGATGGATGGGAAGGTGATTTCCACTTCAATAAAATACAGCACCTTGCCAAAAGCGTCACAAAGGCCACCAGGTCAGCTTCAAAATGAGGCAGTTTCAAGTCAGTGGGTTGAACACCAAAGCTGTCACAGCAGCAGGTGGAGAGGGGACCTCAGTGCAGGCTGAGATCGTTTCAAAGGTTTTAGACCAAAAGCTGCATAGAGAAGGGCAGGACCAAAATATATGACCGTGGGCTGCTGGGGCCTATATTCATATTCTAAATGCTGGTTATGTTAATTCCTTGGCCTTGTTCATCGTCTCACTTTACTTGTTTAATTTTTTTTTCTTCATGAGGAAGTTGATATAGCTTAAAGACTCTGTATGTTGCAACCTGCTTACTTAATTTTTTATTCTCATGTATTTTAATGTCTGTATTTGATATTCCTACTGTGTATAAGAGCAACTGAAACAATTGAATTTCCACTCAGGGATTAATAAAGTTTTTCTGATTTTGACTCTAACCTGGCATTGTTAGCCCCATGGTGTTGCTAACTGCTAACGATGGCTTCCTTCCTCTCTGTTCAGGGTAAGATCATAAAGAAGTACGTTCAGCCCAACCCGAAGACCTACGAAGACAGGATGAAGCTTTTACTAAAGATTTGTTCGGATGCATCACGAGACGCCGTCTGTCTCAACTGCAGATTGCTCGGAGTTGGTACGTACAAACACACTCTGTCACTCATTCAAGCTCAAATTCAGAATCACCTCCATCTACAATCTCTCTCCACCTCTCAGGGGTGTCTACAGGGGGCCGAGTGAACCCACAGGAGGGCGTCGTCCTCCACTCCACAAAGCTGATCCAGGAGTGGTCCTCGGTGGACCTGAGGACGCCCATCTCTGACGCCCTGCACCTGCCCGTCTGGGTCGACAACGACGGGAACTGCGCCGCTCTGGCTGAGAGGAAGTTTGGTAACGGCAAGGGGGTGGAGAACTTTGTCACGGTCATCACAGGGACAGGTGAGACGGTTCAGTCATGCAGTGGTCATTTTGTTGACTAATTATTTTTGTCATAGTTTTCGTCAACAACCTTTTTTCCCCTGATGACAACTAAAATGTAACTAATAAAAATAAGTGCACATGGACAAAAACTGAAACTAAATTAACTGAAATTTTCATCAACAAATAAAAACTATATGAAAATATTTGATAGAGACTTAATCCAATCAGACCTAATTTGGTCATGTAGAAGTAGGACTGCCACAAACGATTATTTTGATAATCAACTAGCCAACAAATATTTTTTGCGATTAGTCGACTAATCACATCATGTATGAGTTGCAGCTTACTGCACCAGCATGCAGCTGCTCTTGTATAACCATCATTAGCTTCCAGCTTGAAGTGTTTAAAGGTATGTGCTAACTAGAAATAAAGACAATTAAGATGGTAGTTCATTCAACTTCTAATGAACTTTGCAACTGTTATAACATTACAGCAAACACGTATGTGTTCTAAGGCTAATGAAATCGACATCGTTAATGTTTACGTTTACAGCTAAAAGGAAGAAGCTCACTGTTGACGCTAATGTTAGCAGCTAACTAGCCAATTAGCTCACAGAGACGACTGTCCCTCTTCGTCAGAAATTGAATCAGCCACACCGTGCTTCTTTTTCAGATGCTTATGCATCACCGTCGTACTGCCATGGAAGGCAAGATCTGTCTTGCAGATTTTGTATTGCACATTCTTCTCTTTTGTTTTGGTAAATTGCTCCCAAACTTTCGAGCTCCGTTGCCGACTAGCCATGATACTGTTTGGGCATAACTCTTCCTGTGACATCACGGCTGACCCCGACTACCACTACTATGCATATGCGTCAAGGACAGAAAGGCAGACAAGACAGCGGAAGGTACAGCGACAGTTTTGAGAGAAAACAACGCTTAAAAAAAAACAAACGACGATGTCAATTATTAAATTAGTCATCAACGATTTTGATCGTCGACATCGTCATGGCTAGTTGACTAATCTTGGCAGCCCTAGTAGAAAGTACGGACAAGTTAGGAATATATCCAATCACAGCTACTTTGGTTGTGTGGAAAGGTTGGATGAGTCAAGAGGGACATCCAATCACAACTGCCTTAGCTTTATGGTGGTGGGATAAGTTGTGGAGCGATCCAATCAGAGCTCCTCTCTTTATGAATTGATATATTCATGTAGAGCAGGTTCACTGTTTGTTGTCAGTTCTGGTATTGTAACTGAGATGCTCTGCCAGGTAGCCTAAATAAAGGTGACTGCATTTCACACAAAAGTTCAATTTGTTTCTGTTCATTTATTCATTCAAACTTTACTAGCATTCAATAAAGGGTTATTAGATGTTTCGTTTTATCCAAGTGTAAAACATGACTTCAGAAATTCAAGAACACATAAAAACGCCTTACCCTTTACACTTCATATTTTAGTCAACTGAATTTACAGTAGATCTCATCGACTAAAATGTTGTGAAATTTCATCAACTAAAACTATACTAAAATTAAAACAATTTGGAGGACTAAATTCTGACTAAATCAAAGTTTGTTTTTACTGACTTATCATTCATTCATTCTCCAGATCCTTTGTTTGTCTCTAAACTGCTGAATCTGTGGTTCCTGTGTTCAGGTGTTGGAGGAGGTATCATCCATCAGAACGAGCTGGTCCATGGCAGCACCTTCTGCGCTGCAGAGCTTGGTCACATTGTGGTTTCCCTGGATGGTCCTGAGTGTTCGTGTGGCAGCAGAGGGTGTGTGGAGGCCTACGCATCCGGCATGGCTCTGCAGAGAGAGGCCAAGAGGCTGCACGATGGTGAGACTGTGATTTCATGTGTGTAGACTGCGGCTATGTTTGTCTGAAACACTCTTAATATGTGCTGAATTAAGCTTTTACCTGCTTGATGACATACACTGCCTGGCCAAAAACAAGTGTGGCATTGTTTCAGTAAGCTTCTGCAATGCCACAAGATTTATTTCCATCCAGTGTTGCATTAATTTTTCATCAAGATCTTGTATTGATGATGGGAGAGGCTGACCACTGCACAAAGCCTTCTCCAGCACATCCCAAAGATTCTCAATGGGGTTAAGGTCTGGACTCTGTGGTGGCCAATCCATGTGTGAAAATGAAGTCTCATGCTCCCTGAACCACTCTTTCACAGTTTGAGCCCCATGAACCCTGGCATTGTCATCTTGAAATATACCCGTGCCATTAGGGAAGAAAAAATCCATTGATGGTATAACCTGGTCATTCAGTATATTCAGGTAGTCAGCTGACCTCATTCTTTGGGCCATAATGTTGCTGAACCTAGACCTGACCAACTGCAGCAGCCCCAGATCATAGCACTGCCCCCACAGGCTTGGACAGTAGGCACTAGGCATGATGGGTGCATCACTTCACCTGCCTTTCTTCTTACCCTGATGCTCCCATCACTCTGGAACAGGGTAAATCTGGACTCATCAGACCACATGACCTTCTTCCAGTCCTCCAGAGTCCAATCTTTATGCTCCCTAGCAAACTGAAGCCTTTTTTTCTGGTTAGCCTTACTGAGTAGTGGTTTTCTTAAGGCTACACAGCTGTTCAGTCCCAATCCCCTGAGTTTGCATTGTGCGTGTGGAAATGCTCTTACTTTCACTATTAAACATACTCCTGAGTTTTTTACGACCACATTTCCTCCTCTAAGACGATGGTTCCTTACTGTCCTTCCAGTTTTTAATAATGCGTTGGACAGTCCTTAACCCAGTTTTAGTAGTTTCTGCAATCTCCTTAGATGTTTTCTCTTCTTGATGCATGCCAATGATTTGACCCTTCTTAAACAGACTAACATCTTTTCCACGACCACAGGATGTGTCTTTAACATGGTTGTTTAAGAAATGAGAAGCTACTCATTGCATCAGCTGGGGTTAAATAACTTGTTTCCAGCTGAAAGATAATCGCCCATGCAGTAATTATCCAACAGGATGCTCATACCTATTTGCTTAGTTAAATCCAGGTGAGGACTTTTTTTGGCCAGGCAGTGTATTTATTTACCACCTCATGATCTGTGGTATGGAAAGAAATATGGACCATAATCCAAATGAAAATGGATTAACAGAAATGCTTTTTCATTTTCAGAATATTGATTCATTTTTTGACTAAAAAAAAATTAATAATAAATAATCCAAAATGTATTTTCGTTTTCTTCTTCAAGAAGTTTACGATTTAATTTTCAAAAGATGTCCCAGCAAATAGTTACCAAAATTCAATTTGAAATGTCAAATTGGAAAATTAAAATGTATTAGCAGAAAGGCTTTTTCATTTCAAGGTTATGGCTGCTAATGCATTTTAATAATACAAACATCATAGAAACAATTATAATGAAATATTTTGTTCTAGTTAAAATATAATCAGTCCCTGTCCTAGCCACATGGCGTTTCATTAATAGTTGTGGGTACATTGGAGGCACTGTAGATTTATCCTATTTTATGACCTCGTAGTCCCACAGTCTTGAAGGATAAATTGGTCAGGTAAATAGAAACAGTGTCCCAGTGGGCTTCAAACCCTCAAACGTTCTGTGAATGTTCTTGTCTTGATGTCTCAGAGGAGCTGCTCATGGTGGACGGGATGGACCTAAAGCTGGCTGAGCCAATCACAGCCGCTCACCTCATCAGTGCAGCCAAACTGGGGAACTCAAAAGCTGAGGCAGCGCTAAACAAAGGTGAGAGCAGCAAGAGAAAATGAAATGTCCTAGGCTGGTCAGGGTTATAAGACAGTAATAAAAATTACAGCCTACAATTACAGATATAACGCCATTTCGTTAGCCCCATTCCAGTTCATAGTCATTATTGTTGTTAATGTAGACATTAGCATGATCTCTCCATCCATGGTTGATTATTCATCCATACTAACTATCTTTAGCACCATATAGACATGATGTCCCTCTTGAAAATGAGATGCCACATCTCAAAAGGCTTACCTTTAATGAATTTATACTCAACGGAGACAAATATGGTGGGGATGAATTTATGGTCTGGGCGTCCATGAGTCTGTTACTACCATAAATTCTTATTTTCAGTCCTCTGTCTATGAATTGGCACTATACAAATAAAGATTGATTGATTGACATTAAGATCCTTCAGAAGAAGCATGAACATTTATGGTGGTGCGCCACTTTGGGCCTCAGGTGATCTCGTCGTCTTCAGGAGTAACAGAATATCTCATTTCCTCTTCTCCCTGCAGCCTCCACAGCTTTAGGTATGGGCGTCGTGAACATCCTCCACATGATGAACCCCTCCCTGGTGATCCTGTCGGGGGTCTTGGCCTCCTACTACCAGGCCCCGGTGCAGAGCATCATCTCACAGAAGGCCCTCGTCTCTGCTCAGAACATCAAGGTGGTGGTATCAGACCTGGAGGAGCCGGCTCTTCTCGGAGCAGCTAGTATGGTGCTGGACTACGCAACCAGGAGGATCTACTGAGGGACAGCTACCTGCAGAGCTGATACTAGAACCTGCAGTGTCCTAGGAGATGTTGCAGCATGTCTAAGGGACACTTTTGAGGGCCTCAGTGTGTTAAACTATCATGCCAGTGCCACAAGCTTATGACTTTTTTTAAAAAGCTGTACCAGATTGTTGAAGGTACCTGCTAGGATTGGGCGGTATTTCGTTTTTCATACCATAAAACATTTTTCACAGTGTAGACCTTTAGGAAATGCTATGGTGATGTCCCTCAGGCCTGTGGACGGGGGACATATGCTCTTGTCAATAGGACACAGTGCTTTTAGCCTGTTATAATATCAGGGGTGCATTTTGGAGCCACAAAAAAATAAAATTAGTTTATGGAACACAAATTTCATCGACTGTCAAATAAGCTGGGACACCTTACATACTTGCTGCAGTTGTGCACGCCGCACAGAAATAACGCGACTTAGACTCGAGCTGCAGTCCACACTGGACCAAAAGAAGCAGAGGAACAGAGAGATGAGTTCGGTGTATTAACTTCAGCAAGTTACCATGTCAATTGAGGCAAAGTGAACCAAAAGGGAGTGAACTGTGGCTAGGATTTGGCCGAATAACCTGACACACCAGATGGGCTGTTCAAAATTTTCACTAGTTCACCTGGGAAAGAGCCCATAGGAAGTGTTTGGGGAGGGTAGAACCTTTCAGAAGCATATCCAGAGGGGGATTGGACAATCATTCTGTCAATCAACATTCATTACAGGCCAATCAGATAATACAGTAGACAGGCACTACTGCGTTACAGAACGTGAGCCACTTTGTAAAACAAACTCTCGTCAAAACATCAGAAAAAGAGTGAAAATAGCCTAACTATAGAGAAGCATGTAGTGCTGATATTTGCTTTTTATTGGATAAAGAAATGCAGTCAAAATCTGAAGCTGTTAGCATCTATGCTAACCTCTATAAGTGTGGTCACTTGCTGCTGTCGTCTCGCTCGTAGCTTGTTCCTCCTCCTGCTCTAAAGGACTCTGATCGGGCCGTCCCACTTTGGGCCGAACACAGACATTGTAGACTGGAGCTTGGCAAGATGGATCTGCCTGATTGCAGACATTGAATCAGGCGGATCCAGCAGGTTATGGCCAGATGTCACAACAGAGAAGCCAGCAAAGTACTAATGTCAGCATTGCTAGCACTGCAATCCTTGGGTCCTTTAAACAGGTAAATGTCTACGAATCTGTGCAGAATGTCTGTAGGTGGTTGTGTTTTTCCAGGTCATAATGCGAAAATGAACCAGATGGCAGGAAAACAGGCGGCTACAGATCCAACTAGTGGCGGGACGCTAGATTACACAACATTTGACAGGCTTGGTCTGCCTGACTCGGTGCATTGTGAAAACAAACCAAAACAAAATTCAAACAATGTTGCAACTTCATCCGAAACCGAACCAGACCAACAAACTTTAGTTGTAATATCGTCAATATAGACTTTGGCATGACGAATGACAACAAAAAAAATAAAAATCTCCCTCCTATACCCTGGAGCTCGATCATACACACACTCTCATAATCATGTGCACAGTTCCCGCTAATTATTATGATTAAATAATAGGGCTGAACGATTTTGGGAAAAGATCAGTTTTTCTGGCAGATATTGCGATTTCAATTTGATTCACGATTTTCTTCAGATCAAGCCTCAGTGCAATATTCAGTATGTTTCGTATCGACAACAGAAAAGGAAATCTATGATCAAAAGCACATAACACATTATTCATCATCTAATACTGATGAAAAATAATCTGTTTTCATTATTTAAGGAATACTCTGACTTCTACTCCTAAACAGAGGCTTGAGTTGTTGACCTGCTTACCAGCACTTCTGTAAAATCAAATTGCCTGCAAATTTGTAGAACAGTTTGTGTAAAATAGTTGACACAACAGATCCTGGGTCAGTCAGGAGTGCTGCAAAAAATTGCAGCTTTGGTGATCATATGATTGCGGTGTCTGAAATTGCGATTTCGATCCAAACACGATAAATCTTTCAGCCCTCTTAAATAATATAAATCTGTGCAGAATATTTCTGCATCGTTCCAGTCAATATTCGAGTGCCACCTGATGCAGCCTAAATGCAGCTTTACTTTAACGCCTCATAATGCAAAAGTGAGCCGGATGGCAGGAAAACAGGCCGCAGCTACAGCCCCAACTAGTGGTGGGAGGCTAGATTACACAACATTTGACAGGCTTGGTCTGCTTGACTCAGTGCAGAGTGAAAATTCAAGAGAAAATTCAAACAATGATGCAACTCCACCAAGTCTGCCAGACTTAAAGTGTAATATTGACCTTAACGCCACTAAAGCGTCTGACACGACTAATGACAGAATTTTTTTTTTTTAAATTCTCCCTCCCATCATATTTCTCCTCAAGACCCTGGAGCTCGATCATTCACAAACTGTCTTAAAACATCTAAATCATGTGCTCACTTCCTCCTGATTGTTCATGCCGATTATTAAAGGACTACCCCGCCTATTTTTAACACCGTGCAGCGTAACATTTTTGTTGTAATGCCGCCCAATCCTACCGCCAAACCTGTGACAGAAATGTAAGTGGGTCCAACTCAGAGAGCAGACATCCCACCGCTCTCAGACTTCCTCTTTGTCAAAGAGTTTCAAATCCACCTGAAGCCGAACATCCGCCAGAGCAGGATTTGCCTTCACAATATCAAACTCATGTTTCTGAGGGAGTAAACAAAGTCTGTTGTATATGTGACCAAATCCTTCCTGAACATTCTCCTGCAGCAGCTGTGAGATTGTTCTTCTCCAAACCCTCCTTCAGTTTGTTTTCCTGAGATTCCGTTCTGATGTTACATTTCCACGTCTTATTATTAATTAAATTATTGGAGTGTTTGGAGGGGAATAAGTGCTTTACAATTAAGTTAAGGGTGTTTGTTTTTGTCTCAAAGGCTGTACGTTAATATATAAAGTAGAAGATAATTGGTTAAAAATCAGATTATATTGATGCCATGTTTATATCAGTGCTGCTACCGTATGACGAGGGCTTGGAGATGGATCTTTTGCCTCAGTGAGATATTTTTTATTACCGCAGACCTTATAAAGTTTGAAGATACTTTCTTTTGCCAGCTCTTTATGCCTACTTAGATCACACTTATACTTTATTTGTATGTATCTAATATATTCTGTATCGTACATCCAAGCTTATTGTTAATTTTAAAAGAAATGCCTTTAATTTGGTTTGTTTTCTGTACAAATAAATTTAACTTTCTATTGTTTAATTTGTTGTTTTGTGATTTTATGTCGTCACCTGTAGACAGACCCTTTAGAGAAGCTGAAACCCTTAAAAACTCAAAGATCATCGTCTTCACAGTTGAACTGTTTCATGAATGAATGTAAAAATCATTAATTGACTTAAGCTTGTAAAGTTCTTTTCTAGTCTTTAACTACGCAAAGCAGCTTCAAACTCATTCACTCTCTGATGGTTGGAGTTTCGATGTCATTTGTCCTTCAGTATCAACAAACACATTCACACTCTTTCATGCCCATTTACACGTCACTGACGCATCAGTGGGAGCGACTTGGGGTTAAGTGTTTTGCCTATGGACACATTGCCATGTGACGACCGGAGCTGGGCTCAAACCTGCAACCTGCGAAGTGTAACCCAGTACTGATGGAGGACTGACAGCAACTCCAACTGTGAATCTGAGAGTGAATGCATGTGAATGTGTAGATGTGACCTGCAGTGTAAAGCTGCTTTGAGTAGTCACAGACTATATAAGCTTTATAAGCTCAAGTCCATTTATCTTTTATGAAGGCAACAGATTTTAAACTGTTTGATTTACTAGTAAAGAGACAATATCATATTTGCTGAGAAATTATGAATTATCATAACATCATATCACTAAATTCAACAATATGGTGGCCTACAAACAATTAAAAGAGTTTAAATAGGTTAATATAAAGTTATATTACTCCTATGAATACTCATTTCATTTTCAATGGCCCATTTTCTTTAATTTCATAGCTTGTAGCTTTTAAGTTTGTAAAGTTGAAAGATGAAAGTAAAATGGCCCATTTTTTGTATGAAAAATGGTAATATAAAGACAAGTTTAAATGCAGGGTTTACATTGTTTAACTAGAAAGTACATGTAGCACTCAGAATCATGTTGAAATCATTATTACACAGTTATTGAGCAAAAACGATTGTTCACTATTGGCAGTTATCTGGATCATCACCAAATCTAATCTTTCCTAAGTTGGGCCATTACCAACATCTGAAAATTTCAGCAAAATCCGTCCAGTAGTTTTTGCGTAATCTTGCTAACAAACAAACAAACATATGGGGTCAAAAACATAACCTGCTTGGCAGAGGCAACAATACCTCTGAAGCATCATGAGTGTAATGAACACTGAGGGACAACAAAGTTACATAAACTATCAAATATTGACATAAAAAATCTGATATAAATGTCCGTGTTATCACAGACATACACGCGTTTGGACTTTAGATCCGACAGGTCACCAAACTCCTCCTCTTATGGCTTAAAGCAGCAGTGTTTCTGTTCTCAGGTCTGTGCTTTGATTTGATCAAATTCACTTCAGTTTTGACTTTTAATGGGTTTGTTGTGTGAAACGGTCACCCAGAAGCTTCAAAGCACCGTCCTGAGCAGTTTGCTTTACCCCTCGGCTGACTGGACGGGACGTTTTGAGGGCTGTATTTATCTGTCGAGGTTGTTGAGTCCTGGTCTGCTGGAGACACAGTGATGGGAACCTGTTAATATCTTTATGGTGTGTTATTTTATTTTTATGGTGCTCAGGCAGTGACTCTGTGGGATCAAAAACTATATCTGTTGTATTTTGTTGCCTGGTTGCTGCAGAGCAGTCATTATAACCACTGTAACTGCAGCTCATAACACAGCAGTGTCATGAGCTGCAGGGTTCATTGGAGGGTTCACTGGAAGTGAGCTGAGTCCACCTCTATCAGGCGAGGTCGGCGCTCATGTTTGTTGTGAAACATGGACCGATCGCTGAGTTCATATAGGCACACAATTTAGAGCAAAAGGGGGAACGTCCATGTGTATCAGAACAGCTCTCCCAGACTATTGAGGTGAGAAAACAACTTTTGTCAGATTCAGTGAAAACGGCACAGATTGCTAAATAATTGTATCAGTCCTACAGTTTATTTATCAGAGCCTGTGTATAGATAATCATGTGTTGCTGTATTGTGTTATTGTTGATATTTTGGAACGTGTAGTGTATCTTATCAAGAGCTTCCCTCTGACAACCAGCCTCTTGGACAAGAGGTAACACCATGTCCATGTCCTCTGATCTGAGGCCAACCTTTCAAAAAATATGTTTTTGCCAAACAACAAGCTATGTGAAATTTTGCCTTTGATAAAGGGTCCAAGACCAACATGGCCGAAACCCCAGGAACCAAGTCGTCCTTACAGTAGATGTCAGATTGGTCATTCAAGGCAGACTAACTCCTTCTTACTAAAAGGAGAGCCTCCTCCTGAGTTGGTTGGCAATGTCCTTTGACGATGAAACGCATTCTTACCTCCACTAAGGAGGTTATGTTTTTGGCCCCTAATGCTTGTTTGTTTGTTTGTCTGTTTGTTTGTTTGTTGGCAAGTTTACGCAAAAACTACTGGACAGATTTTGCTGAAATTTTCAGGAGATGTTGGTAATGGCCCAACCTAAAATGTATTAGATTATGGTGGTGATCCAGATAAGCGAACGATCGATTTTGCTCAAGACCCGTCTAACTAATAATGATGACATCATTCTGAGTGCTAGTTGTGGGTTTTCAGGGTTATGAATCATATTATGATGGTAACTTTATCATGAAACTATTGCCTATAGATGTAACAGCAGTATGTGAGCTATTGGCGGAGGTTTGCCCTCTTTGAGTGTTTTCTACTGTTAGACAGAGCAGGTCTTATCCTCCTAAGAGAGAGGTTTTACAGAGTAGCTGGTCAGCACTACAAAAACTCAGATCTTAGCAAGTTTATTTGTCTTATTTTAAGTCAAAAAATATCCACCATACTTACTAAATTTTTAACTCATTTGAGCAGTCCAGTTAGATATCTTATTGCAAGGAAGTATAAATAAAAATAAACCACTGAATAACTTGTAATTAAGAGAAAATATCTGCCAGTGGAACAAGCAAAATTTTACTCCTTGAGGGTCTTAAAATTAGGTTTAGAAACTACTTAAGATATCACATCGTACTTCCAAGAAATTTTACAAGTAAATTTGTCTTGCCACATTGGCAGACATTTTAACTCATTACAAGCAATTCAGGGTTTAATTTTTGTTTTTAAGTACTGAAATAAGATGTGTAGCTGGACATGTCAGGCAATTTTGGCTCACAATAAGTCATGAGATTTTTAGAATTGAAATTGGATGAATAAACTTCCTTAGATTTCATTTTTTGCAGTGAACAACATATTTTTAACAGAATAATTTTGGAGTTTTTGAAAGCGGTTGGACTTCATATTCTTTTATTAGTTGTTTCTTCTTGATCTCGATATGTCAAATGTGCTTTCACAATGAAGATGGGCTTTGTGGCCAATATGGCGCTAAACCTCTATTCATCCATCCATCCATGATTTCCAGCATTTCAAAGCACAAGATGCAGAAACGTGTTAGGAAAATCACATTTATTCAGGAACATGTTAGGACTCGTTTGTGCGCCTTTTAATTTATCTTATTTATTTACATTCACATTGAAGTTTTTCTCTGACTTTTTAAAACAGTTTCTCTAGATCAGGCCCGCAGCCTGACAGTTCAGACTGCTGTAGACTCCAGCCGTCTCCAACTTAAACACAACATCACAGTCCAAATCATTCTGTCCTGACACGTCCACGGACACGATGCTGAACATCTCATACGGAGGAATCAACACCTCGTCCTCGTTTGAGTCAAACTCTGAGTACGACTTCAGGTAGGCCCCGAAACAGGTGTGGATCTCAAAGCAGCTCCTCCGTCCAAACTGCCTGAGGTCTTTGTTGAGGGAGCTGGAGGCGAACGAGCCGAAGCGGACCGTCTGCCCAGGCTCTCCGCTGAAGATCAGTTTGCTCCTCCTGTAGGTCCTGAAGCAGCTTCTTTGGTTGACCTTAAGGAGGCGGATGGCGTCTGAAAGCAGGAAGTGGAAAGCGTGGAACTGGAATGAGCTCTTATAGGTCGATTTCCCACTGCGGACGGCTCGGTTCAAGGAGTCGTATGAGCCGGCTGTGTAGGCACACAGAGCCCTGAAGTGGTCCCAGGACAGCTGGTCGTACTGGTCTCGACTCTTCATGGCCCTCAGGGCGCACAGTTTGGTGTACGCGGAGTGGAGGCCGTCTCCTCTGCTCTGTGGGAGGTAGTGACGCTTCACCCTGATCAGCATCTTCTGAGAGCAGCCGTAGTACATGTCGTCCACAGAGTCAGGAGACAAACTCAGAGGGACCCTGATGAGGCGGGACAACAGGACCTTAGCAGGGACTTCAGAGGCATGATGGGACGTGTTGGTGGATTCTCCTGTGGCAGCCTGGATGGAGAGATTCTGGACACCTGCGGGAGGTTCAGGTGCTTGAGATGGGTTTGTTTTGGCCTCCTGGAGTGAAGACAGAAGAAGAGCAGACTGTGAAGGGATACACCAACTTTTTTTCCCTTTCATGTCTTGCCTCATTCTCAAGTCCATGACAAGCAGATAGAAAGACATCGTTCTTTACTGTGGGTGCAGTAACAGTTGTGAGTGAGCTGTTCGTTTGAGAGCCATTCTTACATTTGCAGTTAAGAGTGACTCGGAAACGAACAGCTCTCTCACAACTGCGATTCAATTCTCATCATTCACTTAAAAGAGCTGTTCAAAAGACTCGACTTGTTCGTGAACGTCACATCTCTGCTAAAACCACCGCAGAAGTAGGTCAACAAACAAAGCCTCTGTTTAGGAGAAGAAGAAGATAATACGCTGACAGTAGAGGATAACGTAACATAACACCGTGAAAAAATGAGTCACAGCAAGCACACAGAGTTGCTGAAGAGTTTATCTGATGACTACTAATTTAATCCCTTGATTAAATGTAAATGCATTTTACGCAGACATTCATACTCATGTCTGTTAACCTCGGTCATTCTTAGTTAAGTTTTAGAGCTGCAGTCCAGTCCACATAACAAATTTGTGATTGTAAATCTGTTTTGGTTTCTTACCATCGCTGCATTCAGAGATGTCCTGACACAGAGGCAGCAGAAGACAGTTATCACCAACACAGCGTCCCTCAGCATCGTTAAAGTCTCCTGAGAAGTCAAAAATAGTGGTTGGGTTAGTCTACATAATTTACAAATATATGGAAAGCTGTTTGGGCATTGACTTCATATCAGTGATATCGACTGTAGTTCAACTCTACTTGTACTCATATTTGGAGTACATGTACTGGCAGACAATTTTGTGTTACTAGTAATATTAGTAGACTTAAAAATGTTACAGTAACGACAATTTTGTGTAACTTGTAAGGTCTACTTGTACACTAGTGCGCCAAAAACCTTTAGTAGTAAAACAAAAAATGTTGTTTACTGGTACGACTAGTAAACTCAAAATATCTCACTAGTTGTACTAGTAGACTGTTCTTAGTCTACTAGTAGTACTAGTAAAGGCAAAAGATTCACTTGTAGTACTAGTAGACCTAAAGCAAATGAAGTACAAATCCTCTCAGGATAATCAGTTCATTCATCGTACCTGGTAAGAGTGCAGCAGCTGCTCTGATGGTCCAGATGTGTGAGCTCTCATGATCACTGCCGTCTTTATACCTCAGAGCTGTGACGGGGAGTCCCAGTCAGGGTGGAGTCCAGCTCTGAGAAAACAATGGCCTGTCCATCGAAGCACGTTCGTGTAGTTTCCAGTTTCTCCGAAGTTTTTTATAGAAAGCTCCAAAGACAGATCAGTTTCAGCTCCACAAAGATGGAAACGTAAGAGTGATTTTTCCCACTTTACACAAAGACTGTCTTAACTGTGTACAGAGGAATAATCATGACAGAATGTCCTCAGCAAGATGATACAGAGGAGCACATTTATCAGTCGGCAGAGAAAAAGGATAAATATTTCATGACTACTACAACAGTGTGAAGAGTTAACTCGTCACCCTGTTTGTCTCCCTTCCTGGGTCAAGTCATTTATTTATTTTTATTTTTATTTTATTAGTTTGCACAGTAAGTGATTACATAACATCAAACTGGAAATGTTTAAAAAGAAAAGTGTCAAGGGAGGTCAAGAATCCATCAGGTTTATGCATGGGACCTCACCTTTCTATGAGAAGAAAAATAAAAAGTAAAAAACAATCGAGAGTTCAGTAAGAACACTAATACATGCAAAGAAAAACAAACAATCAACAATGAGACAAAAATAAACAGGTTCAACAAACAGAAATATAGCGAGTATAAAAAAGTTGACAAAATTTGAACAAATTTGAGACTTAAAAAAAAAACAAGCTTCACGAATTAAATGTAAAGACAGTTTTCTTTTAAAAGTTTGTAATAATGATGAGCTCTCTGTTACATGTCTTTTATTTTTCCATATTTGTTCACCACCATATCTGATGGAAAACTGACCATGTTTAGTTTTATTGAAAGGAAGGTGAAGATAACTAACCTGTCTGGTATTATCAGTGTAGGAAGCAACCCAACACCTCTCTCTTTCTTATGAATCAGATGAACAGCGCCGAACACAAAACGCTGCCTCTTTCCCGCAACTAAAATGTGAGGACTAATGCTGAAGTATTTTCCCTGTCTTGTTTACTGGACCTGTATCTATGTCCTATTTATCTTTTTCAATTATTTTCATTCTTATATTACCACTATCATTATTATTATTATTATTAGACTATCTATTTTTTATCTTTTGTTCTCATTTATTATTTTATTTTATTTTATTTTATTTTTACCAAACATAACTCATGGGATGGGTGGGTGGAGGGAGGGGGAATATGACCTCTTGAGAGTACTTTTGTATTGAATATTATATATACTTCTTTCTCACTATCTATATTATTATGTGAACTGGGTTTTATATTGTTATTACTATTATTTGTGTTTGTTCTCAGCATATTTTCTCTTCATTTTTATCATACTGTGTTGTGTACTTCCATATTGTCATAACTATTATGACTCTCGTTATTATTATATTTATATATACTATTTGTATTACTTTTAGTATTATTGTTCATGTAAAAATTGAACAAAATTATTTACCTTGTTTGCATTTTTTCATTTAAATAAAAGCATCATTATATATATAAAACTATATATATATTTTGATTCGTTCATCTGTACAGATGTGAACTTAAACTCTAATTCTATAGAGTAGACTTATGTTTTAATGCCCTGCTGAGAGCAGAGATGACTCTGTCAAAGTTGTGAGTAAGCCTTAATCAGCGTAAATTCTCCTTTTACTTTTTTTAGCTCCATAGAGGAAGCTGAAACTGAAACTTTGATCAATTTTTAGTCAGAAATGACCAAACTGGTGAAATATGTGTCAAATAGTGGTCAGGTTTCTGAGAAGCCCCCCACCCCCAGACTTGTGAATGAACTTTCTAGAATCACAATTAAAAAACTGATCCACCCTGAGTTTTTGTGGTATGAAGCTTTTTTGGTCACAGTTTCAGTTTGGTTCTGACAACACTGACCATGAAGTGTTTTTTAAACCTATATTTTCTATTCTAGGGAGTTTAAGGTCATTGTCTCACCGTGACTGTGTGTTTGGCACACTGTGATCGATCCCTAACCCACAGGGAAGAGCCCAAAGAAAGTGTTTTTGAAGGGCAGAACAATTCAAGGTTATCCGACGGGTGATTTATTACAGGCCAGCCAGATTATTTAATACTGCACTACAGAACGTGAGCCACTTCGTAAAGCAAGCTCTCCTCTGAACTTGTCAGAAATGGAGCAAAAATATCCTTATTATAGAGAAGTTTGTAGTGTTAATATTTGTTTTCATTTTATTAAAAAAAATGTAGTCCAGATCTGATAAAACTGCTACTGAAGCTGTTAGCATCAATGCTGATCTCTGCTGTCTTTATGCTCTCGTCTCCTCCTGCTCTAAAAGTCGCTGATAGGGCCGTCCCGCTTTGGGCTGCTCACAATAGCTGTAGACTTGATCTTGGCAAGATGGACCTGCCTGATTATGGACATTGAATCAGGGGGATCCAGCTGCTGCATGAGGTTAATCAATCCCTGTTTCAGTACGAACAACCCTGCCAAGCTTGTCTGAAAGAGGTGGACTCATCACACTGCTGTACGGTGATAATAGCTGCACCACAGCTGCTGTACCAGGCAACCAGGCTGATAAAGTACTAAATAATGTTCTGCTCCCACAGAATGACTTTCAGTGCTCAGGCACAACATACATGAAAACATGTGAACATTTGTCACAGTCTCTAAAGCAGATCACAGGACTCAACACTGACTGATTCAAAAACTGGTTTAGTTCACAAAATTTAGCCAGTGGTGGACAAAGTACTCAACTCCATTACTCGAGTGAAAGTATAGATACACCTGGTCGAACATTACTCCAATAAAAGTGAAAATTGTTCAGTCAAATTTTTACTTAAGTTAAAGTGCTGGAGTACCTGCTTTTGAAAATACTTCAGTATTAAAAGTACCTTTTCATTTTAATGTCACTGCATTATTGTGTTGTTACTACAATGAGTTTACAGAACCTAATGAGTGACACAACCTCCTGAATGCATTGACCTGCTTATAGAACCTGTAGAATAAAAAGCTTGTAAAATATGCTACAAAGCCTATAGACATGCCTACTGAAACACAACTGAGTCACAAAAGGACAACCATTGCTGTTTTCATTGTTTCATTATTTTATGTTGGTGGATTCTCCTGTGGCAGCCTGGATGGAGAGATTCTGGACACCTGCGGGAGGTTCAGGTGCTT
This sequence comes from Cetoscarus ocellatus, assembly GCA_037902135.1. Lineage (NCBI taxonomy): Eukaryota > Metazoa > Chordata > Actinopteri > Labriformes > Labridae > Cetoscarus > Cetoscarus ocellatus. Next base: position 1,714,938 of record JBAMNC010001240.1, read on the forward strand.
GAGATGGGTTCGTTTTGGCCTCCTGGAGTGAAGACAGAAGAAGAGCAGACTTTAAAGGGATACGCCAACATTTTTTTTCTTTTCGTGCCTTACCTCGCTCTCAAGTCCATGGCAAGCAGATAGACACCATTCTTTTGACTGTGGGTGCAGTAACAAGGAAGAGACAGACAAAACTTGCCCTCTGCTAATTAGCTTAGCTTAAACACTGGGGGTCAATGGGTAGTGCTAGCCTGCCTCTGCCTACAGTCATCAGATAAACTCTTCAGCATCTCTAAACAGTCCTGTGTGCTTGGTGTGATTGTTTTTTATACTGCGTTATGTTACGTTATCTAGTTTTAGACTAAGATCAACAATTGATGTTATTTTTGTAAGAAATACATATAAAACTAGACCACAGGGTGCGTGCGCAAAACACCCTGGATGTGTTTTGTTTATGTTTATGGTTTAACGTAACAAGCAGATAGACACATTCTTTTGACTGTGCGTTCAGTTAAGCCCACTTGATATTTCTTAGTAATAAATTATCATCTACAAGAGTGCAGAGAGCCTCTACCTCTGAATAGTTTTATGCAACTGCATGTGAAAAATAGGATCATAAATGTCTTTGAAGAGTAATAGATCTGAGATCGATGGACCTTATTGTGTGTTCACACAATGACAGAAAATGTCAATGAACAGGTAAAACAATATTTATTAATCACATTCAAAGTAGAAGTTTCCACAGCATGGAAAGGGACTGTAAAAAGCTGTAAAAAATAATCCCATATACTATGAAATATTGTCTCCAGAAGTTGTTGCAGAGGTGGTTAGAGATTTTGTTATTCCAGTACAAAACATGTTAAAAATGGTGGTTTTAAAACCTTTGAAAATAAAAGTCAAACTTGCCTATTAAAGGCGAAAAAACTGTCCACTTAATTCAAAAAGGCCCTTTCTTGAGAAACTTGTGAGTCATATCTAAACTAATCTAGTGATTGATTTTAGACTGTTCTTGTTTTCTTCCTTCAAAATGGTCATGACAGACGTATTGCACCTCATTTATGAAGCAGAAAAGTTCATTCCAGCCATGAAAGAAGGATCTTACCCCAGGTCCAGGCAGGGATCAAGGTCCACCATTTTGTTGATGAATCATAGTCCATTGATGGTTCTGTTGTGGCTTTATGGTTTTCTTACTTTTGCAATGAAGAGAAGGATCTATCAACATGAAATGTAAATCACTGTAATAAGCTAAACAGCCTTTTAATAGTCTGTCACATTACAGCTCTGAGTTTATCCTGCCCTACATTTATCAATAAATATACACTATATTGCCAAAAGTATTCGCTCACCTGCCTTGACCTGCATATGAACTTAAGTGACATGTAATTCCTAATCCATAGGGTTCAATATGACATCGGTCCACCCTTTGCTGCTATAACAGCTTCAACTCTTCTGGGAAGGCTGTCCACAAGGTTTAGGAGTGTGTTTATGGGAATTTTTTACCATTCTTCCAGAAGCACATTTGTGAGGTCACACACTGATGTTGGGCGAGAAGGCCTGGCTCTCAGTCTCCGCTCTAATTCATCCCAAAGGTGTTCTGTCGGGTTGAGGTCAGGACTCTGTGCAGGCCAGTCAAGTTCATCCACACCAGACTCTGTCATCCATGTCTTTATGGACCTTGCTTTGTGCACTGGTGCACAGTCATGTTGGAAGAGGAAGGGGCCAGCTCCAAACTGTTCCCACAAAGTTGGGAGCATGGAATTGTCCAAAATGTCTTGGTATGCTGAAGCATTCAGAGTTCCTTTGACTGGAACTAAGGGGCCAAGCCCAGCTCCTGAAAAACAACCCCACACCATAATCCCCCCTCCACCAAACTTTACACTTGGCACAATGCAGTCCGACAACAATCGTTCTCCTGGCAACCGCCAAACCCAGACTCGTCCATCAGATTGCCAGATGGAGAAGCGCGATTCGTCACTCCAGAGAACGCGTCTCCACTGCTCTAGAGTCCAGTGGCGGCGTGCTTTACACCACTGCATCCGACGCTTTGCATTGCACTTGGTGATGTATGGCTTGGATGCAGCTGCTCGGCCATGGAAACCCATTCATGAAGCTCTCTGTGCACTGTTCTTGAGCTAATCTGAAGGCCACATGAAGTTTGGAGGTCTGTAGCGATTGACTCTGCAGAAAGTTGGCAACCTCTTCAAACTATGTGCCTCAGCATCCGCTGACCCCGCTCCGTCAGTTCACGTGGCCTACCACTTCGTGGCCGAGTTGCTGTCGTTCCCAAACACTTCCACGTTCTTATAATACAGCTGACAGTTGACTGTGGAATATTTAGGAGCGAGGAAATTTCACGACTGGATTTGTTGCACAGGTGGCATCCTATCACAGTTCCACGCTGGAATTCACTGAGCTCCTGAGAGCGACCCATTCTTTCATGAATGTTTGTAAAAGCAGTCTGCATGCCTAGGTGCTTGATTTTATATTCCTGTGGTCACGGGAGTGATTGGAACACCTGATTCTGATTATTTGGATGGGTGAACTCTTGGCAATATAGTGTATCTCTTTATTTTCTAAAATATTCATTAAGAATATTATTTCAGTAGTTTCAAAGGAAAAGCATTTTATCTTACACTATAAAAAACATCTACCAAGAAAGCTATTTAAAACAGTAATATTAATAATAATAATAATCACTCCTATTAGTAGCACTAGTACTACTACTATGTGGATTAGATTAGATTAGATTATATGGAACTTTATTAATCCCTTTGGAAGACTTCCTCTGGGAAATTATCATTCCATTTACAGCAGATAAAAAGATATATAAAAAAGTCATATATTAATAGAAATATCTTCAGTCTCCAACCTTCAGTCTTCCTGTTACTCCTCCTCCCCCGCAGTGAGGAGTTATACAGCCTGAGGGACAAAGGAGTTTCTCAGTCTGTTGGTCCTGCAGTTGTGAAGGAGCAGTCTTGGGCTAAACAGGCTCCTCTGGTTGCTGATGACGGTGTGCGGAGGGTGGCATCAGGTGGTCAGTGTGGATTGTCCAGTCCAGCTTGCTGTCCAGCCACAGCCCAAGATACCTGGAGGAGTCCACAGCCTCCACCTCAGCTCCCTCGATCAGAACTGGTCGTGGTCTTGGTCTGGACTTCCCAAAGTTGATGACCAGCTCCTTCTTCGAGGTGTTGATTGGGGAATTTCAGGTGCAGAGCTCATTTAAATATGGTTTGGGTATTTATATGGGGGACATATACAGGGAGGGGTCATGTGCTCTTACATGTGCACTCAATTCCACACTAATTGGGATGTACAAAGGAAATGTGCTTGGATTCATGCGTGTGCACAGATTCATACTTCTGGATATTGTGTGCATACGTCGTTTTCTGGATTTGATTGTTTTGATAGTGATAGAGCAATTTCTTTTGGTGTGATACTTCTGAGGGGTATTTCACCAAAGTGGAATTAAGACGTCCAGGATAACCAATTAAAGCCAGGCCTGACCAAGTCCCTTCTGGTTTCACGAAGGCCGATAGACTGCGGAGAGCAGCTTGGTCAAACCAGATGCAACTATGGCTAATTACATGTTCACGGCTTTCTTCAAAAGACCACGAGGTAGATCACAGATGTACTGATCGAAACAGGGAGGGCGCATGCACATACTTCACCAAAATGAAAAAACAGCTTCAGATGGAAACTTATGAGAAAGTCAGCCGTATAATTTACATTAAAAAACAAATACAGGGTCTCTCGCTCTTTTAAGACATTTGAGCAAATTAAAAATGACTTTGATATTCCTCATAAAGACTTTTTCAGGTATCTTCAAATCCGTCATTTCACTATGTCCCTATTGGAGAAAGATTCATTCAGACTGAAACTGTCAGAACTTGAGAGTGCCATGGTCTCAGCCAAATCACTGAAAGGTATTATCTCCAAGTTTTACTCTTTATTACTGCATTCTGATTTTTCAGCTTGTGAATCCCTGAAGTCACTGTGGGAGCATGATCTGGGGGTGACATTTAGCGCTGAAGATTGGGAAAGTATTTGTAATGGAATTTTTCCAAAATGTACTTCAGTCTCTATACATGAACAAAATTTTAAGTTCTTTCATAGAACATACTTTACCCCAGTTCGCCTCCAGAGAATGTTTCCCAGTACTTCAACTCTTTGTTTTAAATGTTGTTATATATATATATATATATATATATATATATATATATATATATATATATATATATATATATATATATATATATATATATATATATATATATATATATATACATACATATATATATCTATTGATAGATAGATAGATAGATAGATAGATAGAGTATATGGGCAGGATTTCTATGCGCAGCCATGGTGTTAAGGGGGTCTGGTTCTGTGACCTCAGGATCAGGTCTCTCCTTTTTGCTTTTGCAGATGATGTGGTCCTGTTGGCTTCATCAGACCGTGACCTGCAACTCTTGCTGGATCAGTTCGCAGCTGAGTGTGAAGCGTCTGGGATGAGAATCAGCACCTCCAAATCTGAGTCCATGGTCCTCAACCGGAAAAGGGTGGAATGTCTTCTCCGGGTTGACGATGAGATTCTGCCTGAAGTGGAGGAGTTCAAGCATCTCAGGGTCTTGTTCACAAGTGAGGGAAGGACGAAGCGTGAGATCGACAGGCAGATTGGTGCGGCATCAGCAGTGATGCGGACTCTGCACTGGTCTTTCGTGGTAAAGAGGGAACTGAGCCGAAAGGCAAAGCTCTCGATCTACCGCTTGATCTTCGTTCCTACCCTCACCTATAGTCACGAGCTGTGGATAGTGACCGAAAGAACAAGATCGCGGGTACAAGTGGCTGAAATGAGTTTCCTCCACAGGGTGTCCGGGCTCTCCCTTAGAGACAGGGTGAGAAGCTCGGTCATCCAGGATGGGCTTGGAGTGGAGCTGCTGCTCCTCCATGTTGAGAGGAGCCGGATGAGGTGGCTCGGGGGTATAATCAGGATGCCTCCCTGCTGAGGTGTTAAGAGCACATCCCACCGGTAGGAGACTTTGGGGAAGACCCAGGACACGCTGGAGGGACTATGTCTCTCAGCTGGCCTGGGAACGCATCGGGATCCCCTAGGAGGAGCTGAACGAAGTGGCCAAGGAGAGGGAAGTCTGGGCTTCCCTGCTTAGGCTGCTCCCCCCGCACCCCGACCATGGATAAGCAGAAGAAGATGGATGGTAATTTTAGCAAAACTCCACACACAGGTCAAAATCTTTGTTTTTTTGTCTGTATGACAACATTTTATTTATGTTTTTGCTGAAGCCACAAAAATGTTAAGCAACAGCTCATTTCTGTGCTAATGCACCTGCTGCATAAGCTTCGATGTAAAGCATGAGAGAAACTCAACACTGGACTGACAGTCTTCCAATCAAATGCTGGGACCTTTATGGTCTGCTCACATATCCTAGCAAGAAGACCTTTCTAGACATTACGGAGCAACCAGTGTGGGGCTGAGTTTCCAAACTGGGAGAAGTAGTTCCACCACCATGGTTTCTCCTGCCGCTCTATCCCTCCCTCACGTGCATCTTGGTGTTCAAACTGGTTATATGGGTCAAACCTTTCCCATGTGTCTATTGTTGGGAAGAGGTGGTCGTCAATATCAGGCTCCAGTGGAACCTAGGGGAGAGAAAAGGGAAAAAGTAAGAACAGAGCAGGGATGAAAAAAGTTCTGTAGTAAAGAACACTGTCTCTTCTGTGAGGAAACTTGTGTAATGTGGTGACAGAGAAAACATACTGTAAATGCAGCCATAAATAGACATACACAAGTGTGTTACAAATATCACACACAGCAAACAAAGATCTGCTGTGCATAATTAAAATATTGCATGTGACTTCAATAAAAAAGAGCTATTTCTCTATCTGTTGCTTTATATTTTGTCTGTTTCATCTCCCTTGCCTCAAGTCCTCAAACAAAAATCTGAAATATTTTCTTTAAATGCACAAGTGTAAAACATACAGTATATTTCACAATATATAAATCATTCTCTTCAAAGTCCCCTCTTTTAGCCAGTTCACACATTTAACTTGAATGGTACTTAGTCAAGCCTTAACTCATGATTGAAAGCCAGAAACTATTTTAGTTTTCACTTTTTGAAGCATCTCTGTAAATAAGATTTGACATTCAAGAAGATACATGCAACATGCAAACTTGACTTAAACTGTTATTCTCTCTGTTATTGACCTTCAGGAGCTACATTCTGTAGTCTAATCCTCCAAACCGTCAGCCTGCCTCTTAGGCTCCTTCCCACCTAAGCTGTTTAAGGAGGTCTTTCCCTTAGCCTGCTCGTCTTTATCAACAGGCTATGTGCCACAGTCTCACAGGCTGCTGTAATTAAAACTCTTCCTAAAAAAACATACCCATGATTGAGGTGCATTAGCTCTATCATTATTAGCAGGCCTATATCTGACATTCAGAAGATCCTTGTGAATGTAGGAGGTAATCAACTTTGTGACAAAAACAGCTTATTTGAGGATTTTCAATCAGGATTTAATGTTCACCATAGCACAGAGACAGCTCTAGGTGAATGATTTACTCTTAACTCAAGACAGTTGACTTCTCTCTGTGCTTGTCTTCCAAAGAGACAAGAGGAATTCCTGGGGATTACGGGGACTGCATAGAATCAGTTCAAGTCCTGTTAACCACTGTTACCAGTTTCTACATGTGAACAATAAGTCATCTGTGCACACTAAAGTAAGCTGCTGAATTTCTCAAGGTTCTGTGCTCAGTCCAGCTCTTCTCTCTCTGTATCCGCCCCCTTTGTTAAGAGGGGACACTCAGTTTATTTTCACTGTTATGCTGACAAAACTCAACTGTACATATCAATTAAGCAAGGTGAAACAAATCAGTTCAATAAACTAGATCTGAAGGACAATTTGATCTTCAACTCCCACATACTACAATTTTCAAGGATGACCTGTTTCATCTTCGCTAAAATCAAACATAACGTGTCTCAGGGCAATGCTGAAAAACTTGTCCATGCGTTTGTTACCTCTGGATTGTTGTAATTCTCTTTTATCAGGCTCTCCCAGCAAGTCACTTGAGACTCTTTTGCTGGTTCAAAATGATGCAGCACGTGAACTTAATTACTCCTTAATCAGCTTCTCTGCTGAAATAAAATCTAGAATAGAATTCAAGATTCTGCTTCTTACCTACAAAGCTTTCAGTGGTCTCAATTGGATTTTTGAGGGCCTGAACATGTGTGATAACTAGTTTGTTTTTTTGGGCAGGAAGATCAGATCACAAAAAACTAATAATGTGTCAAAGCCAATGTTTTTACCAATCTCTGACATATCCAACAGTTTGATAGCATGTAAAAAAATCTCCATCCTTCGATCATTTTTTAGATTGAAAATCAGTCATTTAGTGTGTTTTCCATTAAATCAGGGACATCAGCTATAAACTTTGGAATTTAAAATGTTAAAATCAATTAAAAAAAAAAAAATTATATATTTATATATACATATGTATATATGTATATAGATAGATGGGTAGATAGATAGATAGATAGTTAGATAGATAGATAGATAGATAGATAGATAGATAGATAG
>JBAMNC010001240.1:1725000-2251754 GCA_037902135.1 Cetoscarus ocellatus
ATATATATATATATATACGTTCTACAAAGCAGTATTGCTTTTATCTTTTACCTCAAAAATACAATCAGTGCATCTATGAGCCACATTAGATGCTTGTGCAAAATGAAAGAAGTACTACCATTATTGTTGAGATACTGTGTTGACATGATCCCAAGCAAAAGCAAATAATGACCACAAAGGATATATGACCATGATGTCTTGACCTTGACCTCTAGGGTCTAATCAGTATGTCCTTTTGTTACGGTGGAATTTTGTGAAAAGTTTAAAGAAAACTCTTCTGAGCATTCTTGTTATTTTAGACTCACAAAATAGCGAAGACAAGCAAAGAAAGATTACTAGACTTGTGAACTTGTCTTGGTTGGACCCATGACCATCAAAATCTAATCAGCTGACTAACTAGAAAAAAAGAATACTTCAGCATCGCTTGCAAATCCCTTGAAGCATTCTTAAGACATTGTGCTCATAAGCAAAGGGTGACCTTGAGACTCCATGCCCTTGACCTTTAACCTTCTAAATCTCTTGCCTCAACAAGGTATATATTGCTAGAGTGAATATACAGTAGTAGGTCACTTGGACACTGGCTTTATACCTACCAAATTTAATCAACTAATGGTCAATTCAGGTAGGATATTTGCGTAATGTTTGACAGAGAGCCCTCAAAGAATTCTTGAGGATTGAAGATCAGAATCACAAGCAATGCATGATCATGAGGCCCCAGGGTATTTGAATCCATCCCTCCAAAATCTCTGAATTAAGTGGACATTTGAGCAAAATAAAAACACCCCAGAGAGAATTTTTGAGTAATTACAATAATAGACAAGCAATGAGCATGATGAACAGCCTATAACAAGAAAGGATGATCATAATAGTCTATGACCTTGACTATTGACCTTTAAAATATCTGTTGCTGGTTCTTCAGACAAGGTGTAAAGACTGAATGCAATCCTTTAGAGCATTCTGGACATGTCATGTTCAATAGCAGAGAGTCACCAAGAGGCTTCATGACCTTGACCTTCCAACTATGACTTTCAAAATCTTATTAGGCCACCCCCCTACATCATAACGGACCTGTGTGCAAAGTTTAGAGCAAATCCATGAAAGCATTCTTGTGGTACTGCATTTAAAAAATGATGGTTACGTGCAGTGGATGAAAGGAGAAGGGCTTAGTCTTGTACCATACCAACAATATCAATGTTGTTCAGCTGGAAATTTCTAATACTGTCAACCTGTACAGCTGTGCTTGCTTTCATTTTCATTTAAAACTTTTTTACTTTTTAAAACTTTTGTAATTTCCATTACCCAATGTTCAACTTTGCATTTTATCTACGTAACTGAATTGGCAATGTAAACTCCTGTTTTACCTGCCAATGAAGCTTAAATGATAGGGAGAGATAAAAAGAGATAGATATGTGAAGAAGTGGAGGAGGTTTATTTGGTCATCAGCAAAATTTAATCTTGCATCATTTGACTTGTCAAAACTAAATCTTAAAATCTACCTGAAAATTTTAATTTCTTTCGAAATAGAAGCAAGTAGAATCAGACAGTAAAAGAAAATAAATTAACAGGCTATTGAACAGGTTGCTGCACTGGTCTATCAATGTAACACTGATTCATATGGTAGTTTTGAAAGTCAAGATTGTAAATTATATATACATATATACAAAATCTTAAGACCAACTGATCAAAATCTTAAGACCAATTGAAAAAATTGCAAGAATTTGCATTTTGCACTGTTGGATCTTAAGAAGTTTCTAAGTAAAGCTTCAAAATGCAAAAAGAGGAAATGGGAGTGAGACAAAAAAATTTGAGTGACCAACAACAATTAAACAAAAATAGGCTGTTCATCAGCTGATCAAAGTTTTAAAACCACATCTAAAAAAAACAGAAATACCTAAAAACCAAACAAAAACTGAACCGTCAAAAAAAGGACTCAGTAATGAGTAGCTTCACTGGTCGTTTCGACATGCCTTATGCAAGTGATTCCTGGAGGCTAGTGGGAATGTTGCTCCAAGTGGTGAAGATGGCTTCACGAAGTGGATCCACTGTCTGGAACTGATCTCCATTTTTGTAAACTTCTCTTGCAATCCATCCACAAATGTTCTCAATTGGACTGAGATCAGGGGAACAAGCAGGATGGTCCAAAAGAGTTACGTTAGTCCTCTGGAAGAAGTCCTTTGTCAGGAGGGCATTGTGAACTGCAGCGCTGTCCTGTTGAAAAACCCAGACCAGGGTCCTAAGTCATCACCACACAGACCAGGGCCCTCAGTCATCACCACACAGACCAGGGCCCTCAATCATTACCACACAGACCAGGGCCCTCAGTCATTACCACACAGACCAGGGCCCTCAGTCATTACCACACAGACCAGGGCCCTCAGTCATTACCACACAGACCAGGGCCCTCAGTCACACAGACCAGGGCCCTCAGTCATTACCACACAGACCAGGGCCCTCAGTCATTACCACACAGACCAGGGCCATCAGTCACACAGACCAGGGCCCTCAGTCATTACCACACAGACCAGGGCCCTCAGTCACACAGACCAGGGCCCTCAGTCATCACCACACAGACCAGGGCCCTCAGTCATTACCACACAGACCAGGGCCCTCAGTCATTACCACACAGACCAGGGCCCTCAGTCGCACAGACCAGGGCCCTCAGTCATTACCACACAGACCAGGGCCCTCAGTCATCACCACACAGACCAGGGCCCTCAGCCACACAGACCAGGGCCCTCAGTCATTACCACACAGACAAGGGCCCTCAGTCATTACCACACAGACCAGGGCCCTCAGTCATTACCACACAGACCAGGGCCCTCAGTCATTACCACACAGACCAGGGCCCTCAGTCATTACCACACAGACCAGGGCCCTCAGTCACACAGACCAGGGCCCTCAGTCATTACCACACAGACCAGGGCCCTCAGTCATTACCACACCGACCAGGGCCCTCAGTCATTACCACACAGACAAGGGCCCTCAGTCGCACAGACCAGGGCCCTCAGTCATTACCACACAGACCAGGGCCCTCAGTCATCACCACACAGACCAGGGCCCTCAGCCACACAGACCAGGGCCCTCAGTCATTACCACACAGACCAGGGTCCTAAGTCATCACCACACAGACCAGGGCCCTCAATCATTACCACACAGACCAGGGCCCTCAGTCATTACCACACAGACCAGGGCCCTCAGTCACACAGACCAGGGCCCTCAGTCATTACCACACAGACCAGGGCCCTCAGTCATTACCACACAGACCAGGGCCCTCAGTCACACAGACCAGGGCCCTCAGTCATAACCACACAGACCAGGGCCCTCAGTCACACAGACCAGGGCCCTCAGTCATTACCACACACACCAGGGCCCTCAGTCACACAGACCAGGGCCCTCAGTCATTACCACACAGACCAGGGCCCTCAGTCATTACCACACAGACCAGGGCCCTCAGTCATTACCACACAGACCAGGGCCCTCAGTCACACAGACCAGGGCCCTCAGTCATCACCACACAGACCAGGGCCCTCAGCCACACAGACCAGGGCCCTCAGCCACACAGACCAGGGTCCTAAGTCATCACCACACAGACCAGGGCCCTCAGTCACACAGACCAGGGCCCTCAATCATTACCACACAGACCAGAGCCCTCAGTCATTACCACACACACCAGGGCCCTCAGTCAGTCATTACCACACAGACCAGGGCCTTCAATCATTACCACACAGACCAGAGCCCTCAGTCATTACCACACACACCAGGGCCCTCAGTCAGTCATTACCACACAGACCAGGGCCTTCAGTCATCACCACACAGACCAGGGCCCTCAGTCATCACCACACAGACCAGGGCCCTCAGCCACACAGACCAGGGTCCTAAGTCATCACCACACAGACCAGGGCCCTCAGTCACACAGACCAGGGCCCTCAATCATTACCACACAGACCAGAGCCCTCAGTCAGTACCACACACACCAGGGCCCTCAGTCAGTCATAACCACACAGACCAGGGCCCTCAGTCATCACCACACAGACCAGGGCCTTCAGTCATCACCACACACACCAGGGCCCTCAGTCAGTCATTACCACACAGACCAGGGCCCTCAGTCATCACCACACAGACCAGGGCCTTCAGTCATCACCACACAGACCAGGGCCCTCAGTCATTACCACACACACCAGGGCCCTCAGTCAGTCATTACCACACAGACCAGGGCCCTCAGTCATCACCACACAGACCAGGGCCCTCAGTCATCACCACACAGACCAGGGCCCTCAGTCATTACCACACACATCAGGGCCCTCAGTCATTACCACACAGACCAGGGCCCTCAGTCACGAGGGATGCCCTCTCCACATAGCCAGCTGCCGTTTGAGGCCCCTGCACAGCCTGAAGCTCCATTGTTCCGTTGAAGGAAAAAGCAGCCCAGATCATGAAGGCGTCCCCTCCACTGAGCTGTAGAAAACATCTCAGGTGGATCTCCTTGTCATGACAGTAACGTTGAAGCCATCAGGTTAAATTTTTTCTCATCAGAGAGTAAAACTTTCTTCCACCCTTCAGTGTCCCATGTTTGATGCTCTGGTGCAAACTCCAAACGGGCAGTTTTGTGGTGTTGAAGGAGACGAGGCCTTGAAGATGTTTTTTGTTCTTAAAACCCATCTGATGGTTATTGGACTGCAGTCGGCACCAGTAACAACCTTAATCTGGGCTGAGGATTGTCTGTGTCTTGTCCAACCCAGCGCCAGCGAGACTTTTTGGGTCTACCCCTTGACTTTTTTGTTTCATAACCCTCAGGATCTTAAGGAATCCAAAATGACTGTCTTACTGCGTCCAACCTCAGCAGCAAAGGCGAGAGGCCTTGCTTATGCAGCTCAACAATCCCAACACGTTCAAAGACAGAAAGCTTTGTGCCTTTGCCATCAGGAGGTCATGACAGTGTGAATACCTGACAGAAAAAGACATCAAATTGAATTTTTGCGCAGACTTTGGCTTTTAAAGGCTGTGGTCTTAAACTGTTGATCAGCTGACAAAAACATGTTTGAGTTTAATTGCAGTTTTCAGTAAATTGCCTGTTCATTTTTTTATCTCTCACTCCCATTTCATCTCGTTGCATTTTGAAGCTCTACTTAGAACCTTCTTAAGATCCAACAGTCCAAAATTTTAAATCTGAAAAATTATATTTTCATGTTGTGGTAATTTATATTTGGAGCTACGTGCTGCCTCATTTTTACCCTATATGAATGGCTTAGTGGAACGTACAGACTCTATGAAACTAAGAAGAGCTTCTTTATTTCTTTTCCATTCTGGGTAAAGATCTGCCTCTGGGGGAAATTTGTCACAGCCGAGCTCCACAGTGACCTCGAGACAATTAGTGTGCAAGTAGTTGAAGTCTGACATACCTGACAAAACAAAAAAAAACACACACACATCAATAGACAAACACTCACAAGACTTACAAAGGATATAAACTATTACTGCATTGTTGTATCTTACCACCAGCAAAACTGTACCACAGTGCCCCATTGATGATCCCCCTTGTCCGGTAAAAAGAGGCCCCACACCGATTTGTGTCATTGTTTGACATGGTGGCATGAGCATCTGCGTAGGTTCGTGCTAACTGTTTAAAGACCTATTGTGGAGAGATTGAACTCATATGTCAGTTTCTGCATCCATTGAAATATTCAGTTGATGAGCCAAATCGATTTCATTGCCTCCTAACCTGTTCATCTGGAGTGGGTGAGAACATTCTGTCTTCATGCACGTGTCTTGAGAAGTCAAAGGGGTAGGACACCACCAGCTCCCCTCCATGAAGGCTAGCTGACAGAACAAAAGGCAGTGACCTAGTCCACTTCATTACAGCATAGGTCTCCGGTGCCACCTACAGTCCAAGGTTGGTATTGAAAACATGTCTGAAATGTTGAAAGTTCTCAAAGGAGATTGATGAGAATAATCTTACCCTGCCAAACCAGTAATGGTCAGGAATTGGAATGTGATCAATGCGATAGTGCCTGCTTCGACGATTTCGGTAAAAAACTGAGGTGAGGTCTGGAAAATTGCGGTTGAGGTCAAGATTCTGGGCATTGTTCCTTCCAGTGGTCCAGCCGTTCAAGAGGTGACCCTAAGGCAATTGGATCCACACAACTTGGATTATTAAAAAGGTTCATACATTGATCAACTGCACCAATAAATATGATTGTGATAATGTGAAACTGGAGATGGAAACTCTGATTATGGGCAGAAAATACTCTGTAAAATGATCTGACTATAAAAAAATAAATAAAAAAAGGCAAAGATCATCGTTGTTCATATTTTTGTGGAGAAAATGGAGAAATGGCCCTGTGTCTTTGTAACAAAGCTGTTTTTATATTTGATGTTAGTGATTTTTTTTAGCCTTACCATCAACCAAAAGGTGCTTCCTGGCTAGGAAAGCGCTGACTTACGTACTGTTTTTATTATATTTCATGTTTGTGACACACATAAAACTGCACCTGAACGGTAAAGTCCAAATTTGAGACAATTAAAGTTACCAGTGTAGTTTTATGGAAAAGATACTAAAACAATCTTTTCAAAAACCTTCTGCATTGGATTTGTATCTCCATATCTTCAGCATCACAGACATAGCAGGACAGTGAACTGAAAATACACAATGGCAGTTGGTTTTTATAATGTGTAACAGTGTTTACTTCCTGGTTGTTGAGCTCCGGGTCATTGTGATCCTCTACCTCTGACGCAGCCAGCTCATAGCCATCTGGATTCATAGAGGCCAGAATATGGATGCGTGTGGTGTTGATGATGGTCTGAATTCGGTGGTTCCCCAGAATGTATTCTGAACACATATATTGGACCAAGTAGATAAGCAGTTGTCTTCCCACAACCTCGTTGCCATGAATATTGCCCACCAACTTGATCTCTGGCTCCACTGGGGTTTTGGATAGAAGCAAACAGATCAAATCAGTATAAAGTAATATTCTGACTTTGACTTGAAAACATGGCATATCCATGAAAATAATCTTAATACATCTTACAGCATCATTAGCATCATTATTAGGGCCCAAGTAAAGGTGGGGCAGGGGCCTCCCTTTTTTTTATTCAAGAACCTTAGCAAAAAGTAGTTTATTCTAGTGTACTACGAGTATACTTATATCATACTAAAACTGAGGCAGTATGCTTGAAGCTTACTTCTTTATATTAGATTTTATCTACTTAAGAATAGTATAGTGAAGTATACTTGGCTTATACTGAAAAGAATAAAGACTTTTACTTATACTTTAACAGTAAAACTTATACTCGTACCTTGGAATACTTTCTTCTTCTTTCTAAGTACTAATACTTAGTGTATCTTGATCCAGGTACAGAATAAGGTCAAATCATTGTGCTTACATTTAATTTAGCAGAATAAAAAATGTTTTTCACTGCACACATTTGCTTTGAGGTATCACCCCTGTTGTAAACTTACATGTTCAGGATCATATAGTGCTGGAGTTTAAAAGTTTACAGTAAAATAGTATGTGTGCTCAATTGCATTATCTTTATGTACCTTAAAAACATAAACAGAGAAACATTTGACTTGACTTTATTGATCAAGTTCTTGTCCCTTTCATAAGGGTTTCGCAGTGGTGTTATGTACACATCAGCATCTGTTTCAACAAGAACACATTTTGTTTTAATCATATCAGGCCAGACAGCGTTAACAGTTTGGTTTTTAACCTCATATATTAAAGTACTTTGTACATTGATCTGAGAATCTTTACATACAGGCCTGTCTGATTTAGTAAGTACCTCAACTAAAACACTACAGAGTTTGGCACATGGTTAAAAAGCAGAAATCTGATGTGTACACGTTTGTTTAAAAATAACCAAGTCATTAATTAAACAAAATGTACCATCTTTCAAACATACAGCACTGCTGTATCTCTTCTTTAGTCTGTCATAGTTTTGACTGTGATACAGAACTTTGTTGTTTAATCTGTGCATGAAGGAATTACAAGAAACTAAAACTTAAAAGTATACTTAAAGTATAACAACAAGTAAACTAGGAAAACTGCAAAAATAGTTCAATAAACTAAAATGTGGACTAAAAGTATAAACCTAGTGCACTAGCAGTATCTAGATAAGTGCATGCACTACTCAGATCGGGCAAGTAAACACTGAGCTAAAACTAAATCAAAATTTGAAAACAGCAATGGTTGTCCTTTCGTGGAGTCAATCGCATTTCACTTGGCATTTCGTAGCACAAGCTACAAGCTTTTAATTCTACAGGTTCTATAAGCAGGTCAATGCATTCAGTAGGTTGTTTCAGTCATTAGGTTAAATCCAAAATGTACTTTTAATACTTAAGTTTTTCCAAAAGCAGGTACTCCAGTACTTTAACTTGAGTAAAAATTTGACTGAACAACTTTCACTTGTATTGGAGTAACATTTGAGCAGGAGTATCTATACTTTTACTCAAGTAATGGAGGTTCACCACTGCATATATCAAACAAAAATGGGAAAGGAGACTAATAAGTGCATCCCAGAGGAAGTTTGGACCAAATATTGTGAATTTCAACGGAGGATCTCAAGCTCACCTTCCAGGAGAACATTTGGTTGTAGGAGTCTTTGCTTATATTTTGTCTCCCTGTTCAATCATCTCACTATTCAGGTACCTCTGGAGGAACTGCGGCTCTCAGGATGCTAATCACTATCATGTGCTTTGGTACTCTCTTTCTGGTATAAGATTCATAAGATTCGGCATCATATTCGAGACAACCACAAACATTAGATCTAAGAAACTGTTTGGAATACTGAGTGCAGCAGCTAGAAAAGCAATCACAAAGAAACGGCTTCAACCAGATACCCCATCTATTAAAGAGTGGTATGATATTATAAATGAAATCTATGCATTGGAAATAATTACTTTTTCTTTGAGGCTCCAGGACAGTAAATTTGAGGAAATTTGTAAGAAGTGAAAAACGCAAATTTCCCTGAAATGCCAGACTTATGTTTAAGGGAAAAAAAAAAAGTTTTCTCTCTGTATCTTTATATGAATATGACAACACCTGTTGTTCTGTTCTAATTTATGTTGTAATATGATGTGCATTGATATTTTAGAAAAGAAGTGGAAAAAAGCATGGATCAGACTGTATGAATGAAAAAAGAAAGAATATAACTCAGGAAGACTGTATGTATGTTATACAATGATCCTTAATGAAGAAAACATTTGAAAAAAGATAGTTTTGGAATAAGCTGAACAAAAGACAAGTGTAAAGATAATTTAAATGATTTTAAATAAATGTTCATGTTTCTCAGTGTCTCAGGAAGAATAATCTATATCTGAAAACTTTGTTGCGGTGATACTTTGTTTCACCTCATGCTGTTATATTAACTGAAGAGTCGTACCAAATGCTGTATAACATGCATGCTTACTTACATAACTCGTGCTGTCCTGGGTTGCTGGTGAACTCAATAACCAGCAGATCCCTGCCTTCTGTACTGCGTCCAATGCTGTACACATGTGAGATATGAGAGCACTTGGCAGCTGTCCTCTTCAGTAAATTAAACATCTGAGCATTGGAGGTGTAGGTGAACTGGATTATTGTGCTGGGTTCTTCAGGGGAGAGGCTGGACACTGAGAGCTCCTGTCTGGCTGGAAAAGTGAGATGAACAGATGGGGAAGAACGCTAAGGCTTTAAAGAAGCACCGATGAGCAATAATTGATTTTCAATAAAGTGTAGCCTTTACCTCTCAGTGCTGCTAATGGGTCAAAGCAGCCCTCTTGGTCGCTTGCAAAAAAGCGGTCACAGTCCAGGAAGTAGGGCCAAGCCATTTCAATAGCTTCAAAGGCATGGAGACAATCCTTCCTCAGAGCCTCACAAGTGCTGCGGCAGGGTCTTATCATTTTGTCATCCTGGCAAGGTGAGGCGAGTACTGAGCACCCCACAAGACGAATCTCTGGGGAGCACTCCCCATGGAGCAGGCCGTGGATGACACTGATAAGGAGGTACTCTGCCCCTGACTCTGCCTCTAAACCACTCCTGTGGCCGAGGATGTTGGGGAACATCGTTCTGGGACAACAGCAGTTTCATATCAGTTGTTCAGAATGATGTTTTTTAAAGGCCATGAGGAACTTAGACAGGACATGTAAACATTTCTAATTTTGAAGCCAACTGTGAGGCAGTGTGTAAAAAGGTTCACCAGTATCTCTCATACTTTAACACTGATCAATGATCATATTTTAGCAAGCTTTTACTGTTTTTTTATTGTATCTAACAAGGAGCATCCCACAGAGAAAAAAAAATATTAAAAAGGAGTCTAAAACAGCTGCAAAATAAGTTTCATACAAATAACAAAATGCAATAATATGAATGACTAGCAGGCTGATTAGTGACAGCGTTAATTTTGACAGAACTTTTTTATTTATTTTTAGTTATAGTCTTATGTCTAAAATATCTTTTAGTTTTAGTCATAATTTAGTCATTTAAATTGTTTTAATTTTAGTCTAGTTTTAGTTGATGAAATTTCACATTTTTGTCAA
Source organism: Cetoscarus ocellatus (assembly GCA_037902135.1). Taxonomy (NCBI): domain Eukaryota; kingdom Metazoa; phylum Chordata; class Actinopteri; order Labriformes; family Labridae; genus Cetoscarus; species Cetoscarus ocellatus. The sequence goes on from JBAMNC010001240.1 coordinate 1,735,514, forward strand.
TGTACTGTAAATTTAGTCGACTAAAATATGAAGTGTAAAGGGTAAGGCATTTTTTATGTTTCCTTGAAATTCTGAAGTCATGTTTAACACTTGGGTAAAATGAAACATCCAATAAATATTTATTGAATGCTAGTAAAGTTTGAATGAATAAATCAACAGAAACAAATTGAACTTTTGTGTGAAATGCAGTCACCTTTATTTAGGCTACCTGGCAGAGCATCTCAGTTACAATACCAGAACTGACAACAAACAGTGAACCTGCTCTACATGAATATATCAATTCATAAAGAGAGCAGCTCTGATTGGATCGCTCCTCAACTTATCCCACCACCATGAAGCTAAGGCAGCTGTGATTGGATGCCCCTCTTAACTCATCCAACCTTTCCACACAACCAAAGTAGCTGTGATTGGATATCTTCCTAACTTGTCCCTACTTTCTACATGACCAAATTAGGTCTGATTGGATTAAGTCTCTGTCAAACATTTTAGTCTAGTTTTTATCTGTAGGGGAAAATGTCAGTTAATTTAGTTTTAGTTTTTGTCCATGTGCACTTGCTTTTATTAGTTACTGTCTAGTTTTCGTCAGGGGAAAAAAGGTAGTTGATGAAAACTATGACGAAAATAATTAGTCAACAAAATTAACTTAAATTAGTGAGCCACAGTTTTGCAGAGCTTCAACTACACAGCAGGTAGGAAACTCTATTTTAAGTGATGATCCACCCTCTGCACAATCACGCTCAGTTTCTTAACCCTGGACAGCGGCTTTTAGTTTCAGGGTGCAGAACAAAACTGTACAAAAACAGCTTTGCTGCTGCTGACACTGAGCTGAATGAGCTATAGCAATATTTGCACATACATATTTATTTATTGATTAATTCAAGTCTCAATTCGTTTTCACCCTTGCTTTATTCAGTTACTACCTGTAATTATTTTAAGGTTTTATGGGTCGATATTTGTCTTTCTCTTTTGCCCTAATTTTTGGAACCTTGAACACTTGATCATTTGATAATTTTGAGGTTGTTGTCAGTCTTAGTGTTTGAAATTATGGGCATAACTACATTTCAAATGGTTCCTTCCCCCTAACATGAGACTCTCTGTTACATCTGTTCTTTAATTGTGTGTTATGATGGATGTTTCTATCCTGCTGGCTGCAAAACACATTTACCTACAGGTACAAATTAAAAAAAAACTGAACCTGAACCCTAAGACCAACAGCAATAGCTTAAAATGATCAATGTGAAAGGTTTTAGCTGAAACCAAATGGCCTCCTACCGTAGGATATCAACTTTTTCAACCCACCTTGAGTATCCCATATCATTGCAGTAGCCCAGATTCAGGTCAGTACAGGTAGCTGTTGGGGACAGAAGAAAAATTAATGTAGGGACGCTGAATATTCCCTGATTATGTTATGCTGGATCTGAAGTGTTAGAACCCGCAGTAGGTGATCAGTAAGAATCACTCCGATGTCTTTGTCCAGATTATTTTTTGCAGCTGTCTGGCAACTTATTGTGTGGTTCTATGAATCAAACATAATTGAACATAAATGAGGTGTAATCATTAAATCAAATACAAGAATGGTTTATGTACTTAACAGATGACAATACTAAGAAAATACGGCAAAGATGTCAAAAATGGGTAAACAGGCCTGTTTAAGGTTGCAACAGTCTGTCAGATACGTCTCTGTGTTCCTGCAGTCATTTCCAAACCAACACTTCCATCTACTGGCCATTGAACACACTGGCAGTTAAAACAATGAGGAGAACTCCCCAAAGCTAATGCTACTACCCTGCAATTAAACTAACAACACACATGAAAGTCTGGGCAGATTATGTGTATTCCATCTTTAACAGAAATAGAGAAGATAACCCTGGATAATTTGGAGAAAAAGGGTCACATCTCTGAATATTACAATGTATTGATGTCAAATGCCAAGGAGTCAACACTAGACAAACTTAATGCCTGCAAGAAGATACTGATGAAGCAGACAGGAATGATGTTTGTTTAAAGGCACAGAAACAGACCATAAATACAAGACTGAAATTCCTTCAATATAAGTGTTTGACAAGAATGTACATAACTCCTGTCAAACTTCATCAAATGTCGGCTAATATTCCAGATGTTTGTACTAAATGTGTCAATGAAATGGGCTTTTAAAACAACAGAGGATTTTAAAACAAAAATTCCTTTAAATGTCAAACTCTGTGTGCTTGGAATATTTCCAGAGGACTTTACACAAACGCACAAACAGACCAAACGTATAGACTTTGGGCTTCTACAAGCAAGGAAAGCTATTGTACTATGTTGGTAAAGTATGCACGCTCCTACATTGATGTATGTGTATTGTATGAAAAATTAACAAAATCAAGAAACCTTTTTCCAAAAAACAGGAAATTTACACCTCAGAAAACAAATTTACACTTGAAAGTCTTTTACAAAAACCTAAACAAATTTATATTACAAGAACAAATTTACAAAAACAAGAAAATACCTTTGCAAATCTTGAAACAAATTTACATTTTAAGAAACAATTTCACTTTTTTAAGTTTGTAAACACTTTTACAAAAGACAGGATTTAATGGAAAGGGAATGTAGTATTTTTATTTTTGGACAGTATGTCGTTCATGTTGTCTTCAGTCTATGTATGATACTTTCCTTATAATATGCTCTGTGTGTTTTATTCCTGTTATTGATGTTTGTTTTTGTTTTATGTGTTGACACCAACCTGCTAATCAGACTGTTGATGGAAATTAGCCACCTGGCTAAAACCCCATGCATTTACATGTAAATGTTCATTAGTGCACACTGTCCCATTTTTTTAAAAATAAATAAATCTCAAATCTCAGAACCAGACATAACACGGAAGTGATTGAGAGATGCCAAAATATGCTCAACTGTTCTTCCTCTTGACAATGATCATACAATCCTGCAGGATGTTTCCCAACACTTTTTAAGTGAGTGTGTCCAATCCTTCGTCCGATCTTTACAACTTGTTCCTTTCTTTTGTTTCCTCTGCTTCTTGATGTTTCACTTTTGCTTTGTATTGAGTGTGAGTGTCTTTCTTTTGTCTCACTATCCCAGCTCTGTTGGCATTGCTCACTGGCTTTCTCCTACATAATACTTTTTCCAGCTTCTTATTGACTTCAGTAGAACCTCAAGTTACAGCCTCCATGGCCAGCTTGTCAGCTCATTTCTTGTGATGCCTAAATGCAGTTATTCTTGTGCAGGAAAATATAATCTGCAACAATAAGTCTTCATGGTTCTTTGCCACACCTGTTTTAATACTAGTGAGGGCTGACACAGAGTCATTTCATATGACAAACTGTCTCCAGCTGCTCTACTCAGCCCGGTAAAGTATCATCGCCAAGGCAACAGCATCTTAACAGCATACACACTCAAATAATCTGACGTACTCTTACTTCCTCCAAAAGTTGAAGCTAGGAACTGCACGCTCAGCTCCTGTTGTATTTGTGCATGGGTCCCTTGACCTACAGCCCCTTTAGCAAAAAGTAGTTTATTCAAGTGTACTACGAGTATACTTATTTTATACTAAAACTGAGGCAGTATATTTGAAGTTTACTTTTTAAATACTATATTTTATATACTTAAGAATAGTATAGTGAAGTATACTTGGCTTATACTAAAGAAAAGACTAAGTACATTAATACTAAGACTTACACTTATACTTTAATACTAAAACATATACTTGTACTTTAGTATACTTGTTACTTCTTTCTGCCACAAAGTACCAATACTTAGTATATCTTGATCCAGGTACAGAATAAGGTCAAGTCATTGTGCTTACATTTAATTTATCAGAATAAAAATGTTTTTCTCTACACACATTTGCTTTGAGGTATTACCCCTGTTGTAAACTTACATGTTCAGGATCATATAGTGCTGGAGTTTAAAAGTTTACAGTGAATTGTATGTGTGCTCTATTGTATTATCTTTATGTACCTTACAAACAGAAACAGAAACATCTGATTTGACTTTATTGATCAAGTTCTAGTCCCTTTCATAAGGGTTTGGGGTATACCTTAAGTATACTTCAATAAAATGTGGACTAGAAGTTTATACATAGTACACTAGTAGTATAAGGGTAAGTGTACCTGTTGTGTACTTGAATGTGTATTTTTGTAAACTTAAAAATGTTCCAATTGAGTCCAAAGAAGTATTAAATTGGTATACTTTCTAGTGCACTAGAAGTACATGGTCTGTAGTATACTTGTTATACTTATACTCAAGTATACTTAATAAAATGAACTTCAAGTATACTAATTTTTGCTAAGGCTGAGAAACTGGGAGAGAATGCAGAAATCCTCCACAGACAATGTCGGTTAGTCTATAGTAGTCATGGTTACTCAGCGATAGCTGGCGAAATCTGCTCTCCTCAGAAGTTTACTGGGAGAACTTGGTGGGGATTGTCGTTGACGAGGTTCTTGTCACATATAAGTGTTAAATGATACATCTGTGTGGTATAATTTAATGTAAGACGATAGTCTAAGGACTGAAACGTAGTTTAAGCTAACGGCTAACAACAGGGTGTGGCAGCTACGTCATACTGTGGCTTGATATGATTGGTCTGTGATGAGTGTGACTGACAGAACGATCGTCCAATCACCAGCTGCAGTTGTTTTTGAAGGTCCTGCCTCTGAAAACATTTTCTATGGGCTCTTCTCCAGAAGGACTAGTGAAATATGACCGTGGTGGATATATGGAACTTCTTGAGTTAAAATATATTAATGGTGGAATAATCCTTTTCTGACGATTTATATTTGCTATTTAGTACTCATATATATATATATTTTTGCCCCACAATATGTAACAGTGTGGCCCTCGGGCACTGAAAAAAAATAATGTGGCCCTCTTGTAAATCAAAGTCTCCCACTCCTGGTCTATGGTAAGATGCCCTCTTCAGTAAAATTTTCATATCTTGTGAAGTGTTTTGCTAATTGGAATGTTGTTTCTTAAAATGTTTTTTTTTTTTAAGATTTGTAAAATTGTTTTGCTAATGTTATTTTGTTTCTTAAAATGTTTATTTATTTCAGGATTTGTAAAAGTCGTTCTTGTTTTTCTAAATTTGTTCTTTGAAATGTAAATGTATTTTATTTTGCACTTCCCAGCCACAGTAGAAGTCGGGTTAACGAGTCGGTATGGCGTGACCATCAAAACAGACAGATTATATCTGAACTTATGTTTTCTGGATCAAATGAAGTCAGGACCTGTACTTGGAGGAGGCCTGTGGTGTCTTGCAGAAATAAGATAAGATAAGATAAGATATCCTTTATTAGTCCCACAGGGGGAAATTCCAAAATATACAGCAGCTGCAGGATACAAGAGAAGTACTGAAAGATAAGGTAATTACAGATCAAGTACAGTAATGCAAAAATAGAAATAAAATTTTTTGAAAAATGTAAAAAAAGTATATACTATACAGTCAGTGGCATAATTCATCAAGTCAAGTCATAGCTTGAAAAATGTAATTTCCTTCACCTATAGAAAATGTAAAAATGTTCTTAGAAACTCACGTCTTTCTTCGATAACAGTCACAGGACATCTCCCTGAAACAGAACAAGCCAAAAGCAGACATCAGGATACATTACCAAACTGAACAGCTAGGTGGCCACATCGTCATCAGAGGCAAGAAAACCCCCCACTACGTGCCACAGAGAAAAATGGTGATGTGTTCAAAGTCTTCTCAAATATCGAGTTCAGTAAAGGGAATATTAGGATTTTCACCAGGGTGATATTGATCAGTTAAAGGTCTGTTGTGCATTATCAGTTTATCATGAGAAATCTTATGGGGAGGAGAATAAGGCGCATGTCTGTACGGTTTAGATTATCCCTCCAACTTTAAGATGTTGAGTTCTCTTCTTATATTGTGAGGCGATATCTACCCATCATGGACAGTGTTTTTCATTATTTGAATATTTCTTAAACTTTAAATTAGTCTTACCTGAAAATCCGTCCCTGGACTGACAAGTCTGTTGTGGGGCGCACCAACAACTTTGGGGAAGGAGAAGACACAACAGAATAGGTCCGAAGAAAAAATGCATATTCAGGATGTCTGTCCAGTTGACGGCACTGGGTCATATGAGATTAAACTGCAGCTTTTTGTTCTCTCGGCAGGATGATCCGGAAACCTTTCCCCCCCTCTGTCTTCTCGTGTAGTGTCCCTGAACGGAAAAACTGAAAACTCTCCCACAGCTGCACTACGAACAAGCGCCGATCAGATTTCACGACGCAAGACGCGCTCCTGTGTGTATTTGTGTGTGTGTGTGTGTGTGTGAGTTCAGACTCAAGAAGAAACGTGGCTGAGGGGGTTGCACTTGGAAGAATCATAACTGTTTTGTAGGACAAGATAGCAGAGCCGGCCCTACACAACGTGGCGCCCTGGACGAGATTTTATATGGCGCCCCCCGCCTACCATTGTCTTCAATTTATAAGATAACATGTCACACAATTTACATGCTTAACAAATTACACACACAAAAAAATCTCTAATACAATAGAAATTTCCTTACCACAAAATAAAAATCCTGTAGACAGGTGAATAATAATAGTAATAAATTATAAATACAACAATCAACATCAAACAATTGAAGTAACCACGCAGTCTGCACACAATAACTCAATACATAAGCTACATTTACACTAACTTTAAACAAGACAAATCAATGCAAGCTCTTTCATTTTAAGATTTTTATGATACTAATGATATTAATTACATTATTTTTGCATTATTTACACAGAAAATACTGATAAATATTAGAACAAATCAGGCTTAAAACTCATTTCTTCCTATGGCAATCACACAACTAAACTAAACTAAAGGCATGGACAGGGTTGTGATATGAATTATTACCCAATGAAAAGTGCTTTTTAAGCAAAGGCAAAGTTTTTATGGTTAGACTATTTATTTCAGATTATTTACTTACGTATTCTCTGTGTTAGAGGATTTTATGTGGGATAGGTCTGTATAATCAGTGTGTGTCATTGTATCTAGATGTATGTGTTTGTGGATGTGCTACAAACACTTTAATGCCCCCCGGGGACATTAAAGGTTTTCTGAGTCTAAGTCCAAGATAAACCCCTGATAAATCCTCACAAGTTTGGCTTTCAGAATCTGCTGGAATTATTTGGATAGCGTGGATACTCGAGGAGTTAGGGTAGTTTGGATCACTCATGTCTTTTTCTGTCACCAGCGACAGCTTCGTGATATATAGTTATATTGAAAGGGATGTTTTTCCCAAATTTGTGGCGCCCCCTGGAGGTCACAGCGCCCTTAGCATTTACCTATATTGCCTGAAGGGCCAGCCAGCTCCAGCTGACCCTGTGACTGTGTACCTAATCTTCTCTAATTTAATAAAATGAAGCATATCTCTGATCAACTGTCTGAATGTTGGAGGGTTACAGTCTTTCCATCTAATCAGAATTTCTCGTCTGGCTACAAGTGTGGCAAAGGACAGGAGATTTTGTGAGTATTTACTCACAACTAGGTTCTGTTACCACACCGAATAAGGCTGGGAATGCAGAACGCTCAAAATCTCTGCCTGTAGTTTCAGAAGCATCTCAGATATCAACAACCAAAATTAGATAGCCTGGGACATTCCCAAAATGTGAATCAAAGGGACTTGGGATTGTTTACAGCAGTCACATGGGGTTTAGGTTTGATATAAATTGAGACAGTTTAGCTTTGGTCCAGTGCAGTTGATGAAAAATTGTGATGGTTGCCCTCATGGACAATCAAATCAGATTAGCTGGGAAGCTGTGGATCGCTGCTGGGAAACTGGGAGAGAATGTGAAAATCCTCCACGGACGATGCCGGTTAGTCTATGGTAGTCGTGGTTACTCTGCAATACCTGGCGAAATCTGCTGTCCTCAGAAGTTTGTCTGAAAACATTTTCTATGGGCTCTTCTCCAGATGGACTTGTGAAATTTTTCCGTGATGGATATATGGAACTGTCCGTCTGGTGTGTCAGGTTAACAAGGGCTGCAAGCATCACTAAATGGCCCTTGCAGCTTTACAGGTCTCTGGGTTAGGCGCATGTCGATAGAGTAACATAGAAGTAATAGTTCCTTCCGTCTGGTACAATTATAGTAGCTGCATAACTCTTAAAGACTGTCTTTAAAAAACATAATTTGCCGTTTCAGGTTAGTATTGCTAAAACACATTTCTTGAAACCTCCCTTCCTTTTCTCTAATCAGTAAACACAAATCTCTGTTTCCAAATTACGTTTTGTAAAACCCTTGACTAATGAGGCAAAGACAAACATTGTTTGAGAAAAATCAACGCTGAATCTGATGAGACAATAAGGCTTACATTTTTGCCACAACTGTCCACATTGAGTCTGCAAACAAAGATACCAGTGGATACAACTGCCTTAAAATCTCTTACCCAATAAGAAGGAATTTTCTGTTCTGGTATTGAATTGACGTTAGCGCTTTATGCAGACGATCTTCTTTTGTATGTGGCAGTATGATATTGCCTTGTTGTTTCTGCGCTTGGCGCTATGGGTGTGTGTCGGCCAACGACCGCCTGGGGGCACTCTATAAAAGGAGGTAGGGAAACCCCTAGAGGCCCTCTTGCTCAGCGCTTCCACTCCACTCGCTTCCGGGTCAACCGGCATCCGCGGCTCTGCACGCACGCAGATACCTGAGTGTTCGCCCTTTTGATGACTATGGTAGCAGCGTGCTAGGAAATATCGCCTCTCTGTGTGGTTTATGAACAGTGATCGGACTGGGCCCTGGGTTCATAGCAGCAGGAACCGGGGAGACGGTTGCTTTGCTTTGCTTCGCTTTGCTTTCTTTGGCTGCTTCGCTTTGCTCCGCACGGCTGTGCTTTGTTCCGCTCGGCCCTGCTGCTCCCCCACACGGCTGTGTTTGCTCGCCAGGTGGTACCTGGTTGGGTTGCGCTCTCTCTCTGGTCAGTGTTGGTGTTTTATACGCTTGTCGCTTGGTGTGGTGTCTGGGGCTTCATCGGTGCACGTGCTCCAGGTTGGCTGGGAGAGATTCGTAACCGGACAAGAGCCGCACGTGTAACCGGACGCTCCCACGCCTCGGAGGCCAACCGAGGGAATTATTTTATAGACTTTGGGGTTTGGGGATTTAATAATTGATTTCATTTTTGTTGTGGTTATTTTTGTCGGATTTATGACTGATGGATTAATTTCGTTGTGGTTTATTACATTTTGTTTTCTTTGTGACCTGGTCTTTTGGGGTTTATAAGTACTTGATTTCGTTTACATTGTGCTTAATTTCAATTATGGTTTATCGTTAATTAGTTTCATTCATTGAGTTAATTCTCTCTTTCTTTGGGGAGTTTACTATTTAGTTTATTTACTTTGAGAGTTTAATTTAGGTATTCGTAGTGGGGTATATAATTATTTAGTGTAAGGTTTTTTTCTTGAATTTTCATTGTTTTGTTTTCTTTTCCCTGTGTATGTATTGGGGTTTATTGGTTTGTATGTATTTTGTTTTTGTTATTAGTTAGGGGGATTAGTTATTCCCTTTAATTGATATTATTTTGACTAATTTGGTTTAGTGGGGTTCTTTTTCTTATTATTATTATTATTATTATTATTATTTGGATAATTTGAGTTATATGATGTTTCAGTTCCCCCATTTAACCTTGTTTCTTTTGTCCTTGCAGAGCTGGGAGCCACGGGTGAAGGAGTTGGTGTCCAGGGTGGTGGTGTCCCCTTTTTTTGGTGTGCTGTGTTCCCCTCCCCACCTCCACGTCCGTGCGAGTGAGTGTGAGTGTGTTCGTCACGAGTGACTGGGGTGGCTTTCTTCATTTAGGTTCTTTTTGGGATAACCCCTCTTCCCTTTCATCAGCCCCTTTCTACTCCTGGTACGTCCCAGTCTCTGAAGGGCTCTCCTTTTGTTTTCCCCCATCCCCTCTTTTTATCTGGGTTTTAAATCATTTTAAGTGAATTTTTGTAATAAATATTGTTTAAAACTGGAACCACGTCTCTTGCCTAATCAATAGCGGACCTGTGTCCTTAAAACAAAAAGGGTTGATTCCTTGGGTACCCTCCCAAGGTGGCGTTGTTGGGCATCAAGTGTAATTGTAGGGATTTTAGGGGTTAAACCCCTTCCTAGTTATTTCTCCCCATATATTGACCACTCGCATTGCCACAATCTGGCGTTGTTGGCAGGATTATTGTTCTAAGGCAGAGACGTGTGTTCCAGTTTTCTTTTCTTTTTCCTCCTTTCACTTTGTTTGGTTTATGTTATCCATGTTGAGTGTATTTTTGTGATCCACAGCTAGGCATTCATCTGGTGTATTGTTACAAAGCAAAGCAGCCGTTGCTCCCAGTATCTGTTGTATCTATTGTAAGGATTGCTGTTATTAACCACTCCTCTGCTCATTGGTCGGGGCACTGCAATGGAGACGGAAGTAGAGGAGTTGAGGGGCTTAATTGCGCAGCTGAAGGCAGATAATGAGAGGCTGCGGCAGAGCGGGCTGTGTCCGTGCCTGGCTCTAGCACTGCACCCTCTACATCTGCTGCTGCTCCCCCTACTGACAGACTGGTCTTTGTGCCTCGTGATCGAAAATGTCCCATGTTTAGAGGGAAAGTGGGTATAGGGCTGGACGAGTGGCTTGAGGAGGTGAACGCCTGTATGAGAGCTCGCCATCTTTCCACCCCAGATCAGGCTTTCTTCCTGTTTGACCACCTTGAAGGAGAGGCTAGAGAGGAAATAAAATACCGTTCTAGTGCTGAACGCGCTGACCCAGGCCGCATTATTGTTATTTTACGCGAACTTTATGGATGCGCGGAGTCGTATGTTGCTCTCCAGGAGGCATTCTTTTCTAGGCGGCAACAAGAGGGTGAAACACTGCAGGAGTTTTCGTTAGCCTTGCGGCGCCTCATGGAGGCGGTTAAACAGAATGCGCCAAGAGTCATCCCCAATGCTGAAGAGCTATTGCGGGACCAATTTGTGGAGCACGTGTTAGAGGGGGCTCTACGTCGCGAGCTTAAGCAGTTTGTGCGCAGGCAGCCTAACGCCGACTTACTTGAGGTGAGAGCTGAGGCAATCCGGTGGGAGCGGGAGGGCTTACCGGGGGGTGCTAGGGGTAGGAGCCATTCTGTTCCTTCTGTTCTTGGCCTCCAGTATGTAACGCAGGGTAGCCCTCGGGCGATGGCTGACACACCCCAGACGTCAGAGTTAAGTGCAATGAGGGAGATGTTAAAGCTTCAGCAGGAGCAGCTGAACCAGCTGACTCAAAGCATTTCCCTGATGCAACGGTCATATCGCCCACACGCGCCCCAACCAGTGTTTCATCAGGCCCGCCCCGCTACTCGGGGCCCGGTTATTTGCAGGAGGTGCCAGCAACCTGGGCACTTTGCACGGGAGTGTGAGGGAGTGCGTGTTCCCTCTCGGGCCCCGCCTCCTATGCCTTCTGGGTCCCAGCAGTCTAACAGGGCCCCTACCCCTGCTCGGCCGTCGGAAAACTAGCTCCCGCCGAACTGCAGAGCCACAGTTCGGGGGGGGCAGACACTGGCTCCAGAGCGGTCCCAGGTGTAGTGGAGGAAGCTGCCATGCTCATGTCTTCCTGTCCACATTTAGACGTGCGCATGGGCGACATTAAGGTCCCTTGTTTGGTGGACACCGGGTCCATGGTGTCTACCATAAGGGAGAGCTTTTTCCTTGCCCATTTTGCACCTTGGGGTCAAGAAAAACTCCAAAAGTGTCACTGGCTGCAGCTTAGGGCCGCCAACGGTTTAGCCATCCCTTACACCGGCTACCTAGAGCTGGACGTCGAGCTCTGTGGGAAGCTGGTTTCACGGTGTGGCGTTTTGGTGGTAAAGGACCCCCCTAGTGGTAGCTCCCCCTCAGTCCCTGGTGTTTTGGGGATGAACATTATCCGTAGGTGCTACCAAGAGCTTTTTGGGCAGCATGGGGCGGCGTTTTTCAATTTGCCCTTGGTTTCAGAAGCCCCAACCAGTGTTCTCCAGGCTTTACAAAGGTGCCATCGGGCTAGTGTACGGGACCCCCCGGCTGCGGCTGGGAAGGCCAAGGTGAGGGGTAAAAAGGCGTGCCTTGTTCCTGGCGGCACCATGAAGGTTGTTAAGGCCACTTGTTCTGCGCAGTTTTCTGGTTCGACTGTGCTTTTTGAACCATTGGACTCTGGCCTTCCAGCTGGGCTTCTGGCCTCCCCAGCGCTAGTTCAGGTGGAGGGAGGCACTGCTTGTATCCCCATAGTGAATGTAGGTCAGACTAACGTGCTGCTTTATCCTCGCACTATTGTGGGTACCCTAACTGAGGTGAGCGTTGTTAGCCTCCCAGCCGGAGTCACTGAAGTACCATCAGTGGTGGCCTCTGTCGCCTCTCAGTCTGTCCTACAGACTGTCGATGATCAGGTCCAAGCGGTTGAGTTGTCGCCTTTGCCGCCTGAAGAACAAGCTAAGGTAAGGTCACTTTTGACCAGGTACCAGTCTGTCTTCTCCACGAGTGATGGTGACTTGGGCTGTACCACGCTTATAGCCCATGAAATCCCCCTCCTGGATGAGGTACCAGTGAGGCAACGCTATCGGCGTATCCCTCCAGCCGATTATGACATGGTTAGAGATCACATCAACCAGCTATTAGAGACCCAAGTAATCAGGGAGAGCTGCAGCCCCTACGCCGCCCCTATTGTATTGGTTAAAAAGAAGGATGGCAGTCCCCGCATGTGTGTTGATTACAGGCCTTTAAATGGCAAAACTAGGAAGGATTCATTCCCCCTTCCTCGCATCGAGGAGTCCCTAGACGCTCTGACCAATGCCCGCTGGTTCTCCACTATGGATTTAACTAGCGGGTATAATCAGGTACCGGTAGCAGAGGCAGACCGCCATAAAACCGCTTTCTGCACTCCTTTCGGTTTATTTGAGTGGAACCGCATGCCCTTTGGCCTCTGCAACGCACCGGGCACTTTTCAGCGGTTAATGCAAAGGCTGTTCGGTGACCAACAATGTCAGTCTTTGCTTTTGTATTTGGATGATATTGTCATTTTCTCATCCACAGTCGAGCAACACCTTGAGAGGCTGGAATTGGTGCTTGGCCGCCTGCAGAGGGAAAACCTTAAGGCAAAGCTTTCCAAGTGCGCCTTCTTCCAGAGGGAGGTGTCGTATCTGGGTCACGTGATTTCGGACAGGGGTGTCTCCACTGACCCAAGCAAGGTAGAGGTGGTGGTGAACTGGCAGCCTCCCACTACCATTTCGGAGCTGCGGTCCTTCCTGGGGTTTGCTAGCTATTACCGGCGCTTCGTGCCGGGCTTTGCCAAGATAGCTGCCCCTTTACACAAGCTGGTGGCAGAGCTAGGGGACACAAAAGGTAAAAAGACTGGGCGTGCTGTGGCAGGGCACTGGGTGGCAGAATGCCAACAGAGCTTTGGCACCCTTAAGGCCAAGCTAACAACAGCACCTGTGCTTGCTTTTGCTGACTTTTCTCTCCCTTTTATCTTGGAGGTAGACGCAAGCTACGGAGGTCTGGGAGCGGTTCTGTCCCAAGAGCAGGAAGGTAAGGTGAGGCCCATCGCCTATGCCAGCAGGGGCCTAAGGGCTTCTGAGCGGAACATGGCCACTTACAGCTCCATGAAACTAGAGTTTCTGGCTTTGAAGTGGGCCATGACCGAGAAATTCAGAGAATACCTGCTTGGCCAGAAATGTGTTGTCTACACAGACAACAACCCCTTGAGCCACCTCTCTTCTGCTAAGCTTGGGGCGACAGAACAGCGCTGGGCTGCCCAGCTTGCAGCCTTTGATTTTGATATCAGGTACCGCTCGGGGAGGAGTAACAGAAATGCTGATGCATTGTCGCGCCAGCACTCCCCCGAGGCCCCCAATTTAGAGGCCATGCTTCCAGGCACATCCCTTCCAAAGCCATTACAGCAGGCTCTTTCTTCGTCAAGGCCTGAAGCTAGGCAAACCACCATTGTGGCACTGCCTCATTTCCCCCAGTGTGACCTCCAGGCCCTCCAAGCAGCAGACCCTGTCCTCAGTGAGTTCATGGTCTTTTGGAACAAGAAACAGCGTCCTACGAGGGAGGAGCGCCAGCAGCTTTCCCCGCCTGTGTTGGCATTGCTGCGCCAGTGGGACCGATTGGTTGAGAGGACTGGCGTCCTGTATCGGCAAATCTTCCGCTCCGATGGTGCCGAGGCAGTCTTACAGCTCCTTCTTCCAACTGCTTTGAAGGGAGGAGGTTTTAACCGAGGTCCACCAGAGGCATGGCCACCAAGGGGTAGAGAGGACCCTAGAGCTGCTGAGGCAGCGTTGTTACTGGCCCGGTATGACCTCCGATGTCCTTCAGTGGTGTCAAGCGTGTGGCAGGTGTCAGGTGGCCAAAGACACCCACAAACCCACACGGAGCGCAATGGGCCACCTGTTGGCTTCTCGGCCCAATGAGATCCTAGCCATGGACTTCACCGTGTTGGAACCCACCTCAAGTGGTGTTGAAAACTTCCTTGTCCTGACGGATGTTTTCAGTAAATACACTTTGGCTTTTCCTACCCGTGACCAGCGAGCCTCTACCGTGGCTCAGGTATTGGTGTCAGAGTGGTTTTTCAAGTTTGGTGTCCCGGCCCGTGTACACTCAGACCAGGGCAGGAACTTCGAGAGCTCCCTGATCCAGCAGCTGTGTTCCCTGTATGGTGTTCAGAAATCCCGCACCACCCCTTACCACCCGGCTGGTAACGGTCAGTGCGAGCGGTTTAATCGTACGCTGCACGACCTGTTACGCTCCCTCCCTGCCTCTCGAAAGAGAGATTGGAGCATGTGTTTGCCACAGGTATTGTATGCGTATAACACCACTCCCCACCAGGCTACAGGGGAGGCGCCATTCTTCCTAATGTTTGGACAGGAGCCCAGGCTCCCGGTCGATTTCCTCTTAGGTCGAGTTGCAGAGCCGGTGGGTGGTAAGATCGAGGACTGGATCCAAGAGCATCAGTTGCGGTTGCAGCTGGCCTTTGAGGGAGCTCGCGATCGGCTGAAGGCTGCAGCTGATCGAAGGAAGCACCGACATGACCAGCATGTCAAGGACATCCCACTAATTGAAGGTCAGCTTGTGTGGTTGCGTAACTGTGGTTTTAAAGGGCGCCATAAGATCCAGGATGTGTGGAGCTCTGTCCTGTACAAAGTCCTGAGAGCCCCTCACCAGGGTGGCTCTGTCTATACCATTGCCCCCCTAGAGGACCTGTCTAAAACTAGACATGTGCATCGCACTCTGCTTAGAGCAGAAGTGGGGTCTGCCCCCTCAGGTGAAATAGCCCTCACCGGTCACCACGTCGGGGCCAGCCACGATCCGAGGACGAGTTGTCTGTTGATGGAGATTTGTTGGTTGTAATGTCTGAGCCTGCTAGGGCTGATCCAGAGAGGGTGGCAGAGGGCACTTACCCTGCCACCTCAATGCTTCCACCAACCTCTGTGCCAACTGTGTCTAACCCTTCTGTTTCTGCCCCAGTTGAACCACCCTTACCCCGTCCTTCGGTCTCCCAGCCTGTAAACCTCTTAGCCAGGGAGGTAGTCTCACGTCGGACAACTCGGACGACTGCAGGGCTGCATTCGAATGTTCACCACCTTCCGAGGCCCTTGAGGGACTCCGCCTCTAGGGTTGTGGACTCTTCAGGGGTTTCTGGGGCTGTGGCCAGCGCCGCGTCAGCAGTTTTTAGACCCTGGACTTAAGCTCCACTGCCCGTGCTATGGTTAATTCCATCGTCGGGGCGACGATGAATTTGGGGGGGGCGGATTGTGGCAGGACGATAGTATTGGCGTTTGCTGTCACACTTGGCGTTCGGGGTGTGTGTCGGCCAATGACCGCCTGGGGGCACTCCATAAAAGGAGGTGGGGAAACCTCTGGAAGCCCTCTTGCTCAGCGCTTCCGCTCCACTCGCTTCCGGGTCAACCGGCATCCGCGGCTCTGCACGCACGCAGATACCTGAGTGTTCGCCCTTCTGATGACTACGGTAGCAGCGTGCTAGGAAATATCGCCTCTCTGTGTGGCTTATGAACAGTGACCGGACTGGGCCCTGGGTTCATAGCAGCAGGAACCAGGGAGACGGTTGCTTTGCTTTGCTTTGCTTTGCTTTGCTTTCTTTGGCTGCTTCGCTTTGCTCCGCACGGCTGTGCTTTGTTCCGCTCAGCCCTGCTGCTCCCCCACACGGCTGTGTTTGCTCGCCAGGTGGTACCTGGTTGGGCTGCGCTCTCTCTCTGGTCAGTGTTGGTGTTTTATACGCTTGTCGCTCGGTGTGGTGTCTGGGGCTTCATCGGTGCACGTGCTCCAGGTTGGCTGGGAGAGATTCGTAACCGGACAAGAGCCGCACGTGTAACCGGACGCTCCTAGGCCGACCGAGGGAATTATTTTATAGACTTTGGGGTTTGGGGATTTAATAATTGATTTCATTTTTGTTGTGGTTATTTTTGTCGGATTTATGACTGATGGATTAATTTCGTTGTGGTTTATTACATTTTGTTTTCTTTGTGACCTGGTCTTTTGGGGTTTATAAGTACTTGATTTCGTTTACATTGTGCTTAATTTCAATTATGGTTTATCGTTAATTAGTTTCATTCATTGAGTTAATTCTCTCTTTCTTTGGGGAGTTTACTATTTAGTTTATTTACTTTGAGAGTTTAATTTAGGTATTCGTAGTGGGGTATATAATTATTTAGTGTAAGGTTTTTTTCTTGAATTCTCATTGTTTTGTTTTCTTTTCCCTGTGTATGTATTGGGGTTTATTGGTTTGTATGTATTTTGTTTTTGTTATTAGTTAGGGGGATTAGTTATTCCCTTTAATTGATATTATTTTGACTAATTTGGTTTAGTGGGGTTCTTTTTCTTCTTATTATTATTATCATTATTATTGTTTGAATCATTTGAGTTTGTATTATGTTCAGTTCCCCCACCTAATTCGTTTCTTTGTCCTTTCAGAGCTGGGAGCCACGGGTGAAGGAGCTGGTGTCCAGGGTGGTGGTGTCCCCCTTTTGGTGTGCTGTGTTTCCTGGTTTGGGTCCCCCCACTTCCACGTCCGTGTGAGTGTGTTTGTCACGAGCGCCTGGGGTGGTTTTCTTTATTTAGGTTTCGTTGGGGATAACCCCCCTCCCCCTCGTCTGCACTTCTTCACTCCTGGTACGCCCCAGTCTCTGAAGGGTTTCCCTTTTTTTTAGTTTCCCCTCTCCCATCTTTTAGTTGGGTCTTAACAAATTAAGAAGTTTTGTAATAAAGGAATATTGTTTTAAACTGGAACCACGTCTCCTGCCTGCTCAATAACGGACCTGTGTCCTTAAGGTAAAAAGGGGGTGATTCCTTGGGTGACCCTCCCAAGGTGGCGTTGTCAGCATTAAGGTTTAATTGGAGAAATCGGGGAGGTCCAATCCCTCACCTTTAATTCCTCTTCTCCAAACTTCCCAGAATGCGCCACATGTATGTGGCCCTCAATGTCTGCTGACACCAGGGAATTTGTCTCCGCCTGCTCCGTTTGTGCTCACAACAAGCCTTCTTACTATGCTCCAGCTGGCCTCCTCTGCCCATTACCTGTTCCACACCGCCCCTGGTCGCACATTGCAGTGGATTTTGTCACTGGACTTCCTCCTTCATGTGGTAACACAACAATACTCATTGTTGTTGATCGATTCTCAAAGTCTGTTGGATATGTTCCACTTTCTATACTCCCCTCTGCTTTGGAAACAGCCAATGTTCTTGTGCTTCATGTGTTCAGACTTCATGGCATTCCCCAGGACATCGTCTCAGACAGAGGCCCCCAGTTTGCTGCTCAGGTGTGGAAGGCATCCTGCCAGGCTCTAGGGGCATCAGCCAGTCTGTCCTCTGGATATCATCCCCAAGCCAATGGGCAGATGGAGCAGGCCAAACAAGAATTGAAATGTGTTGCTTACTGTCTCCCGTCCTCCTGGTCCACTTTCCTGCCATGGGTTGAATACTCACAACTCCTTAGTCAGCT
This sequence comes from Cetoscarus ocellatus, assembly GCA_037902135.1. Lineage (NCBI taxonomy): Eukaryota > Metazoa > Chordata > Actinopteri > Labriformes > Labridae > Cetoscarus > Cetoscarus ocellatus. The sequence continues at coordinate 1,753,449 of JBAMNC010001240.1, forward strand.
CTACCACAGGTATGTCATTAGCGACAGGTATGGTCGCCAATGGTTTCCAGCCTCCCCTGTTCCCCAGTCAGGAAACAGAAGTTGCAGTCCCTTCTGTCCAGACCCATCTCCATCGTGCTCACAGAGTTTGGTGGGAAGCTAGAGTGGCCCTCACTCGGACTACCGCCAGGAACCAGTAATTGGCTGATCGTAATTGAATTCCAGCTCCGGACTACAAGGTTGGCCAGGAATGGTGGCTGTCATCTCATGACCTGCCACTCCAGACAGACTCTCACAAGCTTGTTAGGGTGACCATACGTCTTCTTTTGCCCAGACATGTCCTCTTTTTTGGTTGTAAAATTATGGGGGATTTTATAAAATTTCCTAAAATGTCTGGTTTTGCTTAGCTTGTTCCACAGACAAAGCTGTTGCCCGTGACAGAAAAAGACATGCATGATTCAACTACCGTAACTACTCAAGTATCCATCCACGCTATCCAAATAATTCCAATGGATTCTGAAAACTGAGAAGCAGAGCTTTCCAGTGATATATGGTACATAAAGGCTGGATTGCCTGAGGGGAAGGGACAAGAAGTGAGCTGACTGAGCCAGAGAGCAGAGAGAGGATACAGAGACAAACATTTGAGTCATTTATCAGTGGTTTATCGGTATGTTCTGTGTAAATAATGTTAAAATACTGTAAATAATAGCATTAGGATATTTCTGGAGCGTTTTCTTGCCTCTCTTTTGCTGTATTTTCCCCTAGTTAATCTTTGTCGTCTTTCTCATCACACTTCGTGTTTTATGGATTTCATAAATAGGTAAATGATATAATAATATAAATTATTATTAATCATAATAATACATAACAATGATGATAATAATAATAATAATAACAATACATAATATAAAATAGGTTGAGTTTCTGTTTTGTTTTCACAAAAGTGTTGTACATGCTCATTTTATCCTGACAAGATGTGCAGTCCCACAATCTGGACGCAAGCTGTTGATGCTGCTTCAGTGAACTTTACTTATTTCGTTTTTTAATTTATTTGTTTTGAAACTGCATTTCAAAGAAGCACTCACATGCCACTTTAAGACACAGGGAATCAATTTACCAGATTATTAAAGAATAACTCAGAACAATGAACCCCAAAATACTACCCAAACAGAACAAAACCTTGTTTTCATATTTGTTTTCTCTACATGATGGTTTTTGACTCTTCATTTTAACAATAAAATTTGATTAAGATATTCTGGTTTCTCTGTCAAGATTGTTCCATAAACCAGTGATTCTCCACTGGTGGGTCGTGACCCAAAAGTGCGCTGCAGACCCTTTTTCAATGGGTCGCGACTCGCGAGCCTATGCCTGGGCAAAAAAAATCTTGTGCTTTTATTTTGAAGGGTTTTTTTACGCAGTGGAGTACAGTCTATTCATGCTCCTTAACGGCAGCTGGTGATAATACCTGTAATGCTGTTGAAACACTTGAATCGAAGGGTGTTTGTTTCATATATTTAATAAGTAGGTACACAGCTTAAGCTACATATTTTTAATATTTTTTTAAATGACTTCTCTGTAGTTTTTATTTTTTATTTCATGTTTGTCCATTAAAGCTCTGTGGAGTCTGTTAAAAAGGCTGAAGTTACTGAAGTGTGTTGTGACGGCCTCATAACCAACGCCTTATTTAGTGCTAATAATTGAATATTATTACTTAAGACCTTGTGTCCCTAAAATGCACTTTTTGTTTTCAATTAAAATGCAGCTAACTGAGTGTAAAAGAGAATATTTCCTTCTCTAGCATGCAGCATCTTTTTATTAAATAAATTTGAGACATTGAAAATTTCTCTTAACTTGGGTCGCAGCTTGAAATTAAGGGGTGATGGTGGGTCCTGAAGCCAGACCAGTTGGGGGGGGGGGGGGACTGAAAATAAGGGATTGAGATCCAAGACTACCCTTAGCAAAAAGTAGTTTATTTAAGTGTACTACAAGTATACTTAATTTATTCTAAAACTGAGGCAGTATACTTGAGTATACTTGGCTTATACTGAAAAGTATAAAGAAAAGTCTGAAGTACATTAATGCTAAGACTTACACGTATACTTTAATACTAAAACTTAAACTTGTACTTTAGTATACTTGTTACTTCTTTCTGCCACAAAGTACTAATACTTAGTGTATCTTGATCCAGGTACAGAATAAGGTCAAGTCATTGATCTTACATTTAAATTAGCAGAATAAAAATGTTTTTCACAGCACATATTTGCTTTGAGGTATTACCCCTGTTGTAAACTTACATGTTCAACATCATATCGTGCTGGAGTTTAAAAGTTTACAGTAAATAGTATGTGTGCTCTAATGCATTATCTGTATGTACCTTAAAAGCATAAACAGAGAAACATTTGACTTGACTCACAGCTACCTAAGAATGCATAAAGAATAAATAATTCTAATTTAAGAACAGAAGTGGAGTACACTGTAGATGCTTAAAGAGCTGCATGACATGCACTAGAATATTTGAGCAGAAGTAGAAAACTAAAATTGGCATTTATCAGATTTACCAAATAATGGCAATGTCCTATATTTGCAATAAAGCCCTTGGACTTCTCAATATTTAACAATTAGAACTTGAATTTCAATCACTGAAGTTAGGCAAAACATCTATTCAAATAACAAAAGAAATTCTGCTAACATACCCACAAACCTATTTTGTAAAATGTGTACCTTTTGATTATTGCTTTCAGCGTTAAAATCTATCATGGATTTTCTCTTTCATATCTTTTATATTCTTTTTAACGTTCATATTCCTTTTTCTTTGTAAAAGTGTGACTTGTTTTGTCCTTTGTAAAAGTGTTTTGTCAGTGTTATTTTGCTTTATACAAGATAAAAGTGTAATATTTGTAAATTTTTCTTCAGCTTTGTGAATGTTTCACACAATGTAATTTTGTATTGCACTTTCCAGTCACTGTAGCAACACGTTTGTCTCAGTAAATCCAAACCTAATTCTGCAGGCTCCATTAACCTATTTTAGTCCTAACTCCTTTTTCTATAAATCTAAAATGTATGACGAGACAAAGATGAAAAAATGCAAAGTTTATTTGAGGTTTACAATGTACAGCTTCCTTATAATTATTCAATTTTGGTTAACAAACAAAGAAACAAACAAAAGTCATACCTTAGAAAACAGAGCAGCATGAGTCCTAACCCAAGATTTACATTCGAAATTTAGTCACATTTTTCCCCAAGGCATTTAAATATTCCTTTTAAATAAGATTTTGGCAATAGTGAAGCCACTGCATTTGTGTCCATGTTTAAGAAATGTACCCTGTAAAAAGTGTGGTTTGACCAAGCTGTGTCCCAAGTCAAAGACCTACTTTGGTGCTGGTACCAATATATACAATTTGATAAGTAATCCAGTATTTGCATTTGTTACTCCAAACCAGTCCCAAACAAAACAAAACAAAAGTAAGGACGAATGTACCTGCCTCATTCACAAAAAACAGTTTTGGTGAAACCATGTTAAACCATTCCTTTACATTTCAAGGTGATACGAGGCCATTGCTGGAGCTTGTGGTCTGCAAGTGCTTCTACTCTGAGACATGAGATACTTTGATTCAGTAAAACAGACTCATTTAAGATAAACCAGTCCTCTGTGTAACATTATGCTTTTTCTACCAACTCACTCAACCACCAACAAACAACCCCAAGGAGTTTAGATGACATTGGTACTACTTTTGCTTCTCCTGTTTCTGTGCCCCCCCTGCACCCGACAGTTTCATGAGAACAGAGCAGAAAACAGACATTTTTATTTGATGAATTTTTTCCCTTTCATCACTCAAGGATTTTCACTTTTACTCTTTTAAGGTACTGTCCAGTGTCACATCGTCCTTTGCCACTGACTCAAGGACAAATAAAAACAGGACATCTCCTGTCATTCCTCCTCTGACTACCAAGAGGAGAAAAATGGACGCTTGCAGTGGAAGGTTTGTGTGAAGGCATTGCCAAGAGAGACCACACGCCCATGGCTGCCTGAGCAGCTCCGCTCGACCACCACCCGTGGCATCTGGACCAGCTGGATGGGGCTCTTCCCGTCCTTCAGGGCCTGGGTCAGGTTCAAGATCTGGGAAAAGAGTGTGATGTTACACTTCATGATGTTTGCAGTTACAAAAACAAGTGTTTTCTAAGAGACTTGGGTACAATAGATTTTTTTTTTACATTGAGTACTAGTCCTTTGACAGTTTAGATCAACCAGCCACAGTGCTTCTTACTTGAAAAATAAATATCAAGGTAAAAAACTGCCAATTTTATGGAAAACAAATCTAGTTAAAATGGCAATAGCATCCAGTATGTAACCTAAACATAATAGAAAACCAAGGTGCATCAAAAATGTATAATTTGACCTTTTATTGGTTAATGCAGTATTGTGCTACAGCACATGCTGCTATGACTCATCTACCAGAACAGCAGGTGTAGAGATGGAGTGACAAGAAGTTAAACAGACAAAGGTGAGCCAGTAAGAAGAGAGGAAATTTGTTTAGGACAGACAGTAATGAGGTCAAAATAAACAAAATGTTATTTAAAATAAAGTGCAGTAGATAATGGCAATTGGTTTAATGTAGCTTTACCAACTGGGATGTGCAATAAAGTCGATGTTATTTTTGTATTAACAAGTCAAATGTCCACAAATTTAATTAATAATGTCAATAAAAATTAAAGTTTTTAACATAAATAAGCAATGCCTTCTTGCAAGTTAATATTGTTAGAAAATGGTCAGTGGACTTGAGCTTGTTTAGTGCCATGATAGTCATTAGATAATGAAAACACTATATACAGCATGTCACAGCGACCAATTCACACCCATTATCACCACATTCCTTCAATGAGGGTCCAAGTTACTTCATAAGCTGTCCATCAAAATTAGCTTATCACATTCATGCCCCTTCATACCCAGTTTTTACACTACTGACGCAGCAGTGGGCAGCAATTTTCTCTTTTAATGATTATTATTGATTATACTTCTATAAAACTATCACCACAAACATACAGACATGAGGACCCTACTGAAAACCAGATGTTGCATCTCAAGGGGCTAACCTCTAACACATTTGTATTCAGCAGAGACAAACATGATGAAGACAGGTCCTGTATTGGCCCATAGATCTGTCACTAGCTTTAGTTCTTACTGTTGTCCACTTGTCTCGCCCACCTCCCTTCCTTCGCCCACACACCCAACACAGCATCGTGTGGATGGCTGTTCATCATGAGGCTGGGGTCCACATTCAAGATTTCCTGCTGCTTAACAGAAGGTTTTTTCTTGCCGCCATGATGAGGGATTCATGATTGGCTATATGGATTCATGTTGGGTGTTGGATGTAAGTGTATATATATGTATATGTGCATTTTATATATGTATCTATGTATCTATGCATATATGTGTATCCATAATATGAAGAGTTTGTCTTCAGCCTGCTCTGTTGTAAAGTGTATTAAGATAACACTTGTTATGAATGTGCGCTATACAAATAAAGATTGACTGATTGATTTAATTTAGGGTTAAGTGTTGTGCCCAGGGCCACATTTACATGACTACAAGAGCAAGGCTCATACCCTCAACCTCTCATCTGGCTCTGTGTTTGAAGTTCAAGCAAAAAGCAGCCTTGGTATGAAAAAAATGCACTTTTTTGGATTAAACCCACTAATAAGGCGTGTGCACTGTGGGGAGTGCAGCCAGGGGGCAAAAGGCAGTGAGTGCACATATTAAATCATAAAACAAACATGGTTTCCATTTTGCCTTTCCTGCCTCCTCCACTCACATCTCTTCCTTGCACTTTAGTCCTTCCAGTTATAGATGCATGGAAAGGAGAGAAGTGCAAGGAAATGAGGGAAAGGAGAGAGGACAGAGGAGACATGTGTTGACAATGTTGACATAAATATAAACTCTGTATTGATTCTAATAAAAAACAGATTTTAATAGGTTTTTCTCTGTTACAGATAACAGTTACAGTAGTGCAGCAGGTAGTGCGTGTGCCTCAGCTGAATGGTCCAGGGTGTGCCCTGCCTCTTGCTCAATGTTAGCTAGGCTGGGCTCCAGCCAGACGATGGATAAACAGATGTTATCTGTTTTTTTCTGTAAACATCTCTGTTTTTGGTCAAATAAAAAAAATCTGTAAGCAACCCCAGGGTAAAATATCTTAATACTGAATTAATGAGATATTCAGGTTAGTTTCACTGATCACATTAATAATGTCTATCTATTGTAAACTCAGGGTTCCCACTCTTTTCTAGAAATCAATTTCCAGGAGTTTTCCAGAACTTTTCCAGGACATTATTTATTTCTAACTCTTGGGCATGAACATTGTCTGCTAGCTATATTTTTTAGTCTGGCTGTTATGTAGTGCCTTACTATTATAAATGTATAGTTTATACTTATTTTTAACGTTATTTACTCTGCTTTTTTTTTATATAGATTATGCTGATTTACTGTTTAAGTAGCCTAAAATTAATTTTGCCATTTTTTATTATTTCTTTTCATCGCCATTGTTTTGAGTTTTTATATTTTATTCCTTAACTTTCATTGTTTTATCTACTCATATTTTATAGCTAAGTGTGCATTAGTTACCAAATACATTTTAACTTCGTTTCCTATGTTTGATTTTTGTTCATTAACAAAGTCGAAGGAAGATAAATAATTTTCCAGGACAGTTCAAGCTTTTCCAGGACATTTTAGTTTTTTCCTCATTTTCCATATGTTTTCCATGACTGGAAAATTGGTCAATCATTTTCCAGGTTTTCCAGGTTTTCCAGGACGCGTGGGAACCCTGAAACTGTATTTTTAATGATGCATCTGCAACACTGGATATAATTTACTTGGTTTCAACTTCAATAAACTTAACATTTATCATTGATCAGCCTTATTAAAAACTTTAAGTTAATTATGAAATGTATAAAGAGTGTCCAGATAGACATTACCTCACTTTGACTTTAATTCAGTACCTGATAATTCAATCAGAAAACAAAGAGAAAATGTTTTTGTTCAAATAGTACTACTTTTGATATAAGACCTAAATTAAGGATAGTTTTTAGTGATTCACAAAACATATCATGTATAAAACTCTGATACTATAATACTATAAAACTGATTTTGTGAGAATAATTATTTCATGGAAAATCTTGGAGGACATTTATTTTAAACATGTTTTCAACTTTTAGAAAACTAATGGTGAGCATTCATGTCAGTGGTCCATTTAGTTTTCCAGTTTTTTTTGTTTTTTTTTGGTGGATCAGATCTGGAAAAACATTTGATATTTGATGTGGCTCTGGAAAAAATGTCAGAATTGGCAGGCCCCCCTTGGAATTTTTAAACTAACAGCTCCCCTGACAAAAAAAAAGGCACTCGGCCTCATGGTGAAGCGTCAACAGGGTCAAAGGTCAAATTGGGGCCTTTCTTCCAAAATAATTTTTAGACTTCCTGATCCAAGGGCTTTTGTCCAATCAGCTTCAAATTTGGTCTACAGCTTGAGGAGATGTTGATAATTATTAGATATGCAGAGTTTGGTCTTATCTTAAAACCTAATTCATAAAAACTGTAAAATGCATAATTTCAGCAAATCAGAAAGTATCATTTTTCTCACCCATGCATGAACACATTTGTCCCAAGTTTTGATACTTGATAAGGATTCAATCCTAGAACTACCTGAGAACAAAAATACTGAACCATAGCGCCTCCTATTGGTGAAAGGGTGAATAAACTGCAGACACGGTTGGTGCCAGTGGCTTTTAAGACAAAATTTTATATGTGCTTTCAAAAATTTCAGGAGTAGATCTTCATACCAAAAAAATCCCACGAATCGTGTTGATGGCACTTTTTGGGATCGTCTTTGAGCTGCCTACAGTACTTTCTTTATGATAACTGAAGCATCTTTTACTGCATCTCCAAACAATTTCTGTTGATTATCAACAGGATCAGCCTTTACAGCTGTGAAAAGAAAATTTCCAAATATCTTGCTGTCCCAACTACTGGAAATTAAAAAAAAAATGCTTTCCAACTTTTCTCATTAATCTAAGAATTTTGTTCTCCTTCAATCTTGCTCATTTACATCCGAAACAAAATGACAAACAAGGATACAGAATAATTTAAAGGTATGCCAAATGCTTTGACGGTGGTGATTAATTGTTCCAAGCTAAAAAAAGAAAAATACATTGTTTGTTTAGTGGTTAAATATATTTTTACTGACACAAAAGTTACTGGCTTAAAGGAGTAAAATTATTTTGAAGACTTTTGCTGATGAGTATGGCCAAAAGACTCAAAGGTGCCCCGACTGGGTTAAAAAAAAAATAATAATAAAGCTATTTGAGCAAAATCATCTTAAGGCTTTTATCTGATTGACTTCAACTGTGGTGTAGAGTAAGATTAACTCTGATCCAAAGTTATTTGGGGAAGTTTGATAAATAAAAAGGTGTGGCAGTGGGGGTCCTCACATTTTTTAAACAAACTTTCACTAAAACTCTGGATTACAGAGAAAAGAAATGCCTAAAAAATTATGATGTACCAAATCTCCCCAAAAATTGTTACATCCAATTACTTTTTACAGCATAATCTGTGTCTGAAGACAACGACATTCTGCGAAGCAAACACACAATTCAGTGTTGCTTTTATTTACATACTGTATATCAAACTTACAGAGAAGGGAACAAAATGTAAACACACACCATCCATGGGGTAGACACTGCGCCATAGGGTGTGTGTATCTGTGTGTCCCATGTGTGTCTGCTGTTTGTGCCAGAGAGGGTGAAATCTTTTATCGCAGAGGTTTTATCTGCCCATCACCACGGCTGAAAGGTTAAGCTCACCCCCCCAGTTATGAACAGACTATCACATGTTATTACCGTATGCCTATTCTCAGCTCAGTTAAAATGCACTTTCTTAATAAGGATGGTAATTAACCATACCTATAGTGATATCCCTCAGCCAAGTAATAGATCATTTTGTTTTTTGATCCTTATGTTATTGTGCCTAAACTTTTCACACCAGTTTATATTCTGCATCACACAGAAGGAAGAAAAGAAAAGCAGTGTTTGTTAGACGGAGGGGAAAGGACGGGTGGGGTCATAACTGAAGAAAGAGGAAAGACAGAGGGCATGAAAGGGATCAGAGTAAAGAAACGCAGATGTAAGTCAACAACTTACCTGTCCTCTCATAACAGACATCTGTCTCTCAAACATGGTTTTGTCAAAGCCTTTATCCTCCTAAAAGTAAAAAAGAAAATAATTACAAGTCTGGTGGTGCTCTACTTTTAAAATAGAAATAATTTGCTGCCACACAGCCATTTGGAGTCTTTATTTTACAGTCCCGTTCCCTTCTCATAACACAGGGTCAGTTACCTAACTTATGTAATTGTAGATTTCTGCAGCACAAATGTAAAGCATGGCTGTCCACATTTTTTCCATCAAAAGCCACACAGAAAAACACAAGGATTACTGGGCCACAATGTCACAGAGAAGGCTCCAGCTAGTGTGAGGACTTGATATAGTTTGACTTGACAAATCCTTTACCAATGCCCCACTTTTAGATCTACGTGCCTTGCAAAATAATGAATTAATACTCTTCCTAGTGGCAGTCAGCATGGCCAACAATAAAAGGATTGGTAGGATAATTAATTATGGTGGACAGGAAGCAATGCAGTCTTATATAAGGCTTCATTTAAAATGCTGCAGACAGTGCAATGGTATGTCTGGCAATGAAATTCAAAGCAAGGATGGAAACGCCATCATTTGTCAGCACAGGACATTTGTCGTTTGTCAGTGTAGGTCATTCAAACATGGCATTAAATATAAAAAGTGCTGACATTGCTGACGCAGAAAAACCGTCTAGACTTACTTTTTCCCACAGAGAAAATCAATGAGAGAGTCAATGTAAAATAGGACTCTGGTGCAAAATTGAAACAGTAATGTCTTAATCTTTTCAATTCCCAGCAAAAAGCACAAACTTAAACTTAACGGGAATGTTGATTCTTTAGGATGAGAAGCACATTTTGCTTTTTAAACATGACCTTGAAACAACACAGAAAGCACGGACAATAGATGCGATTTGTGCTTTTCACTGCCATAATCAATTTGTCTTTATTCATCAGTAAACACAAGCTTCATGTTCTACTGGCAACATTTCATCTTACCTTTTGTTACTTTGACTTACCAAGCATATATAAAAAAAATGGACCATGTGCCACAGTCGTCCCCTACATTAGACTACTTTTCACGGTTAGACACAACTAGCAAAGCTTATTCACTTTTTTCCAAATCTGTTTTCACATTATCACTCCTTTCAACACATTTTTGATCTTCATGCACTTGTGATGCATAATGTTTACCACAGGAAACAACACACAGCTTTCACCACAGCCACCACTTTACACTGAAAACAGTATAAGCCTCCAGAGTCCACAAGGAAGCTAAAAGTTGGTAGTTGTTACCAAAGAAGGGTGAGGATAATCTGAGAGGAACTGCAATATCGTGACTGACTTATGAATATATTTGAGGAAAGAAGCAAGTACAGTGTCATCTGCATTTGCAATTTCAAGATCCAACGTTTTGCCTCTCACAGTTTTGGTTGAATTTTTATCAGAATCGAAGAAAAAAGACAACATTATACTGAATGTCTCAGTTCAATATATTTGAAGCAATACAATAAATCTGGGGAAAACAACCGCAGACCAAATTTTGTAAGCTGTGTTTCAACTCCTTTCATCTGTGCAAGTGTGTTGCAATTTAAATGTTGTTTTTGCACTATTAAACTCCATTTAAAGGAAACCCATTATTTATTATAGTGACCCTTACTTACCTGCTTAACTTATCTCAAAATTACAAATGTTTATTGGCTGCAGAGTACTGACATCTGACAACAGAGTGGGATTCTGAGCGCAGATTTAACCATTTAGATGTGAAACTGAAATTCAAGTTTAGTGTTTACAGTTCCAGGACATTTTTCTGTAAGATGTGCCCAGCAATTGTAGGAAAAAAACCTGCAATTAAGCGAAAAGAGCAGTTATGAAGTTTTTTTCATACTTTGAACATTTCATAGAGATCTTCACAGAGGTCCTGGACAAAGTTCATGTCAGAGAGCCGGGACAGAACTAGGTCTCTGGTCTCCTCGGAGAAAGCCACCTTTGCCTGCGGAAGCCAAGCCCAGTGAAATGGGTCTAATAAAAAGAGGAAAGAAATGAGTGTGAGTTTTGTTTTGCTCTCAAAAATCTCTCTAGCAGCAGTGAACTGTTCTTGATCCTTGTGTTCAACTTGTTTTGGTCGTAAATGATCAACTTTAAGCATGATTTGAGTAAAAGCCTCGAAATAACTGGCAAATCTGAAATACTCAGCCCTTTTTTTTTCCCAATTTGTGGCACTGCAAGCTATTCACAAACTGTTCTTTTCACAGAAGTTCAGGCTGGTACTGTCGCTTAGCATCTTTGTTTTGAGAAACTAAGACTTCTTCCACATTGGCCTACAAAAATACATCCCTGCTCTACTCTATGGGCACAAGAGATTTGGGTCAGCTTGAATAATTTTCCTCTGATTTTATAAACAAGTTTTATAGACAAGTTAATGTTTCCTTCAAAAATATGCAAATTTGCAGGCCTCCTAAAATACAGTCTTTTGAGTTTGGAACATCCTGAATAACTTTTGATCATCAAGGTCGTGTCTACCTTAATCGAACTCAATTGGATGAATATCTGAAGAGCAGATAGTCAAAGAAGGACTCCTGGAAATTACAAAAAAAACAGCCAAATTTGGCCCTAAAACAAGAATGGAGGCTTTTCTGTCAGGACATTCTAAAAGTTTTTGGGTGCTGGACATGTGTGCAAAGTTTCAGATTTTTTTTTTTTATATATAATAAAGTTTTTATCGCTTTTTGAACATCGAAACATTAGAACTACAAAATAAGTACATACATGAATTGGACCTAGGAACCATCCCTTAAAACTACAACATAATATTACAGAAAAAGTAAATAAATAAATAATAATAATAATAATAATAATAATAATAATAATAATAATAATAATAATAAATAAATAAATAATAATGAATAAAAAATAAATAATAATAATAATAATAATAATGTAAGAAATACTTATACACCACATGTCCAGGGTCTATGTTTCCCAAATCATCTACTCCCACAGTCACCACCCCACTTTATTTTATTTCACAACCAAACCCTTGTTACAAAAATAAATAATTCATTGTTCACCTTAACATCAGTCTATTATATTTCTCCCAATAACTCATCTCGCAAAAGTTTCAGATTTTTAACTCAAACTAGCTGAAGGGGCTGTTCTTTAAAAGTTGTAAGGGGGCACGGTTGATGCAATCCTGAGAAAACAACTGCATAACACTATTTTGGCAACTTCTAAAACTCCCGCCAAGCTTCAAGACTTTTTGAGCATGTTCAAGCCCTCACGGTCCTTCCAACGCGGTGGAAACTTCTTTGGCAAATCAATAAACAAATAGGTTCCTACATACCCATGGTGCTCGGGCCCTAATAAAGATATGGCAAAGAAAAAAACTGCATCATATCTATGCTCTACTTAGGTTGTAGTGCCCTAGGAAGTCTGTTCATGCCTCTCTGTTATACTCCTCAAACACTAGTCGGTAGTGCAACATAGATTCTGATTCTGGCATGTTCACTGTTTTTTTGTAAATAATAAACCAGTGATTCTCAACTGATGCAGGGTTATCACAGCTACAATTACATTTTGTAATTAAAATGCAGCAAATTGAGCATAAAACAGGATACTTCCCTCTCTAGCATCGCCACCTGCTGCTCATTTTAGTTCATCATTAAACTTTTTTTGTGTTGCATGCTGTGATATTCTGTACTATATCAGGCTCAAACTGCTCGATCTTATCATTGAATAAATTTAGGAAGTTGAAAATTTTCCTTCATTTGGGTTGCAGTTTGTCAGTAAGTGGGGATGGTGGGTCCTGAAGCCAGACCAGATGAGAACCACTGTAATAAACCACGGGGACAGAGAGAAAGCTGGTGATGTTGGGGCAAACAACAAAATGTAATGAGTAGCAGAGGTAAATGGAGTCAAAGTTCATGTTATCACATTATAGTAAACAAAAGCCATGGCTGAGCCAACAGAGACTGGCAGTTACCCACTGCTGTACAGCAGACAATCACAGGGACTGCAGTCTGTGATTGGAGGCTGTGCAGGTCAGGCTACGAGCACAGCCCAGGCTGATTTACTTTTGCATTAACCCTTGGGTACCGTACTAAAAACACACCCTTTGGTCCTCTGTTGACTGTAAACAGCCACCACCTTTAGCTGCTGTAAAAACACATCAAATAAATTTCCTCTTTTTTTTTTTTTTTGCCCAAATTTCTTTATCAAGCTCAGTCCCAAAAAAAACTAGTACTAATTATTTTTTTTTAATGGATTTTAACCCTTCAAATGCCAATACCATAGGTGATGTTATTGATTTGGTGGAAAAAAACACCTAAAGGCTGGAGATTTTTTAACATGCTATCACATTCTTGGTTATGTCAACATTGGCTTTGATGCATAATTAGTTTTTGCGCAGCATCAGATTTAATTTTTACACCCTTTCGTCCTGTTTTGGCCGTAAAAACATATCAGATAAATATTTTGTTCAACTTTTTTTTTGCTCAGACCTCATCATCAAGCTCAGCCCTGATCAAAAATATTGATATATTTTTAAAAAATCATGGACTTTAACCCTAACCCTAACCCAGTTCCATAGGTGATGTCAATGATTTGGTGAAAAAACACAAACACAAAATGACCAATTTTCAATATTAAGAAGGATCAGAGGCTGTAGATTTTTCACATGCTATCATATTCTTGGATATTTCAAAGATTAGCAAAAACATTGGCTTTGATGCATTATTATTTATTGCACAGCATTAGATTTAATTTTTATTATAATCATGTATTTTTTCCACCAAATCAGTGGCATCACCAGTGGAATTGGCATTGAAAGGGTTAAAATCCATTTAAAAAAAAAAAAAAAACGTATTATATAACAATATTTTTGATCAGGGCTGACCTTAATGAAGAGATTTGAGCAAAAAAATTAAGAAATATATTTATCTGATATATTTTTACAGCAGTCAAAGTTAGTGGTCATCAACAGCCAAATCAGGACCAAATGGTAGTAAATTTGTCCACAGCGTATTTTTGACCTTTTAAAATGTTTGAAGTCATATTTTCAAATGTATGTATAATTAAGGTTCCCTCACCAAAAATTATTCACTCTCTTCAAAAGAGTGAAAGTTACGGTCAAATATGTTGTCAATATCGCCCCCTAGTGGCTGCAAACAGCTACACAGAGACCCAAGGGTTAAAGCTGCACTGTAACATTTCCTCTACAGCCTCATGGCCCCAGCGTGGCCCCAGCTGAGTCATGCTGTAAGCATGTGGCGAGTGGATGACTGCAAGGGGCAGGGAAGTGTTGCAAGTTTCTCTCTGAATATGTTTTGTTTACAGAAACAACAAAAACTGTAGTTCATTGATTAGCAAATGCACTCTGTGGAGTGGCACCTTAACTAAAATGACAACATTAGCGTCAGGGTCAGTGGGCCTGAGCAGAGCATCACAGTTCATCCCCCCAAAATACTGGCGAGAGGGGGCATGCAGGTCTACGCAGGTTACAGTAGCACTGTATGTGCGTTTGTCTGCCTTTGTGTGCACATGGCCATCTTCCAAGCTCATTCAAATTACTGCACTGTGAAGTGACACATCCATCACGATCTCTCAGTAATAATTTGAATGTCAGCTGGCCTAATGATGACAGAGTGCTCGCAGAGCTTTTATGAAAATGGCTGAAGAGGAGATTTGCTTTAGGCAGTGCTCAGAGTGGTTCTATACCTAACCCTGTTTGTGGCCAGTATTTAGCACTTGCAAGCAGGTAATCAAGTTTATTTTGGTTCACATTTAAAGTAGACTATTAAGCATGGTGTTAATTTAATGGGTTTAAGTTTTTAGCATTTAAGTTTTACCTCAGGTGGAAGAATGCCCGGACAGTAAGTCCTCACACAACAGCATATTTAAGGTCTTAGTGCTACCTGTCCATTGAGGTGAATATGTAAACAAAGTAAAAAGAGCACTTCAATGTTCATGGGCAGACAATCGACCATCTAAATGTTAATTAATCTCTCATTATGTGAATTTTTTAAAAAATCTCTTAGGCCACACCAGTTAGGCAGTTCACTTTAAAACAGAAAGGCATTTGACGTTAAAAAATTAAAAGTAGAACAAAAATTTGGCAGAGGATGAAAGTAAGCTTGCATTTCAGTAGGAACTGAAGAGCATTTTTAAAGTAACAAAGTGCATTTAAACCCAAAAAACATATAAATGGTTTAAGGTAGAAAAGGGACCAACATACAGGCTCTCCATTCGTCTGGATGTTTAAACGGAAATGCCAGGCCGTTGTCGATTGCTGCAATCTTGATGCAAGAGTCTGAGGTTCCCTCTGGCCAATTTGTATCCTGTAGAGAAGGAAAAGTCATAAAAAGATTCAAAGAAAAAACTGTTTAAGACTAACATTTCTTTAACAGTAAAACCTGAAAAATTATAAGCTCTATTTTAAGTTTATTTTTATATAATATACTTTATAAACTTCAGAATAGTATAGAGAAGTATACTTGGCATATACTGAAAAGTATAGGCTGAGTACATTAATACTAAGACTTACACTTATACTTTAATACTAAAACTTAAACTTGTACTTTAGTATACATTTTACCTCTTTCTGCCACAAAGTACTAATACTTAGTATATCCTGATCCAGGTACAGAATAAGGTCAAGTCATTGTGCTTACATTTAATTTAGCAGAATAAAAATGTTTTTCACTGCACACATTTACTTTGAGGTATTACCCCTGCTGTAAACTTACATATTCAAGATCATATAGTGCTGGAGTTTAAAAGTTTACAGTAAACAGTATGTGTGCTCAATTGCATTATCTTTATGTACCTTAAAACATAAACACAGAAACATTTGACTTGACTTTATCAGTCAAGTTCTAGTCCCTTTCATAAGGGTAGGTAATGGTGTTCTGTACACAGCCTCATCTGTTTCAACAAGAACACGTTTTGTTATAATCATATCAGACCAGACAGCATTAATAGTTGTTTACTTCATATATGAAAGTACTTTGTACACTGATCTGTGAATCTTTACATACAGGCCTGTCTGATTTAGTAAGTACCTCAACTAAAACACAACAGAGTTTAGCACATGGACAAAAAGCAGAGATTTGATGTGAATACGTTTGTTTAAAAATAACAAAGTCATTAAAGAAAATGTACCATCTTTCAAGCATACAGCACTGTTGTATCTCTTCTTTAGTCTGTCATAGTTTTGACTGTGACACAGAACTTTTTGGTTTAATCTGTGCATGAAGGGGAATCACAAGGAAGTAGAACTTACAAGTATACTTAAAGTTTAACAACAAGTAAACTAGAAAAAAAAGCGTTTTTACTTCATTAAAGTATACCTAAAGTGTACTTCAATAAACTAAAATGCTGACTAGAGGTATATACCTAGTACACTAGTAGTATATCAATAAGTGTACTTGTTGTATACTTGAAAGTGTACTTTTGTAAACTTAAAAATGTTCCAATTTAGTGTGAAGAAGTATTAAATTAGTATACTTTCACGTACACTACAAGTACATGGTCCATAGTATACTTGCTATACTTATACTCAAGCATACTTAATAAAATGAACTTCAAGTACACTACTTTTTGCTAAGAGAAGGAATGTGCAGTTCTGTGCCTCATGGTAGTTAGTGACTGTAGGGTTATTGTTTTTGATGACAGGTTGTGGGTCTGGCTCTCATGTAAGATGCACACAGGGTCAGGATGAATGCAGATTCTGACCAAGCAGGTCAGGCTGTGGTTTCAACATGTGTTCGTACTGGCAAATGCAGATTGGACTCTGGCCCCATCCACCCATAATTTAATGCAATTTAGGAAAAAAACATTGTTTAAGAAAATGCTGTTTATATGTCTTTTGTATTATTTCTTTGTAAATAATACAATCTAGATAGAAACAAAAGTTTTTTGTTCTATCAAAAGCCTGTTAAGTATAATCATACTTGTTAACATAATTTTGAATAAACGGTTTTCTGTTTAATCCTGTCTCTTCAGGACTGTTTACCTATGGCAGTACCTGTGGTGACAAAAACCGAACAGACACTGTGTCTACAGTAAGTGATAAATCTGTATTTGAGTGTCTTCACCTGTCATGTAAGTTGACCTCCCTTTTGGCAGGTTTGTTTTAAGGGTAACAAAAATCTATTATTCTATATTCTGACAACAAGGTATTGTGTAGTGTTGTCCCGGTCAAGTAAGTCAAATGAAGGTGACTATTTGTTCTATGATCAGTCTGAACACACCTTACAAACAACATACATGCTGCTTAAACCTCACCTTCTGTTCAGGTGTTGCTTCTCCTGGCTTCTCATACTTGATCAACCAGTTATCATTCCCTCTATCTAGAAAGAAAAACAGAGACAAAGTATAAATAAAGACTGTTTTGAAAAAAGTGAAGACTAGCAATTAAATTCAGTTTACCTTAAAGGAACACTCCAATATTTTTGTTGTTTTCATTTCTTGCCTCACTCCTGAGTCCATAACAGGCAGATAGACACCATTCTTTCAACTGCGCATGCAGTAACAAGGAAGAAATGGACAAAGGTCGCCCACTGCTAATTAGCTTAGCTCAAACGTCAGGGAGTCAGTGGGTAGCGCTGGCCTGCCTCTGCCTACAGTCATCAGATAAACTCTTCAGCAACTCTAAACCAGTGGCTCTCTGGTCTGGCTTCAGGACCCACCATCACCCCTTAATTTCAAGCTGCAACCCGAGGGACATTTTCAACTTCTCAAATTTATTTAACAAAAACATGACACACTTTGAACCTGAGATAGCACAGAATATCACAGTATGCCAACACAAAAGAAAGTTTAGTGAGAAATATTGGAGACAGATGTGGTGGGGACAAGTTTATGGTCTGGCTGTCCGTGAGTTCGTCACTACCATAAATTCTTATTTACAGTCCTTTGTCTCTGAAACAAGGTCTTAAGTAATAATATTCAATCATTAGGATTAAATAAGTTGCTGATCATGAAGCTGTCACAAAACACTTCAGTACCTTCAGCCTTTTTAAAAGACTCAGAGCTTTAATGCACAAACATGACATAAAAAAAGGTCCAACTACTGAGAAGTCATTTCAACAAATATTAAAAATATGTAGCTTAATCTGAATATCTACTTATTAAATATATAAAACAAACACCTTTTGTCTGAAGTGCGTCAATAGCATTACAGGTATTATCACCACCTGCTGTTTAGGAGCATGAATAGATGGCACTCCACCGCATAAAAAATCCCCTTCAAAATAAAAGCACAGGACTATTCTCCTAATAATTCTTTTTGCCCAGGCAAAGGCTCCGACCCACCAGTTGAGAATCACTGCTTTAAAGTATCATTTACAGTTGGGCTTTCCAAGACTGTGTGTTTACTGGTTGTGACAAAAGCGATGTAGGCAGTTTTTTCTAATCGGACTCATCACCAAACAGGAAAATTTATAAACCAGCAAATGATAACTGAAAGAAACATTAGTCGTAGCTCCAATCTCCATGATATTTAGATATGCTTAATGTTAGGAAGTGGTTGCTTTGAGATGGTGACTTATTATAC
Organism: Cetoscarus ocellatus; assembly: GCA_037902135.1. Classification (NCBI taxonomy): domain Eukaryota; kingdom Metazoa; phylum Chordata; class Actinopteri; order Labriformes; family Labridae; genus Cetoscarus; species Cetoscarus ocellatus. The sequence continues at coordinate 1,772,151 of JBAMNC010001240.1, forward strand.
ACCATGAAGCAGGAAATACCATTAAAAGCTTGAGCTGTTGAACTATTTCGTTTTTGTTACAAAAACAGGGAGGTGTTTGAAATAACCTTTTCAATACATTTGCACTGTATAAATAGAGAATAATTGATGGAGTTATTAAAATATTCAAAAAGAAACCCTCACCTGTATTTCTGATGACATAGTCCAACACTACCAATCGCTCAAACTGGGACTGCAGCTGTTTCCGGATGTTTTCTGGCAAAGGCTCTGCTTCAAAGCGTCGCAGCCAAAAGTCTGCTTCACGATAACCCTCCACGAAGAGCTGAAACGAGCCCACCTCAAAGACAAAACAAAAAATTGCACACATCACACGGGAAATCCCTTTGTTCAGCAGCATTCAATAATGTGAGTTGATGTACCACTTTTTCACATGAGCCTATAGCTCAACACATGCAGATCATTATATGGGTTGTCCAATGTACAAAAGTAAAGTGACAGTGAAGTTTTAACATAAAAAGGTCATTTTCTCCCATTCTTGCACCACAAAGCAGAAACAAGTGACATTTTCAAGAGTCTTCTGTTACCTTGGGAGGCAGGCCCACCCTATGGAAGTGTCTCCCCACTTTAGGGACTATCTCCAAGGCGTATTTCTTCCCTCTGGATTTTGCCCTGTCAATGGCGCTGTAGTGAAACGTCTCACTCACTAAATACACAACCTAAGAATTAGAAATGGGCTTGGGTTAACAGCTTTGCTTGTACCACATTATCACTGCTGGATAGTGTCTTTCACAGCAAAAAATGTAAATCTACTCTCTTTATGATCAGAACTGGTAAGTTAGAAAATGAAATATTTGGATCACAATACAGGAAAAGGCCACAACTCAAACATATAATATTTATAGTCCCATGCACAAATTGCAGAAAACCCTGTAATAACAGTGTTTTCTGCAATTTTTCCTGCAATCCTGAAATTACCCAGGTGACCTGTATGTGTGAACGGATAGAGCAGAATTTGCCATCAAAGCCTCGTCCACCCTTAGCAAAAAGTAGTTTATTCAAGTGTACTGCAAGTAAACTTATTTTATACTAAAACTGAGGCAGTATACTAAGTTTTCTTTTTATATACTACATTTTACATACTTAAGAATAGTATAATGAAATATACTTAGCTCATACTGAATAGTATAAAGAAAAGTCTAAGATTAAGTACATTAATACTAAGACTTTTCATGCAGTGGAGTGCCGTCTATTCATGCTCCTTAACAGCAGGTAGTGATAATACCTGTAACGCTATTGACGCACTTAAATCGAAGGGTGTTTGTTTTATGTATTTAATAAGTAGGTACGCAGCTTAAGCTACATATTTTTTAATATTTTTTTAAATTACTTCTCAGTAGTTGTTTTTTTATTTCATGTTTGTCCATTAAAGCTCCATGGAGTCTGTTAAAAAGGCTGAAGTTACTGAAGTGTGTTGTGACGGCCTCATAACCAACGCCTTATTTAGTGCTAATGATTGAATATTATTACTTAAGAACTTGTGTCTTAAGTAATAATAATAACTTTTTGTTTTCAATAAAAAATGCAGCTAACTGGGTGTAAAAGAGAACATTTCCTTCTCTAGCATGCAGCATCTTTCTATTATGTAAAATTGAGACTTTGAAAATTTCCCTTAACTTGGGTCGCAGCTTGAAATTAAGGGGTGATGGTGGGTCCCGAAGCCAGACCAGTTGAGAAGAAAGAGGAGAGAAGACTGAAAATAAGGGACTGAGATCCAGGGCTACCCTTAGCAAAAGTAGTTTATTCAAGTGTACTACGAGTATACTCGAAGGGGAATTGCAAGAAAGTAGAACTTACGAGTATACTTAAAGTATAACAACAAGAAAACTAGTTAAATAAAAGTATACTAAAGTATACTTCAATAAACTAAGATGAGGACTAGAATAATATACCAAGTACAATGGTAGTATTGAGAAGAGTGTACTTGTATACTTGAAAGTGTACTTCTGTAAACTTAAAATGACCTCATAAAGTATACTTAAAGTATAGTTTACAAACTTAGTGATGTTCAGTGGAAATAACATTTTCAAATGTCCAGATGCACATATTAGTATGTGTTACTCTGCTTGCACACTCTTGCTCCTCCAGACTTAACAGGAAAACAAATACTATGGGGCACAGGAGAATTACCGGGGTAAAGTGCGGATGAAAAACTTGTCTGTTTGCATACACACATATGGCTCGCTCTGGTCCAGTTAGGATAATTTCAGGGTTTTTTGCAAATGACGAATGGGCTTCAGATATTTCAGGGTTGAATTAGTGAAAAGGGCTTATGCCTTCTCTGACCTATGTATATATTGAACACGCACCTTTGTCTTTGGTACCACTCCAAGACAGAGCTTGCTGTCAACCAGAGAGGCAGCAGCCTCTGAGAGGTATCCCTGGTTAGGCAACAAGCAGCCTCGGCCAAAACAACAGGGACAGCAAAGCTGATGAGAGAGGGAAAGCACAATGGTTTAAAAAAAACAACCTTATCAGAAACTTTAAAATGAAATGATTGTTGAGACCCACCTGTTCACAGCAAAAAAAGGACAAATCTTAAACATTATACCTTGTGAAAATATTTGGTCCATTTGGGATTGAGATGACCGTAAGGTTCCTCTGACTTAGGCTTGAAAACACCAATGATTTTCTAAAGATGAAAAAAAGGAATACAACGTTCATCTAAACATTTGGCCAATAAATCACACAAATACAGCAAACAAAACTAGCTCATACAGCTTTTATAAGGCCTTTACCAAGACTGCAGGCTTCATATGTGTTATAAGCAACACATATGAAGAGAGAGGGAGGAAACTTGCTTATAAGAGATGTTGTGTTTTTTCCTTTAGTGACCACAAAACACGTGTAATGATGATCATGTATGACTACTTAATGATGAAAAGACATTTTTATATGTATATGTAGCAGGTCTCTTTGTCAATGTGTCCTTCCAGGGAGATGTAAATTTGACCTTAAAATGACTCCTTTCAACCAGTGTTAATTTTGTTTTCGTAAACATCCTTTTTTCCCCTGATGAAAACTAGACAGTAACTAATAAAAACAAGTGCACATGGACAAAAACAAAAACTAAATTAACTGACATTTTCATCAACAAATAAACACCAGACTAAAATGTTTGAAAACTAGACTAAAATTAAATCAATTTAGATGACTAATTACTACTAAAAGTAAAAAATATTTTAGGCAAAAGACTATGACTAAAACTAAATTTAAAAGTGCTGTCAAAATTAACACTGCTTTATTCTGCTCCAAGAAATAAAAGCACCATATGAGCACCTTGTGTAGACAAAAAATAACGAGTAAACATTCAAATTGACACATGGAGAAAACAAAGTATTTTGACTAATATTTAACAGCCATTCTGAATCAAAATCCTTTATCTATATCCACTGACATATTCTGGCGTCACCAACTCACCCCTTTGGGATCTTTGACAAAGTAGCTCCCACTTGAACCCTGGGAAATCCTCTCTGGAAACACTCCACTCTTGATTGCTTGTTCTGCCATACGGATTGTATCTGCATACTCTGGATCATCTGGGAAATTGTTGAAATCTCCACTGCTTGTACCTAGTGCAGAAGAAAAAAGTCAGATCTATATTATGACTTGCTTTAAAAGCAATAAAAGAATATAATACAGTTGAAAAAAAGGAATGGCTCTTCTACAAGCATCATCATAAAACAACTGTAACAAACCACCTAATTAGAGGCTGGTTCTGTTACTGTAGTTTTAGCCTGAAAGGGAACCACAAGACATAAGTGAAGAAACTTTAAACAAGAGAGCTCAAAGTTGAAAGAAATAATTCAGTTCATTGTAGCATATTATTAAAAAGCTGTCTTAACTATCAATTACACAATTTCTGTGCCCTTCAACCTGTTCGATATTTACAGTACACGTTGAGTAAATCATCAGCAGTACAACGCTCTTGTCAAAGGAGTCACTGACTGAACCAGTAACACACAACAAACTCTCCATTTCAGCATCTTTAGATTTTATTGATTAGTGAACAAAATGTTTTTGTCAGTTCACAAAGAAAAGATTTATTTGTAGCATTTCTGGTCCATTTATCCTACCCTCCTTTTGGTGATATCATACTTCAATGTAAATGTCACCATAATAAATTTTGATGATTCCTTAATTTAAAGTCTTTTAGTCTCTCAAAGTCTTTACATATATTCCTTGGACTGCATAGCTTTCAAAATTACTAATAACTAGCAACTGGATATCTATCTTTAGAAATTAAGTTGATTGAGATGTGTGTTACAGAGCTGTGGTCTCCTCTGTTTAATCATTTGCCGAAGGATTTGTCGGAGTCGGTGCTGAGAGGTCAAAAAACTATAAAATGGCCAAAAGTAAACTGTATACATTGGTCATTTGAGAGATGCAAATATTGGCTATTGGATCAAAGGATGGCAGGGTTTTCACTTCTACTTATTTTTTTATTGTATTTTACTTTTATTTGTTTATTTTTGTTATCACTATTTTTTGTATTTATTCTTTACTTATTCTATCTTATTTTATTTATTTGGTTTTCGCCTGTGGTTCCACATGATAATGGCATGTTGTGTAGTTTGTTTGTTGGTCTTGTAAAATGTTCAACAAAATCTCTTGTAAAATAGAAGAAAAAAATTCAGTTGATACTAAATTCATCTTGACTGAAAAAAAATCTATTCGCTCCAATGCAATATAAAAATGCCAAAATATGACAAAAATAGTTCAACCAGCTAGCTTCAACAGCTGAATTGTTTTTTCTTTTAACATACAAAATAAACAAACTTCTCTTTTTAATTAAGAGAGGACTTTTTTCTGAATATAAATCACTTTAAGTGCCTGCCCTATGTTTTTCAAAATCTGAATATTTGTTCAGGAAATAAAAACAATTCAACCTAAAATTAAATTATAGCTTGTTTATTTTTTTATTTATCAATATATTATGATTGTGTTAATGAGGGTGACCCATAGATCCACCCCTGCTTTGAGTATTCAATACACTAGAAAAGCACTATACCAGTTTCACCATACCAGTTTATCATATCAGTTATCAGGTGTGGGCCTTTTTTTTTTATCACAGTTGTCATTATCACAATGCAGGCAAATCTGATGTCTATGTAAAATGTGACTCTACTAAGGTTAAAGTCAGTTTTAAAAGCACAAGTCAGAAACCTCAGGAGAAAATTGAGCAAATAGGAATATTATACATGTCTATAATTAGCACTGTTTGAATAAAAAAGCCAAATAACAGGCTTACTGTTGGCCTTACAATGTGTCCAAAAGGCTTTTGTACATCCTAGCATGATCCCTACAAAATTTCAAAGCTTTGGGATTGGGCTGAACTTTAAAAGTTCTGTAAGTGGAACCACTGGGCCATCTCACCACACCACCAACAAAATCCACATCAATCTATTCCATGAAAAATAATCAAGGCAATTTTTCTGCCATGATTCAAGACTTTACATGCATTTTTTCCTTTATTTTAAATATTTGAGTAGTCCATTGGTCACCTATTTAATCTAAAAAATTTCAAGAAGGCAGACTCCCTTTCAATTTTACGGTACGTACAAAACTGTGCAACTAACAGCTTACTTTTAGTGCCTAGCAAAAGAAATAAAAAATCTCCAGCATAGCATTTGGCATAGCCGCGAACTGCTAGAGATCCTTTTTGGTCAAATTGTTTTACCCGTAACGGAGTAAGTTTAACAGAGATCTGAGCAAAAGTCCTGACTTTACAGGCAATTTGCAAAATTTGGTGTTTTCAGTCTCCAGTAGGTGGCGCTGCAAGATATTTGGAAATTTTCTCTCCACAAGGGTTGAGACTGATCCAATCATACGCACCAGAAATTCCTTGGAAATCCAGCAATAGACCACTGAGCACTGATCAAGTGAACATTGTAGGCAGATCAGAAAAAGCTGTAAACTATGTCTGCAGGCAGCACTGACAGGCCCCTGCACTTCGGCATCAGTAAGAGGTGCACATTGAATGCACAACGACAAACTGCCTCTTCCTCTGTGACTTGTTTTTGGTAACAATAGAACAAAACAGTTAAACAGCTCAAGTCCCTCTTTATTGTATTCCCTGGTTTCACGGCGTATAATGAGTCACCATCCTAAAGCTTTTACTTCCTAGCATTCACAGTTGTGTGTTTGCGATCCATTATTAAATTCAAATTGCCTGCAAATTTAATAATGGCTCACAATTGAACAGCTCACTCACAACTGCCAATCCATCCTCATCGTTCACTAAGGTCCCATTTACACGAATACAAATACAGCCAAAAACGGAGAGCTTTCATTGCATTTTCACCTCCCGTTTACACGAAAACGGTGCCCGGAGTGCCTGAACCCGCAAACTTTTGAAACCAGGGTCCAGAGTGCAAAGTGTTCAAAACGTATCCGTATCCGCCCCCATGTAGACGAGATTCAGCATTTCAGGGTGAAACGTTGACGTCACCGCATGTACAGTACCGTTTCACAGTGATCAGGGTGATCTCCACGGGTCAGAAGGGTTGAAAACATGACTCAAAACAGCTTGTTACCATCACACTGCGCATTTAATGTTTGCAGCGGAGCTCAGACATTCTTCGTGTGGTCATATAAGCACACTTTTGTGATGGTAAAGCAAATAAAAGGTTCAAGAGTCCCAAGTTATAAACAAGAGCAGCATGTCGATCCCGGGAGCAACTCCTGTGTTACCGTGCAGTGCAGGTGCCGTTGAGAACACTTTCATAAAAAATAAACATGACAAAAAACCCTGTTATCAAACAAGATATTGACATGAAACCCAGGATTTAGAACACCCTGACATATTATCTTAAACTGTAATAAAACTCAGCTTTGTTATGATGGTCTTATCTCCAATAATAGGTATGGAACTGGAGACAGAAGGCTTAGAGACAGCTGAAGGGCTCGGAGGATCCGGCTTTACTGTTGGTTTGGAGAGAAGAGATGCAAAGGGGGAGACAGGAAGCCAAACAGGCTTAGGGCTGCTGCCACCTGGATCCAAAAGCCGTCCATCACTTGAGGCTGAAATTTCCATTTTTGGTACACATTTTTGATCACCATCAGGGCTTTCCTCCTCCTTCCTTTCTTTGCCTTATTTTTCTTGTCCATCCATCTTCTTATAATTACCACTCAAGGAATCACCCTCCGTTCAGATGACCAGAATCCTTTTCTTTTTTTCTTCTTACCCTTTTTCTTCTTTTTCTTATCTTTACCTTTTGTCTGTTTCTTGTCATCACTATCAGATGAAGAGGATGAATTTGAGGAAGTGCTTTCATCAGAAGAGCTTGCCGTCTTCTTCTTCTTCCTCTTCTCCTTCCTCTTGTCTTTGCTTTTCTTCTTTTTCTAGTCATCCTCTACGATCTGCCTTTTCTTTAGAAATGCATGGTAAGGGGGTAGACAAACTGGATTAGCATTGCCAGTGTCAAATTTGCGCTCCACAAGAGATGTCTGACCCAGCTTTCCATCAAACAGGCTGGTTGAGTCTTTTCATTCCCTGACAGGGCAGCGTCATCAACCTTTCCTCAAAAGTCAACCGTAGAGTCTTTCATCCAAATGAATGTGATGTGACCCTCTAGGTCCTCCAAGTCACCATAGCAATGATCAGGGGCAGGTGACAAATTTCCTCCCAACCACACACCATTCGAGGCTGGGTGAATGTGAACACCAGCAGGAATCATGAAGTCAGTGGCAAGTAAGGTTAGGGATCACAGCAAAGAGGTGAACAAAGGTCTGCCCTAGCAGCTGAAATGACAGTGAGACAACACCCGTTGGGGTACAGCTTGTTGAGTCTACAAGCTCAAGGTCGTCATATGGCATCACATCAACACTTCCAATGCCACAGTCAACAAGAGTGGAAGAGCGTACAGCTGACAGGGAGGCTCCTGTGTCCACAACTGCCACCATAGACGCTCACGTCACAGGTAACTGGTTTCCTCTGACTGCGCTGCATTAGCTTGACTGTGGGTGGAGTGTCAGGGGAATGTTTGTCAGCTGTGCCAGCCTGGTTGTTCTGGTTACGATTGTTTCTTTGGTAATTACGGGGGCGGGACCCTGAACGTTGTCTTACGTCCCTTTCATCTGCTTCTGTGGCCCTCACTGCTAAACCAGTGTCAAGTCCACTCCGAGCCTTGTCCCTTTAACGTTGTCTTTCTGCGCAGTTCTGGCAATTTCTGGTTGTGATGCCAGGGGCTGAACAGTTAAAGCAGAGGAGGTCCTGGCGCGACGATGTTGGTGGGACAGAAAACTGCCTTGCAGGGGACACTGGACATCATGGCACATCCATAAAGTGCGAGTTTATAACGATCAGAAACATGGCGACATATTATCTCCACCCGGTCAGTTTCAGGAGGAGGGTTTTCCATCCTCTTAAACTTGCCCACCATGTGAGTAACAAAGGTTGTGAGGGGTTCATCCTGTCCCTGAACTCATTCCAATATGCCACGCCAAATCATTTCCTGATTGTCAACAGGTAAGAAAGCGAGACAAAACAGTTCAGCAAACTGTTCCCATGATGCCAAGTGAGTTTGCATGGCTGAAAAACACTTTTTTGGCTCTTGATCAAGCAGTCTGGGTCTAGGAAAAGCTGGGCATCAGAGAATCCACAAGTGTTTTTGTAGATAAGCACGGACTGGAGCCAGTCATCAGGCTGAATATTGCCATCTGCATCAAACTTCTCAGGCATCATCCTTAGATGCTGAATGAAGGTGCCGGCATTTGGGCTCATTGTAGTTTGGGAAGACTGATTCTGGTGGACTACCTGTTGTGGCGCCAGGGTGGAGGCAAAAAACTTGGGTGTGGTGTTGGTTGAAGCCATGGGATTCATCTGAATGTCTAAACGCTGAAGCAGTGCATTTTGTATCTGAAGTGACTGGTCTAAACCTGTCTGTAATGTAGCTACCTGAACCCACAGCTGATTAATCTGCTCAGAAAGGTTGTCTACAATAAGGTTGTTAGATCCTGTACTCTTAGCATAAACACTATCTCCCTTTCTAACCAAAATGAGTCCCTATTTGCCATTTTACACTCTGAATAGGCTGACAAAAAACAGGCACTTCCAAAAATGCAATCCTTACCAAAACAAATAAACAATGCAATTGGCACACAGACTGATGAACAAAGTCAATATCAGAGGCTCAAATACCACACATCTCAAAAAACAACTTTGTTTTCTTACTTGTTTCTTTTACTCTTTTTTCTTTTTTTAATTCAAAGTCTCACCCCTTATTTTCTTGCTTCTTTAGTCCTTAGAGTCCTAGTTTTCCTCCTTCTCTTAGCCTCGCCAAAAACACAGCAAAGTCACTGCTGAAAGACGTCCTCTCTCGCGATTTCCGCCGGGGGGCTTTTATTGTGAAGGGCTGTTTGGCGGCGTTCACGACGACTTCCAGTCCATCCGTAGTGTCGCAGCTTGACTCCGATCTCAGCAGACCGCATCAGGGGACATGATGCAGCTCCGTCAGGCAGGTGGACAGGCAGGCGAACGGTCCGTCACTCGAACAAAATCCGTCAAACATCCAATGTCCAATGAAAAGAAACAGCACAAGGCCTGAGAAAGACAGCCTGAAGCCGGAAAACTCACGGAACAAACTTTTTCATCCAGAGTTGCCAGGAATACAGGCACGGCTCAGGCACCATTTGTATTGATCAGGGTGATCTCCACGGGTCAGAAGGGTTGAAAACATCACTTAAAACTGCTGGTTACCATCACACTGCACGTTCAATATTTGTAGGGGAGCTCTGACATTCTTCATGTGGTCATATAAGCACACTTTTGTGAAGGTGAAGCAAATAAAAGGTTCAAGAGTCCCAAGTTATAAACAAAAGCAGCATGTCGATCCCGGAAGCAGCTCCTGTGTTACTGCGCAGAGAGCAGGTAGCGTCCTTACGTCAGTGTGCGTCACCATAGCAACCAAAAGCATAAAAGACACAGTACACAGAGAGGCGATCATTACAGCGCGCATACCAGGAAAAGTCTGTCTTCACCGGAAAGCATACCCGTGTTGTAACACTGCTGTTTCTCTACAAACCTTCATCGCCATCTGCTGGCCTGGCATGCACGCTAAAGGGTTTTCAGTTGTTCTCGCGTCTCCGTCTGAATGCAGATCGTTTTTGAAAACGCAAAGGAAAAACCTTGCAGTTTCTGGTGAAAACGTTTCCGTGAAAACGGGGCCTCAAAAGAGCTGTTCAAAAGACTCAACTCGTTCGCTAACGTCACATCTCTACTACAAACCACCGCAGAAGTAGGTCAACAAAACAGAGCCTCTGTTTAGGAGTAGAAGAAGATAATATGAATATAATAAAAGATAACATAACATAAAGGGGTAAAAAACACAGCAAGCACACAGGACCGTTTAGAGTTGCTGAAGAGGTTATCTGATGACTGTAGGCAGAGGCAGGCTAGCACGCTACCCATATACTCCCAGTGTTTTAGCTAAGCTAACTATCGGTGGGCGAGCTTTGGCCATCTCTTTCTTGTTACTCAACACACAGACAAAAGAATGGTGTCTATTTGCTTGTCATGGACTCAAGAGTGAGGTAAGACATGAAAACAACAAAAATGTGGGATTGTTCCTTTAAGCAGAGGATATTATAACAAACTGTAAATATTGTTTACTGCAGTGGTTCTCACAGTGTGGGGCAGGCCTCCCCAGGAGGTCCCGAGAGGACTCCAGGGGAGGCGCAGGAGGAGAAAACAATTTAGAAGAAAGTGTTTCTCTCAGCCAAATTCATGAGGATCATAAGTAAGGATCGACCGATACATCGGCCGACCGATACATCGGGCCGATATTTGCGTTCTGTACTTGAATCGGCATCGGCCGATTCACGCGTGGGTTCGCCGATGTATTTTTCCGCGGCATGATTTACAGACAGGCATCCATGGGCAGCTCTGTGTTGCCTGAAGACCCTGCAGCACATGCAGACGCGTTACCCCTCCCCCACTGCAAGAGTGGCGAAAGCAGCATCTAGGAGGCTGCTTCACAACAACGGTAAGTTTTAAACTTTCAATTAGTCTCTAACAGTTAAACTTAGTTGAAATATTGCCACCCACTTTGAAATAGGAAACATGAATGCCAAGTGCATGTAATATACGTGCTTGAAAATATAGTTAAGTTTGTGGGTCAGAAAAACGGGAATGCTGTTGAATACTTCATCTTTAAAACTGCTTACCGTTGTATTTAGGGAGCTGTTGATGTAGTTGTAGGCTAATACGTACAGCTGTTATGAGCACCAGTTTAATGATTAAGTAATGTCAGCGTTGTCAATTCAGTTCCATGGTGTTTGTAGGAGTTTAATTCAGCGAACACTGGGCTGAGCTTAAATGCGTGTCTTGTGTATGTAGATGTTGATGAAAGGATGATGATATTGGATGATATGAATGTAAGATGATGCCAAAAGATTGACACTGATTGATACTAATCTGTGTTTTTATTTTTTCTTTATACAGATGGCTGAATGCAAAAACCCAGTGTGGAAACATTTGCACTTTTTCACTTGAAAGTATGTGTGTTGAACAAAGCTGAATCCTACAGTGTTCAGTAGGCATTGTTAGTTAAAGTTGTTAAATTGTTAAATGTTTACATTTCAATAAATGTTTCTTTGTTTAAACTTGAGACCTGTAATATTTGTTATCATTGTCATTTTTTTCATGTAAATTGAGGGAGCAAAAGCAGTATCCGCCACAAATATCGGCCCAAGAAAATCGGTCATCGGCTAAGGGTGATGGAAAAAAAACGGTATCCGCATCGGCCCTAAAAAATCCATATCCATATCGGTCTATCCCTAATCATAAGGCTCAAATAAGGTACAATCTTAGAAGAACAGATAAATGGTAAATGGACTTGAGCTTATGTAGTGTTTTTCTATTTTGTTTGTTTGACTACTCAAAGCAACTTCGCATCCACCCATGCACACCCATTCACTCTCACATTCACTCACTGATGGTTGGAGTTTCTGTGTCAGTCATTCAATCAGTATCAACTAACACATTCACTCCCTTTCATGCTTATTTACACGCCACTGATGCAGCAGTGGGAGCAACTGCAGGTTAAGTGTCTTGCAATGTTTTAGGCAGCTCATAGTGCAGTAAAACAGGTAGAGAGGGAGAAGTCCTGATGCCTCAGACTTTTTGTCTCTGTCATAGGAGTGCTCTGTCATGACAAGAACACTAAAGGGCATATAAAATTCAGGACCATATAATATGGGCTTTAAAGTGTTCGGGGCTCCAACTGTCTCAGTCTCAGACAGAGAGAGAATACAGCTGCATCTGGGAACTCGACATACAACATACAAGCATGTTAATCATAAGTGACTAGCAGTCATTAAAAATAAATATATGAAGCAGAGTTAAGGAAAAATATTCTAAATACAAGGAAGATTTGAAAAACACGTTTACTACACCAGATTTGGGGTCAATCACACTATTTGTTGCTGAAACAATAGTTGCACCTAGATTCAGTTGTACATGACAGGGCTAATGTGTGTGTGGGTGTGTGTGTGTGTGTAGGTGTGTGTGCGCATGTACTATATTTACTTTGGCCAACAGCAGGACAGAAAGGATTTTGTTGATGGTGTTGAGGGCTATTAATCAACAGAAAGTGCAAGCAAGGGGAAAGAATTAACCTTTAACCAGTTCAAGCTCATGCTATGCTCCTTTCTGTCGTCACTGTTCTGATCTATGGTGACTGGTGCTCATGCTTACAGTCTGTCCTCTTCCCTCCCCATACTGACAAACCCACTATATCATGAGTTTTGAGAATATTTAACATGTAAAACATGAACTGCTTATTAAGTGGATGTGCAGCAGCCAGAAACACACACCTGCTCCCCCACAGGCTGAGCAGGATGGAGCAGAGGTAACGGTCTAAAACGCAGTTTTCTTGAACTGATTAGCAGACTAGCAGTGGACCCTCCACTAGCAAGACCGACCAATGGGCTTCTGCTTGTCCTTCTGCACTGAGTCACAGAACCAGCAGTAGCCTGGCTTGGTCTCATGACCTCTTTCATCAAGCTGATACTTCCATGGTCCAAAGGAAGATCAATCCAAACACCAAACCATCTGCTGAAAGCTCTTCTCCCATTGATCATTTCTTAACAATATTTTACCAGCCAAAACTACAGACTCCATTTTTCTTCATTGGGTTTATTTTGATAGTTAGCTCAGCTATTCATAATTGCACCAGTTTATCTCCTTTTAAATAGTCATTTTATGTGCCTCTAGAGATAGGGGGCATCAGTGGTGCAGTCTGATGGTGCGCTCAGTTTTTTACAGGAAGGTTGCAGGTTCAAGCCCAGCTATGGCTGTCACACATGGCAATGTGTCCTTGGGCAGCACACTTAACCCCAAGTTGCTCCCATTGCTGCATCAGTGGCATGTAAATGGGTATAAAGAACATGAAAGTGTTAGATAATAATGATTGACTACATGCATACAAACTCTGATCCTTCAGTGAGTGAATGTGACAGTGGATGGGAGTGAATGTGTAGATGTGACCTGCTGTGTAAAAGCTGCTCTGAGAGGTCTAAGACTAGGAGAGTGTTTTATAGGCTCAGGTCCATTTACCATATCCTTTATTTACAGTTTTAGCCTTAATTCATCATTTCAATTATCTTTTTCTATGTTCATGCATTTAATTACTGATTTCATTGTTCTTGTTGTCAGGATTTTGATTTATTTAGTCCCATTTTTCCATCATTTACTTATAGGGATGCACGATATTATTGGTTTGATATCAGTATCGGCCAATATCAGCCTAAAAAGTTAAGTATCGAATCGGCCGATTTTGAAATTTTTGCAGATATTTACAACCGATACATCAGCCACACATATTGGCTGGAATATCGGCAAATTACACAAATGTACAGTATTGATGCACCTTCTCATCACTGCATGGGTACATTTAAAAATCAAGGGTCTCATTTTTGCAAGAGTTAAATGCTGTTTTTCTTGTTTTACATCTGTTCCTCGCAAAAATATACTGTAACACTGAAAGACAAAGGCCATTTTTGTTAAGTACAGAGCTTGTGATCTTTACCAGAAATATTGGTATCGGTGATAATGAATTTAAAAATATCAACCTATGGGCATATCGGATATCGACGAAAATCCAATATCGTGCATCCCTAGTAAAATTTTACATTGATGCTGACAGTAAAATAAATAACTGAAGATGCATGTAAGTACATTGATCCCATATAATGTATAACCTGTGGTAAAATTATTGTTGTGAATAATTAAAAGTAAGAATTAAACATACAGTGTCGTATGCAGCCTATCAAATGCATAACATTTATTGTTTCTGTTAAATTCTAACATTTGTATAACTTAAGAGCATTAAACCGAGCAAGTAGCCCTCCATAACACTCCTCATCTTTAGAGTAGCTCCCGGGCCCTGAGAGGCTGGTGTCCCCCGCCTTGAAGGCTTTCACCTGAGCTCAACAGGCTTACCTGGGGAGGGCAGGGAGTCTTTATCCGGGGAACTGTTCGGTCTGCCCCGCTTCTCTCGACCACAGCTTCCTGTCAGACACGGTAACAACAGAGCCTCTTCACCTGAACCGTCAGTCTCTACCTCGGTTAGGACGTTTTCGAAAGATTCAGAATGACGAACAGCTCCTCCAGGACGCATGGAAAGATCCAAATGGATCCCATCAGCGTCCAACGATACATTTGGGGGGCCAGAGAAGTTAGAGACCTGCGTCCCATGATCCTCTGTTGCTTCTGTGTCATCGACCGGGAAGCATTCGGACATCATCTTCACTCCGGGCTTCAGGCTGCTCAGCGTTAAATATAAATTAGGACGACTTTCCACCGGCCCGTCAGCCTTACCTACACCATGCCTCGGCTGTCATCTGTCAGCGAGCACTCGAGAAGGCTGCCGGATCCATTGTTGGTCGACAAACAAATTCTAGTCTGATTGTCATGTTGGTTTAATGCGCATGCGCCAAACTAAAACACTACGTCAGCTGAAGCGTGGTGACGTATCAAACGTCGGCGCATGAACGCAAGTGCAAACGGACGCATGTTTTTATGAAAAGAAGAATAACAATGTCCCAGTATTTTTCTTTTTTTCATTTTTTGGGGAAAATATTTTATTCATAACCAAATTTTTTCAGCCATAGTTGCCAGGTCTGCTTATTATAAGTGACTTTGGGCTTCTTTTTTTGAAAAGTTGCTGGTAAATATTTGCAGTTGCGGGTTGCGTTTGTTTGGGCTTGTTCCAAAAGTGCAGTTGTTCATTTGGGCTTGTTGTGCCACCACACCCAGGAAGGATCTAATGCTCGATCTACTAGAAAATACATTCTATTCAGAAGTTACACAAACTATTTTGTCCTGCTCCAAATACAAATGTAAATTTTACTGTAAAAAGAGGCTAAAATTATGTTTCCACCAAAAAGAAATCCTTGTAGCCAGAGTCAAATTTCTTTAAAATGTAGCTATTTCTGTTTTCACCATAATCAAGCTGTAGAGGATCAACATCAAACTTAGATAAAATCCTGACTATGGCTGTTTGGTTACAAAATAAAGGTTAGACAGACTGTTTAGTGGTAACAGAGTTATAAATAACAGTAGCCCTCCCTGAACTCATGTGTAAAGAAAAGGATGTTCCGCCTCCAGACCAAAGGATGTTGAATAAGTAAATTAAGAGACAAATAAGAAAACATGTCTCTGTAAAATGAAATGTAATGTGAGATATTTTATGATTTATTTTATGATTCAAAGATATCATGTTATAATAGTTCAGTTAAAAGATGTCAAATTATTTGTAAATGCAGCACCTGTTTACTGTCAGATATCTCCAGACTTGTTTCTCGTTTTCTGTTCCTGTTGTTTATGTTGACACTTTGTTCCAAAATAAGTGTAATAATGACGACAAAATGTATAAGATATTGTAACATCCTTTGTCCTGGGCTCTTTTCTGATCATCCTGGGGGGCGAGCAGATCAGAGACCTCAGCAGCTGAGTGATTTTTATATTTGTGTATTGCTTTACATATTGTCAATAAATGGTTGGCTAACCGATATAATCCAGACTTGTGCTTCAGTCCAAACCAAACAGTCTAACAGTAATGTAGATGATAATTAAAACACATTTTATGTAGATTTCTCTTTCTTAAATAGGTAAAATATCACATTAGAAAAAAATAGCCAAAGGTTGCTTGTTTTGGGCTTGTTTTTATTGACCTGGTTGCTTATTTTAGTAGAAAAATCTGGCAACCTACCTCTCCTCATTTTTTGGTTGAATTTAATTCACTTTATAAATCCTTAGCCCTGGTTAAAAATAAAAAGAACACACAATTTTTAGATAACTATGAAATGATATTTGACGAACACCCTGGCATTAAATGAAATTTGTGATTACAGAAATTGTCAGACATTTATTTGTTGACATAAAGATGCTTTATTATTATATTAGAATATTTATCTATTTTGTTTTTTATTGTTTTTTTTAATTGAATGAAAAGGTTTATATGAGATTTTGGAAATGTAACCTTTTTTTCTATTTAACTATTTATTAACTTTTTGTTTTGTGTTTGTGAAACAGCTCTCATGAGTTGTGTGATGTGTAAATGTTTGACATAATTTGTAAATTGAATAATTAAGTAAAGTTTAAAAAGTGCAAATGGACAAAATAACCAAAAGTAAAACAATTTTAATTGGAAATAGCATGCTACTTCAAGTCACTGCAAGGACTGACACATACAAAAACAAATTAATAATTAGCTATTGGTAAAAGCCTGAATACTTTTGTTTGATTTATTATTTATATATTTATATCATGTCTATAGTGTGAGTATTTCTTTATGTGCAGTGTATGCACATAAACCTGGAAACACCAGAGGAGTATTTCTCCAAATTAGAATTAAGACGTCCAGGGTGTATTCCATCAAAGTGGAGTGAGTGTTAAGCGTGGCTTACCTTGATAATTAAGGATAATTTTTTTTCAAACTTTGTTTAATCAATGTGGCTTAAATGAGTCTCAGCTCAGTAACCATGGTAATTCAGTCACTCGATATGTTTTTAATTGAAGCACTTGCATTAACAATGATGCATTGAGAAAGAAACTTGTCATGAAACATGCTGGAGCTTATCCAGTGGCAGGTTTAAAGAAATAGCGGGTACAGTATGTAAAAGTAATTTGGTGTGGGGATTTTAGTGCACATAACAGCGTATGTATGGGGCAGTAATCATACAGACAATAATGGGAGTATAGTTGAGGAAAAGATGGATGAGAGATATCTGATTTGTATTAATGATGGCAAAGGGACCAGAATAAAAGTAAATCGAGGAACAGTATCAACATTAGATCTTACTCTGATGTCAGATAAAATGGTTAATAATTGTGAAAGGTGCATTGGGGATTATACTACAGGGAGTGATCACTGTCCAGTCAACACCACAATAAATGATAATGTGTGTAAGCAAGAAGGATATGCATTCACAAGATGGTGCTTTAGTAAAGCTTACTGGGGACATTTTAGGGTGTATTGTAAGGAGACTGCACACATGGTAACACTTGAGGGAAACATAGGGGAATGTGCTAGTCAAGTTACTGAGCATATATTAAATGCTGCAAATCTTTGTACTCCAAAAAGAACAACAAAAGGCGAGGTGAGAGTAGTGACATGGTGGGGTGATGTAGAGCAATTAAAGATAGAAACAAGGCTCTTACAGTCTTAAGAAAGAACATGTCAGTAAGTGAACCTTTCAGATTACAAAAGGAAAAGGGCTGTGGCCTGTAGGATAATACAGGAGGCAAAAAAGAAACCATGAAGAAAGTACTGTTCATCTATAGGAAGGGAAATAAAATTACAAAATGTTTGGGCAATGTTTAAGAAAATGAGCAGGAAAAGAAGTTCAGTAGAAATCCCAGTTGTAACAAACAAAGTAAAAGCAGATGTGTTTTGTGAGGCGTTAGCGGCTGTAGTAGTTAACACCTGGGTCCTTAGCATAGGCAGCAAAAAGAGAGAATAATCAGAATCTGGAGACATCAGGAAGAAGAAAGAAAGCTTTATTACAACACTTGACATGGAGTTGACAATGAAGAACTTAAAGTACTTCTAAAAGGCACTGGGTACGCAGCCCCAGGGGAAGATCAGCTCTGTTACGTCGTGTTCTCCCTGAGGAGTCATTAAATAAAATATTGAAATTCTTTAATAAAATCTGGAGAGGGGTGAAGTTACTGAAGTAGTTGGAAAAGGGCAATTATACAGCAATTTAACAAGTCAGGGAAAGACCAGACTAACCCTAGGAAGCACAGGCCAATAGCTCTAATGTCACATTAGAGCAATCTTCTCCATTCATTTACATGTGTAAATGGATGGAGAAGATTCTAGTGCACAGACTTTAATACACTGTCACTGATTTTTGTAAACTTAACAGTATTTTACTGTAATATCTACAGCAACCAACTGTAAAAATCTTTGCAGTAAATGACTGTAAACGGTAAAAGATTGTGGGAAAACATACTGATTTCTGTAAAATTAACAACACTTTACCATAAAATCATTAGTTTTCCTCTGTAAAATACCTATACAGTTCATTATTGAGAAAGAAAACTGATGAAGAGAAAATTCCATTTTGGAAAGGAAAACTGACAAATAGCAGGCAAGATTTCTTTGAGTACATGTTTCACATTTTGGGTTTGAGTTTGAGTAAGTGTATTTTATTGGATAAAACATTGATATGTGAGGGGGTTTTTTTGTTTGTTTTGTTTTGGGGTTTTTTGGTTTTTGTTTGTTTTGTTTTGGGTTTTTTTTTACAAAATTATACCTTGTTCAAAATAATAATAAATGATCAGTAAAATAGTTAAAAATATAGCAATATTTACTAAAATACAGCAAGTTCACTGTAATTTAAAATGCATTAAAAAAGTTGAAAAATAAAATACAGCAATGATACTGTAAATGAAAAAAACAGATAAGTTGTTTTTGAAAATACAGTAATTTAACAGTTAACTGAAAGACAGTAATGATACTTTAAATAAAAATACAGCAATTAAATAATTATAGCAAATACAATAATCATATGGTAAGTTAAAATAGAGTCATGCTACTGTAAAGACATTTATGGAAACTTACAGGCATCTTGTTGCCAGTAAGTTACTGTAAAATTTACAGCAACCTTTTTACAGTGTATGTTTTGGAAAAGAGAGAATTAATAAATGATATTCAGTGTGGGTTTAGAAAGACCCGATCCACTGTGGATGCACCAGTTAGGGGAAGTAATACTGATAAGGTATTAAAGATTAAAGAGACAATGGTGACTGTACAGTATTTTCGACATAGAAAAAGCATATGATTCAATGTGGAGGGAAAGATTACTGAGTAAGTTAAATCAGATGGACGTTAATGGGAGAATGTGTAATTGGATAATGAGTTTTTGCTCAGATAGGAGGATAAGGGTAAAAGTTGGGGCAGAATTTTCAAAAGATTTTAGAGAGGAAAATAGTACCCAACAAGGGAGTGTTATCAGCTCGGTGTTGTTCAACATAATGATAAACAATATTTTTGCAAATGTAGAAGGAGGTATTAAATGGTTGACTATAACTATCTTTAGCACCATATGGACGTGAAGTCCCTCTTGAAAATAAGATACCACATTTCAAGAAGCTCACCTTTAATAAATGTATACTTAACAAAGACAAATATGGTGGGGACGTGTTTATGGTCTGGGCGTCCATGAGTCTGTCACTACCATAAATTCTTATTTTCAGTCCCTTGTCTCTGTTTTTTTCTTGCCGCCATCTCCATCTGGATGAGGGGGAGAAATGTTTCACATGTGACAGAAAACATAAAGAGAGCAGTTGAGAAAGTAGAGAAATGGTCATGAGGCTTCAATGTAAATAAGTCCTGTTATATGATGATCACAATAAGAGAAAGATTGAGGTGGAGAAGCTAACAGTGTACTGTAAGGTCAGCCATTAGAGATGTGACAGAATTTAAGTATCTGGGCCTATGGCTAGATAGTAAGTATATGGAAAAACAATTTCAGTATATGGAAACAAAATGTAAAAAAGTCATAAACTTGTTGAAAGCTGTGGCCAGATGTGACTAACGGGCAGACAAACAGGCTTTACTTGACATATATGGTCACTCATGAAGTTGACAATTGACTATGGTTGTATAATTATATTAATAATTGTCTAATTATACAACCATAGTACAACCATTGTAATTGTACAGTAAGAATGAAGATGGGAAGGAGCAGTAGCCAGCCTGTAGCTATATTTCTATTTTATTTTTATTACATTTATTTATATTTCTGTTTATATCTATTTCTTTTTATTTATATCTTCTTATCTGCTTTTAATCGTGCTACTGAAATCTTAATTTCCCTGAGGAAGTCTCCCAAAGGGATAAATAAAGTTCTACCTAATTTATGGTGCTGCAGCTCAAACACCATTACATAATATGGACAGATTACAGTACAGAGCATTACGTGTGTGCACAGGAGCCATGAAGACAACCCATGTTAAAACTCTGTTGATAGAAGCAGGAGACACACCTGGAGTTACGCAGAGAAAAAGTTTTATTAGCTTATTGGATCAAGCTTAAAGGAAGTACAGCTGTACATCTAACACATCGCTGCTGGGAATATTCCAGGTTTTTACTGACAACCCTTGCTGACAAACTTCAACCCAAATGGAGGAAAATTTTCAACTTCTTGAATTTATTTAATGATAAGATTGAGCAATTTGAGCCTGATATAGTACAGAATATCACAGTATGCAAACACAAAAAAAAGTTTAACGATAAACCAAAATGAGCAGCAGGTGGCGATCCCAGGGAAGGAAATATTCTCTTTTATGCTCAATGAGCTGCATTTTAATTACAACCAAAAAGTGCATATTTGGACACAAGGTTTCAAGACTATAAATGTATCTGTAGCTGTGATAACCCTGCATCAGTGGATACATACTGAACAGCTCTGTATTAATAATATTCACTTAGTAGCACTAAATAAGCAGTTGATCACACAAAGCACTTCAGCAACTTCAGCCTTTTTGTAACAGACCTAACAAACATGAAATTAAAAAGTCCAGCTCCTGAGAAGTTGTTCCAAAAAGACTTAAAAACATGTAGCTTGACGCATTAAAAAAAAATGCATATATATGTATATATATATATATATATATATATATATATATATTATAAAGCAGTACTATTAAAACAAGTGTGAAGTAGCCATGTATTGTTGAGGAGTGTGAACAGATGACACTCCACTGCATAAAAAAATTCCCCTTCAAGTAAAAAGCACAGGATTTTTTTCCTAACATTTTTTTTTTGCCCAGGCAAAGGCTCACAACTCACTGGAAAAGGGTCCACGACCCACTTTTGGGTCACGACCCACCAGTTGAGACCCACTGCTCTAGAATTCACTCAGCCCAATCCAGGTAGTATGATTCCCCCATGGATCTGCCCTGAAGCAAAGGCGGACATGAATGTGAGTACTGTGAGGAAAGAATGGAGACTGAGTGAAGTGGGTGGGAGAACAAGTGAATAAAAAAACAGTTTATTACAGCTGTCTCAGAATATTTACAGATGGATCTAAGAACACAAAGGGGTGTGTGGGAGTCGGGGTGTACATACCAAAATTTAGAGTACACATTTTAAAACACCTGTCAGGTCTCTTGTCAGTATCGACACACTGTAAAAAGGATGTAAATTTTTCAGTGACTTACTGGCAACAAGATGCCAGTAAGTTACTGTAAATGTCTTTACAGTAGCATGACTCCATTTTAATTAAACATATTATTATTGTATTTGCTATAATTATTTAACTACTGTATTTTTATTTAAGGTATCATTACTGTCTTTCAGTTAACTGTTAAATTTCTGTATTTTCAAAAACAACATCCTTATCTGTTTTATTCTTTTACAGTATTATTGCTGTATTTATTTTTCTCCCCTGTAATTTAACAGTTAACTGAAAGACAGTAATGATACCTTAAATAAAAATACAGCAATTAAATAATTATAGCAAATACAATAATTATAGCAAATACAATAATCAAGTTCACTGCATTTTAAATTACAGTGAACTTGCGGTATTTTAGTTGATATATATATATATATATATATATATATATATATATATATATATATATATATCTTTACTATTTTACTGATCATTTATTAGCGAGGTATAACTTTGTAAAAAAAAAAAAAAAACATATTTTTTATCCAATAAAATTCAAAGTAAAACCCAAAAATGTGAAACATTTACTCAAAGAAATCTTGCCTGCTGTTTGTCAGTTTTTCTACCCAGAATTGAGTTTTCTCTTGATCCATTTCCCTCTTCAATAATTAATTGTACAGACATTTTACAGTAGAAATATTTGATTTTATGGTAAAAAAAAAAAAAAATCAGTTACAGTGCAGCAGAAATGTTGGCAGCAATTATCAGTCTACAGTGGGTGGAGGAGGTCAGACCAGATAGGGTGGTGATATGCACAGATTCAATTGCTATTTTAGAAAGTCTGCAGTCAACAAATATAATCAGAGAAGACTTGTTCATTGAGTTACAGCACAGTCAGCTCAGACTTCACAGAGGTGGCATTGACGTACAGCTCACACAGGGGTGAAGGGAAATGAGGGGGTTGATAATCTAGCAAAAAGGGATCTGGAAAAGAATAACAGTCACAATACCTTATGGAAAAGGAGAGGGTAAAACAATGGCAAGGGCAATAGGCATGGAAATTTGGCAGAAAAGATAGGGAGATGATCATAAAGGAAGAAAAGATCACGACATACAAAAATCTGTCATAACAAAAATCTTTAAAGAAGGAACAGAAAAGAGGAAATCATCATGGTGAGGCTTAGAGTTGATCGTACTGGTCTAAACGACATAATGAATGTAATGGGAAAAAGAATACTGACAAGTGTGAGAGATGTGGTGTAAAGGAAAACGTGGAACATATAATAATTCATTGTGTAAAATATGCATCAGAGAGAGGCTACAGGGGAAAGTCAGAGCAGCTCAGGGAAACGCTTACAATAAACTATTAGAGAGAGTCGAACATGTACTTCTCCACAGTGTTGCCAGATTTTTCTACTGAAATAAGCAACAATAAAAACAAGCCCAAATCAAGCAACCTCCAGCTATTTTTTCTACTTTTTTCGACATTTTTTCTTATTTGTCTCTTAATTTACTTATTTAACATCCTTTTAGACAAATCATCAGGATACATCACTGATGATGTGTCTAAGTTGCACCCAAGTGTATATTAGAACTGGTGGGGGGTGGAACATCCTTTTCTTTATACAAAAGTTCAGGGAGGGGCTACTGTTATTTATAACTCTGTTATCACTAAACAGTCTGTCCAACCTTGATTTTTGTAAGCAAACAGACATAGTCAGGCTTTTCTAAAAATGGTTTTATGTTGATCCACAGCTTTATTATGGTGAAAACAGTAACAGCTACATGAGAAATAAACTTAATTCTGGCTATAAGCATTTCTTTTTAGTGGAAACATCATTTTTGCCCCTCAGTAAAAACAGTAAAATTTACATTTGTGTTTGGAGTGGGACAAAATAGTTTGTGTAATTTCTGAATTGAGTCTACATTGGAAGTAAAGTGTGCATCAAATCCCCACTGGATTTGGGGGCACAACAAGCCCAAACGAGCAACTGCACTTTTGGAGCAAGCCCAAAAAAAAAAAAAAAGCAACCCGCAACTGCAAATATTTCCAAGCAACTTTACAAAAAAAAACAAAAACAAAAAAAAAACTGGCAACTATGCTTCTCCAGTGTACAAAATATAGAAGAATGAGAAAGGACTTATTTCAGTATTTAACAAGGTCAGAGCATAAACATTTCTCAATGCAAGCTCTATTAGGGAAGGCAGCTGGAAAATTACAATGTTAACAAATTTCTGAATGACACTGAATTAGTTAAAAGAATTTAGTTGTTTTTGGGGTTTATTTGCTCTAATCTCCTGTTCCAAACTCCAGTCCAGTAAATGGCGGTAATGCACCTTTAAGTTGGTTAAACATCAAAGAAGAAGAACTGGGGTCATGACGCTGCACGCACTTGTCATAGTTGCCAGGTCTGCTTATTATAAGCGACTTTGGGCTTCTTTTTTGAAAAGTTGCTTGTAAATAATAGCAGTTGCAGGTTGTGTTTTTTGGGCTTGTTCCAAAAGTGCAGTTGCTCGTTTGGGCTTGTTGTGCCCCCAAACCCAGGAGGGATCTGATGCTCACTCTACTGCCAAGAGAAACTCAATTCAGAAGTTACACAAAGTATTTTCACCCACTCCAAACACAATTGTAAATTCTACTGTAAAAAGAGGGACAAAATTGATGTTTCCATCAAAGAGAAATCCTTACAGCCAGAATTAAATTTATTTCTCATGTAGCTCTTACTGTTTTCACCATGATAAAGCTGTAGAGGATCAATTTAAAACTTATGGAAAATCCTGACTATGGCTATTTGGTTACAAAAATCAAGGTGAGACAGACTGTTAAGTGATTACAGAGTTATAAATAACAGTAGCCCCTCCCTTCACTTCTGTATAAAGAAAAGGATGTTCCACCTCCAGACAAAAGGGTGTTGAAGAAGGAAATTAAGAGACAAATAAGAAAAATGTCAGTGTGAAATTGAAATGTAATGTAGATGAAAACTGAAACACGTTTTATGTAGATTTCTCTTAAAAAATATTGCATTAGAAAAAAAAAAATAGCTGGAGGTCGCTCGTTTTGGGCTTGCTTTATCGACCTGGTTGCTTATTTAAGTAGAAAAATCTGGCAACACTGACTCCTGTACAGTAGGTGGCGGTATGCACCTGAACGCGATCCGTCATTAAACGAAAGAAGAAGAAGAAGATTCCTGGGACCAACTGAAGCTTTGTGGTCTTCTCTTATTATTGTGTCCAGTTTAATCTTTTTAAGTCATTTGTTAAAATGAAGCTGCTGTTTATAGCCGTTACCGTGTGGTTTGGCCGCGGGGTCATCGCTGGAAAATATTCCCGTGAAGTGAATGAGCAGACTCCGAGTGATGGGCAGGCGGTGGAGTTCAGGATAGCCAAGTTAAACCAGGTCTGGGAGAAAGCTAAAAGGGTGAGTGTGCCTCCATATAACTAACAACAGTCTGTGTAAACGTACAGCCACAGAAAACAAGCGGGGGGACGTTGTTTTACCCCTTAAGGCAGTTGTCAGCCAGCAGTATCTATTTGTTAGTGTGGTAGAAAGAGGAATTGACCATCCAGAAGCTGGAGTCAGGCAGATGTTACACCAGCTCACACCGGCTATTAACCTGACTCAGGTGGAGATCATGTGAAGTATGGTGCTTATATTTGTCCCCACCATTTTTTGTTATCTAACCTTATTCAGTGGTGCCTTTTCAAACCGGTTAAAGCTCACTAGAAATCAGGGCTGGGCATTATATCGAATAATTCCATTAATTCCAATTATTTTCTGCAGAAGATTTACATTTTTTTTTTCTTGGCTTGCTCCAATCATAAGTTGTTGCAATGTTTGAAAATATAAGTACTGAAAATTAGCATTTTCATTATGGTAGGCCCTGTCAGGTTTTGCACAAGCACTTTTATAGGCTTGTATTTGTTTTTAAAATGAGATTAAATACTGATCAGTAGGCATGCACAAAATTATCAGTATGATATCAGTATTGCCTAAAAAGTTAAGTATCGGTATCGGTCGATATAGAAATTTTTGCCGATATGTGCAGCCGATATATCAGCTGGAATATCAGCAAATTACACAAATGTACAATATTGATGCACCTTCTCATCACTGCCTGGGTACATTTAAAAATCAAGGGTGTCATTTTTGCACGAGTTAAATGCTGTTTTTCTTGTTTTACATCTGTTACTCGTGAAAATATACTGTAACACTGAAAGAAACAAGTCCATTTTTGTGAAGTACAGAGCTTGTTCTCTTGACCAGAAATATTGATGATAATGAATTAAAAAATATTGGCATATCGGATATCGGCAAAAATCCAATGTCGTGCATCCCTACTGATCACAGAGTTTCATGGTAATTGTTACATCCCTTTTGTAAACAAAAGAATGATAACACACCAAACAAAATAAATTGACAGGAGTCAGAGTGAAAGTGAAAAAACAAAGGTCCTTTTATTTTACAACTCAAATTAATAACAAATGTTATCAAATGTGGGGGAGGAAAGGGCAGTGTGGTTGTGCCAAATAAAAACCAAAATTACAATAAAACTCAGCATATTTTAACTTAATCCTAAATTCAAAACAACAAACAAAAAGCCTATGGATTAAACTAATAAAACAGGCTTAAATCAATATAATTACAGGGGGTGGCACAAACCAAATAACCCAGTGTCTCTAAACAAAATCCTTACTTTGTGCTGAATGTAAAGGGTACCCCAACTCACCTATTCGCCTCCACCTCCCACCACATACCTAAAGCATAGGAGCATACAAACACAACCAGACTCAGCTCAGCGTCAGGACAAACAGGAAGAGAGAGAAGCTGCAGGAAACTGCTCCTTTTGTAGCCACTTTAACCAATCGGCCTTCAGCTCCTGCACCTTAGCCTCCTAATCAGCAGCAGAGCAGAGCCTCTCAGGTGCGACTCAGTCAGCTGTCTACCTGGAGAAACAAGAAGGGAGGGGGGAGAATGTGCAGGCAGGAACAGGAGAACACACTGCAGCCTGCTTCATGCCTGGCATGTAACAGTAATATTCTGTGAAAATATCTCAGTCTTGAGTGTTTATGTAGACAAACTTGCCTTCGCTTAAACAATATAATCATCATCTTGTGACACACACTTAAACTCTAAGAGGTAAATTTTGTTTGGTTTGGGAATATATTTTGACAACATAAAGGCAAAACTTGACTCGTGTCATTTTGTTTTACTGAGAGGATTAAAATTGTAAATTGAGTGTTGTGGAAAAAAAAGCCCTACGAGAAATCCTGTCTTATTTTTGGGCTTGACCACAGTATTTTTTCTGAATATCTACTTCCCCCAGTGTAAATTCCCATGTATGTATGTCTACAACATTTTATTGTAATATTTCCCCACAAAAGAATTTACAGTCATTCATTGGTATCCAGTATTGCCAAATTTTTCTGCTGAAATAAGCAACCAGGTCGACAAAAACAAGCCCAAAACAAGCTACCTCCAGCTACTTTTTTAATGCAACACATTAGATTTTTTTTCCTTTTTTAAGAGAAATCTACTTAGAGGGTGTTTTGATTTTCATCTACATTACATTTCAGTTTCACACTGACATCTTTTTCTTATTTGTCTCTTAATTTCCTTCTTCAACATCCTTTTGTTTGGAGGTGGAACATCCTTTTCTTTATACAGAAGTGAAGGGAGGGGCTACTGCTATTTATAACTCTGTAATCACTAAACAGTCTGTCTCACCTTGATTTTTGTAACCAAACAGACATAGTCAGGATTTTCCATAAGTTTTATGTAGATCCTCTACAGCTTTATCATGGTGAAAACAGTAGGAGCTACATGAGAAATAAATTTAGTTCTTGCTGTTAGGATTTCCCTTTGGTGGAAACATCATTTTTGTCCCTCTTTTTACAGTAGATTTTACAATTGTGTTTGGAGTGGGTGAAAAGACTTTGTGTAACTTCTGAATTGAGTTTTTCTTGGCAGTAGAGTGAGCATCAGATCCCTCCTGGGTTTGGGGGCACAACAAGCCCAAACGAGCAACTGCACTTTTGGAACAAGCCCAAAAACACAACCTGCAACTTCTATTATTTACAAGCAACTTATAATTATAAATATAATAAGCAGACCTGGCAACTCTGCTGGTATCCAGTGTCCCTGTTGTAGAATTCCTGATTACTTATAATTCCGTTTCCTCAGATTGTCTCCATTTCTGACAAGTGATTTGTGTATTTTGTTTTAATAGACACAACTGTCTCCAGTGCGGCAAGCGGAACTGCACAGTGACCTTAAGATTCAGGAAAAAGATGAACTGCACTGGAAGAAGCTAAAGGTGGAGGGGCTGGATGAAAATGGGGAGAAAGAGGCACAGCTGAGACGCAACTTTAATGGTAAGACATTGCTGCTGTCAGGCACCCCAAGCGCTCTTCCAGTAAAATTTAATTATGAACTTTTGCATATGACAAATGCCAATTCCATGCATGTGGTGAATTGAGTAGTATGTAAAGAAAACAGAGGACAGTAATTCACAAATCCCTCTCAAGCTATATCAAAGTGTAGTAGCAGTGGTAATTTTAATGCTTATTTTCTTTACTAAAACTCCTGGGACAGCTCATACAGCTCATGTATTGTGGTGTTTTGCAAGAATTTCCATTTCCTGTCTCTGTGTCATCTTCCTCTCTCCATGATACACAGCTGTCTGTCTGTCTGTCTCATGCAGGATGTGCATGTTTCATACAGATGTGAATAGGCCCGTCAGTTGAACGAGAGAGCGCAGAATATCAACAGAGATAAATGTGTGTCGTGTTATAAAGCAGCCTTTAAATAGAAATTTATGCAAAGGGCTATTTACCATCCTGTTTCTAAACATCTAGAGCTGCACTTCATCCAAACCCTCCATTATTTCTCCCGCTGTAAACCAGTGTCAGGCCGTGGGTGATAGATTTAGATTTGTTAATGTACCTGTATATGTTTTATATTTTATATCTGCTTATTGTTTTTACTTTTTAACTTTTTGATATCCTGTGTTCTTTATTATACTTAATATGATACAATGCTACTGTAATCTTAATTTCCCTGAAGGAGTCCTTTCCAAAGTGTTAATAAAGTTCTATCTAACTCATCGGTCTTATCTAAGCAAGTCACATAGCAAAAAATCAGCGAAGGTGAGAGTGTGGAAGTGCTTCTAACTGCCGAAACATCATGTTATGGGCTTCTTTAAAACATCCAAGGTGAAAATTCGAGGTTTGAGGCAGCACTTCTTGAGGCACCACAGTCACCTGTACTAGCAGTGTCTTGCATCTACCTGTCAATGTCTGCTGCAGCTGCTGTGCTTGTCTGTGAGGAGTTTGGCCGCTTTTGCACCAGATGCAGAGGATTATGTGCGATGTGAGGGGATTTTACATCATTGCTGCTAGTGTTTACTATGAGTCAGAGTTACAACATCAAATGATTGGGCACAAGTCTCAAAGCTTGAGTCCAAGTCAAGACTGACGTTACCGCAGGTTGGAACGTCAGTGTGACTCATGTCTGAGTCTCCATCTAGAGTCCTTATCTCTGTGTTGTGTTATTGTGGACCTTTAAGTTAGCAGGACAATATTAGATATATGCTTTAAAGGACTGCTTAGGCACTCTTAACTTTCCCTTCATCCATCTTTTAAATTTCCACCTCAATAGGATTCATCTTAACACTGCAGAGTTTCATGTACATTTCATTTATGTCAATCAATCAATCAGTCAATCTATAATTGCATAAAGCAAAATCATAAATGTTATCTCAGGGCACATCAAGACTATGTTGATGCCAAACTCTTCATTTTATGACTTATTTGTAAGTTCATTTATTTATTTTTTATTCCTATGGTTGGTAAAGCGGTGGAGTCAATTGCATCAACAGCAGCAGGTCACCCAAGTGATGTACTTGCGATATTTACAGACACTACAGTATATTTTAGATTTATTGATCACTCTGAGGTTGATTTGAACAGTAGTTATATGTTTAATTCTGCGAATGCTGTTATTTGATTATGTCATGAGAAGAGGTAAATAAAAAAGACATAAAAAAAATGGTATGACAGAAAAGTGACGACCCTGTTCGTCATGATGATGGACAGCAAACTATTCTAACGCAGCCTCTGCTTCAAACACTTGTTAAATTGTATATTTTGGCAATTTCCTTAAATGCTAGCATTCTGAGCGGTGCATCAAACTTGTATAATTTATTTGCAATAAGAAAAAATCTGCCCTGTTTTTTTTTCATGTTAAATAATGCATTTTCTTGGAAAGCACAGTGGGAAAATGATGTTAGGTTTTCACGTGGAAACATAAGTGGTCAGTTGGTGTCGACATTTTACAGGAAAACATCTGACGGGGTTATTTTGCACTCAATAGACCCTCTAGGATTCCACATGAGTTTTTTGGGATTGTTGTGGCAAAAAATGCCCGATTTTGTCTTCACAAAGTTGAATGAACCTACAGCTTGGTTGCTTTGTTCCATTTCAGTTAAAAAAACAACAACAATTTTGACACATTTCCTTTGGATCACTTCATGTCAGCATGGCAGTATTTTAAGCAGGCCAAATCAGAGAAGGAGCCAGGGCTGGCCTCATGGTGCGTTCCAGTTGTACTGGGAAGTCGGGATTTCTGAGTTCCAATTGGGAAACTTCAACTGGAACGCCCCCCGAGGTCGGAATTTCTTACTGGGAAACAGGCGGATCCTTGCACTAATTCAGTAAATCAGTTAATCACTAAATCAGCCATATACATAATATTGTTCAACATATATGCATGGAAATGCTGCGATAGTGTTATTGACATTCTTCATGTGGTATTTGCAAACTTTATGTCACAGATTGTGCTAACAGTGGCTAACAGTGGCCTGGTAGATCGGCTCCTTTTTCCCAATTTTGTAACTGGAACACTGATAACTCAGAGATGGCGTCATTCCCACTCCCCTCTTCCCAGTTTCGATGTAAATGGAAAGCAGCATCAGTACGTGACAGCTGGTGTTGCTATGACGATGAGTCACACTCTGCATTATGGGTCGGAAGTTGGCAGGCTAAACTAGCCACAAAGCAGTAGTTGTTTAATAGTCAGGGGAGGTCAGCTGTCTTGCTAACTATGTAGATGAATTTGAAAGAAAAACAAGGTGCCATAATGAAAGGATAAGCACTCAGTGGAGAGACCCCTGACCCCACCAGTATCTACACACATTTCTAAGAAGATACCTAATCAACTGCATGGCTCTACGTTGCCACAGCATCACCACCATGAAGTAAACCAGGCTCCGTACATGCAAGCTCTGGGTATTGGCAATGCTAATGTCATCTACTCTGGCCTCTTACCGGTCCTCCAGCTCCACTAGATAAACTGACAAACAGCAAGCTGTCACTGATGTTAAAGGGGGATACACACGATATCAAGAACTGGGGTATGTAAGGTTTTGATCAAAGTCATTTGGTTAGGTTATGTTGTCATGATTTAAAAAGAGTAAACACAGTTATTTGATAATGAATGGCTTCACCCAACCACTAACCATGAGTTAAAGAAAAGTCTTTGAGTTATCATTCAAATTCTCTGAAAAATGGCCAAGAAGTCATAAATTCTACCAGGGTATGTAAAGTTATGAGCACACGCCGTTAAAGCAGATGTGCTGCTTTCATGTCAAAGTGTTTTTGTGTTTTTTATACAGTGATATTAGCCAAGTATGGGATGGATGGGAAAAGGGACACCAGACCACTGGAGAGTAACCTTCTGAAAGATCATGACACCAAGGATGGAGACGTATTTGAAGACCCTAGGCTGGACAAACTCTGGAACAAGGTGCGTATTTGCCAAAAGTAGAAATAAGTCTAACAAAAAATGGAATCTATACAGTGTCATTTTTGCTGTGTCAATGTGAATTTTTGTGATACTTTATCACTTTCCTTATCAATTCATGTGGATTTTCTGCGAGGATAAAAGTGACCTACTCAAGTTTTAGTGGCAGCAGTTCCAAACACATGGCACTTTTTTCAGTGCTGTGCTGCATAGATGGATTCTTCTGCAAGATGCCGGTCTTTCCACTTTTTCTTGAAATCACACAGACACCAGACATTGTGCAGTTAGGGTGATTTCGCTTAAAATTTGTCCCTGATTTTGACCACTTATGTCTCCTGTTTCCCATGATCACATTCATGAAATCTTTGTTGTTGTTTTTGCTGACTGCCTCTGATCAGAGCATGATGCCCTTTATTCTCAAGACATGCAGAGCAAAGCAGAGGGAAATGATAAAGGAACTGTTACGCAAAAAGACCAATGATATCAATTCTTTGAGCTTGCTGTCATCAATTCTCAACTGGAATTGATTTTTGATTCACATCCCTATTTGCACATGCAGCTATTGGATGGAGAGTTGACTTAATGATTTGGAAAAATCAAAAGACATTAACTTCATATCATCTTAAATTTAATTTTTTCTCAGTTTTATACAAAACAGATAAAAAATGTTTAGAATTAATTTGAAAATGGCAGAAGCATGATCGTGCTGCAATGTTTCTAGGTATGTCTGTATTTCATATGTGTGTATACATACATATATATATATATATATATATATACATATATATATATATATATATATATATATTACACAGAGTGGGGTCA
Organism: Cetoscarus ocellatus; assembly: GCA_037902135.1. Taxonomy (NCBI): domain Eukaryota; kingdom Metazoa; phylum Chordata; class Actinopteri; order Labriformes; family Labridae; genus Cetoscarus; species Cetoscarus ocellatus. Next base: position 1,804,444 of record JBAMNC010001240.1, read on the forward strand.
GTGGATGCTGAAGGTCATAGTGCACAGAGTCAATGTTCTGCAGAGTCAGTAGCTAGAGACCTCCAAACTTCATTTGGCCTTCAGAACAGAGTGTAGAGAGCTCGATGGATGGGTTTCCATGGCTGAGCAGCTGCATCTAAGCCTTACATCACCAGGTGTAATGCAAAGCGTCAGCGCAGTGGTGTAAAGCACGCTGCTGGACTCTAGAGCAGTGGAGATGTGTTCTCTGGAGTGACGAATCACACTTCTCTGTCTGGCAGTCCGATGAACAAGTCTGAACATTCCCTGTAAGACTGCATTGTGCCAAGTGTAAAGTTTGTTGGAGGGGGGATTATGGTGTGGGGTTGTTTTTCAGGAGCTGGGCTTGGCCCCTTAGTTCCAGTGAAAGGAACTCTGAATGCTTCAGCATACCAAGACATTTTGGACCATTTCATGCTCCCAACTTTGTGGGAACAGTTTGGAGCTGGCCCCTTCCTCTTCCAGCATGACTGTGCACCAGTGCACAAAGCATGTCCATAAAGACATGGATTAGCCAGTTTGGTGTAGAAGAACTTGACTGGCCTGCACAGAGTCCTGACCTCAACCCAACAGAACACCTGTAATTCATATTAGAGCAGAGACTGTGAGCAAGGACTTATCATCCAACATCAGTGTCTGACCTCACAAATGCTCTTCTGGAAGAATGGTCAGAAATTCCCATTAACGCTCCTAAACCTTGTGGACAGCCTTCACAGAAAAGTTAAAGCTGTTATAGCTAAAGGGTGGACCAACACAATATTAAACCCGAAAACAGAAATCAATTTTTAATTAGACTAAAACATGGGATGAAGTAATTTAATGACTAACATTCAATAAAATCCACCATTGACCACTTTATGTGATCAGATTTTGTGGACTAGTTGTCACATCCCTAATGTTTATATGTATTTTTGATAGAAATAAATAAAAAGCATATTTATTTTCAATGTTTTAGACTTGATCCTGTCTTATGTTTCTACACCCATTTCATTTTATACCAGCTACCATTGGACAAGAGGTGGGGTACACCCTGATCCAGTCACCAGCCAATCACAGGGCTACATAGAGAGACAGACAACCATTCACACTCACATTCATACCCAAGGGCAATTTAGAGTCTCCAGTAAACCTAATGAGCATGTTTTTGGTCTGTGAGAGGAAGCTTGAGTGCCCACGCATGCATGTGGAGAACATGCAAACCCCACACAGACCAACCCAGGGATCGAACCGGCAACCTTCTTACTATGAGGCACGTGCACTACCTGCTGCACCACTTTGCCGGCCACACCCATTTTTTTCTTCAGGTTTATCTTAGTTGAAAAATGTGTGTAGTCAAGCTCTAGTGTGGCTTGATGTTTGTTTAAAAAACAAAATGAATTTGGCAGCTATAGTGAGTCAACACCCTGCTATCACACTGACGGTGTGAAAAATGGTCCAGTTACCTGTGGTGTTGATGGCAACAAAAAGTCATGGGGCTGAACAACTACACCCAGTAATATTTTCTTTCTTCCTTTTTTTGTGAGGGCCTTCAGTCACAGCTCACCTTTAGCCCCAGTCAAGTCACATGTGCAACACGAGATCTCCAGTGGATGAGTAACTCATTATTTTGCTAGGGATGGGACAATTTAATGTTATGCAATAAGTGTCAAGGAGTCTCATGGTTAATCAATCCCAAAGACTCTCCTACACCTTATGTTTTTCTCCACACTAAAAACCTGATGAGTCTTAATCCTGGTGCTGCACAACCTGCACGGACCATATGCAAAGGGACACCAGGGACCCTCGCTCATCTGTTGTCTTTTGCCACAGACAGGCGAGGCTACAGTCACCATTACTTCTGCTGAGGTGCACAGCAGTAAGGCATCCACTAAAGAAATGGTCTAAGTGGACACAGACAGTGCAGCCACCACAATGCCCACAGAGTTATTAAAGACAGCGAACCTCCACAGGGTTCCCACACAACCGGGAAAACTTGGAAAATGATTGATCAATTTTCCAGTCATGGAAAATGTCCTGGAAAAGCTTGAATTGTCCCGGAAAATTATTTATCTTCCTTCAACCTTGTTAGTGAACAAAAATCAAACATAGGAAATGAAGTTAAAATGTACTTGGTAACTAATGCACACTTAGCCATAAAATATGAGTAGATAAAATAATGCAGGTTAAGGAATAAAATATACAAACTCAAAACAATGGTGACAAAAAGAAATAATAAAAAATGTGAATGTGAAACTTCAGTAATTAATAAGACTGGATTAAATGTGTTTTCAAATTGGTGCTCATATTTCTTCTAAAAAATCAATTGATGTCACAGATTTGCTTAATTTAACTTGTTAATAATCTAAGGAACGACATAGTGCCAATGCTAAAAAAAAAAGCCTGTTTCATATTTCCTTGAAACAAATGTTATCACAGTAATAGACAGGAATTAAAAATTACAGCATAATGAGCATTCATTATCAGCCTGAATTAATGCAAAATAATTGAGAATAATTGTGAAACCCATATCTATAAAGCACATAGCAGCATTAACATTCATAATCGCCCCTTGCCTAAATAATCAGCGCCATTCTCGTCACCTCCTGTTGAATTCACAACAAACCTGAGAAGAGTGACCAACTGCTAAATCAGCTGCTAGAGCAAAAACATTACATATGATCACATGGGAACAGGCTGATCGTGCTCATAGATTATTGGTATCGGTAATCACAACAAAGCTTGGGATATTAAATTTGAATCCTTATTATTCCTAACTATTGAACAGGTCAAGTTCTTCATGCAGTTGTTAAAAGTAGCATTCAGGATGAAAGGAGTGCCTCAATACTCGAAAACAAAGTGCTAAAAAATGTTGGGTTGTTAATCTGAACAAAAACCTGGAGAAATAACTTCAGAGTGTATAAAATAACAATAACTGTTTTTAAAAAGCCCTAGCAATGATGATTATCTGTGTCAGTAACTGTTTTTATCTTCTGATTCTCTGTAATGTTTATTTGTAAGTCTCAATGCTTTTTGCTGATGTAATTTTGTTCAAGTTAAGCGGCATAATGTTGATTAGGACTTGTTGTATGTAATGTAATGTGTGAAATGTAAAATACCTGACGTGTTCGTGATGCCTGTGTAACTTTTAGTTCATTAAAATACATGCATATTTCTTCAAGGGAATTTTTATCCTTGAAGTCACCAAGAAGTTACCAAAACAATTTCCAATGAACCACTTTACATTTTCTCTGACCATAAATACAAATACATAATCAAATCACTTTTCTCTCATGACTGTATCTCCACCAGGCCAAGAACTCGGGGAAGTTTTCAGGCGAAGAGTTGATGAGCTTGAAGAGAGAGTTTCAACATCACAAGGACAAGATGCACGAGTACAACATCCTCATGGATACCATCAACAGGGCAGAGGGTGAGCTGCAGGATTCACTCACTTTTGGCCATGACACCCTGTTATTCTCTCTACAGTGTGTTTGTGTTAAATACGCATTATGGTTTTTACCTTTTCTTAGATTCAAAGCACAAACCAGAACAGTGTTTCAGTTTTAAAAGCATCAGTTAAAATCCTCTAGCAAAATAAATCCAGTTAGATTTCAAACATACACATTCAAAGTCTAGTCATACCTACAGCCTCCAAATCTTAACAGCTATTTTAAGCACAGCTCCACCCTGTCTAATCTGTACTCACCCTCATCAGTTAAAGGTGCAAGTCTTATCAATATCAGTGGTAACAAAGTTTGATGTTTTTGCCCAGTTTCTTAGTTGTGTGCAGACTGAAGTATAGCGGGGGGATGCCATGATGCCCACATTACCACCCACAGCTTTTTGCTTCATCAGTTCCTGTCACTTCACATCAACATGTTTGAAGTGTAGCTGACAGTTACCACTTTTGCTGATGGAAACAGGGGTGACAGACACATCTCCATTGGTTAAGTTTGGTTTCTTTGTGGTAGGACAAATCCTTTATGTTTGAACAAATTCCTAGATTATTAAAAAAGTAAGTCAGTGTTTCCACCCTGCATCATTTTGGGTGTAGAGCTGCCACCACAACGTGACCCTCTCCATGAGGGAGGTATAAAAAACCTGATAGGGCTGAAAGATTTATCGTTTTCGTATCGAAATCACAATTTCAGACAACGCAATCATGTGATCACCAAAGCTGCAATTTTTTGCAGTGCTCCTGACTGACCCAGGATCTGTTGTGTCAACTATTTTACAAACTTGCAGGTAATTTGCATTTACAGAAGTGCTGGTAATCAGGTCAACACTACAAAGCCTCTGTTAAGGAGTAGAAGTTGGAGTATCCCGTAAATAATGAAAACAGATTATTTATCATCAATATTAGATGATGAATGATGTGTTATGTGCTTCTGATCATTGATTTCCTTCCTGTAAACACAGTGAATATTGCACTGAAGCTTGATTTGAAGAAAATTGTGAATCAAAATCACAGTATCTGCCAGAAAAATCACAATTAGATCTTTTCCTAAAATCGTTCAGCCCTAATACCTGATTTGTGAAGATTACAGTATAAGTGTAACCTTATGCAGCAGCTGGATCTGCCTGATAAAATGTAATCGGGCAGATCCATCTTGCCAAGCTCCAATCTACAACGATAGTGAGCGGCTGAAAGCAGCACGGCAGAATCAGCATCTTTTAGAGGAGGAGGAGGGAGCTGTGAGTGGGAGACAGCAGGAAGTGAGCTTGGCACAGATGCTAACAGCTTCAGTAGCAGGTTTTTTGTCTTATGCTGAGCTGGCATTTCTTTATCAAATGAAAAACAAACAACAGTGAAAGCTTTTTTCAGTTGAAATAATGTTTCTGCTCCACTTCGACATGTTTTGACAGTAGATCGTTGTAAGTTTTGCGTTTACACTGTGCAGTAGCATCCACCCACTGCATTATCTGATTGGCCCGTAATGAATGTGATTGATGGAGCAATCGTCCAGTCACCTTCCACATATGCTTTTGAAAGGTTCTGTCCGTTTCCAAACACTTTCTATGGTCTGTCGCCCAGATGGAAGTAGTGAAATATATTGAATGGCCCATCCGGTGTGGCAGGTTACTATTGACATGCACTTTTACTCAAAGTTATTGTTCTGCCATCCTGTGCTAATCTCTGCTCTGCTTGTGTATTCCTGCTGAAGGTGAGGTTATTGTCCTTGACACAAACATGGCTTTTTATGAATATATTTCCTAGAGATCATTATAATAAGGAGACAGCTTTGTTTATGCCGTTCTCTTTTTTTAATTGACATGTGCAACTGCATGTTGTAAGAAAATGATGCACATGGTGTCGGCCAATACCTAAATGTTTACATCACTTTGACTTTGATTATGTTGAAGAAAATTCCTTTTGTCTGATGACTTGGATGGATAACAACTAATTTATACTGTATGTATCTAAGAGGAACGGGGCATCTGGATTTTCTCCAACCTTGTTATGCCTGGCCACTTCTCTCATTATATATTAATAGTATATATACTATATTATATTATACTATACTATATTGTGTTCATAGCACATATGTCACTTAAAGTCTCAACACACACAAAGCCACTTCCAGTTTTCTCTGCATGCCTGGATGTATATAAGAAATCTTTTTAACCCTTTTTTAGCTATAGTCTGTCTACTTATAAGTTATCTCTATTTTTATAATATTTTATTTCTGTTGTGTGGTCTTTTGCTGCTGCAGAGGATGCCAAACTATGTTTCACTGTACAAATTCTGGTGCCTAACGAGTGTTTATATAGTGACAATAAAGAGCTATTCTATTCTGTTTCCTTATTATCTTCCTTCTTGATCTTTTTTCTTTAACAGAGGGACACAAAAATGTAATCTCCCCTTTGGAAGACGACGTCAAAGAGCATGTGCTGCACCAGAAGCATAAAGACCTGAAACAGAAGATGAGAGACCTCAACCAAGGCTTTGAGCGCCTTCGCAAGCTCAGTCACGAGGGCTTCACTGAAGACAGTGGTAAGAGATCGTAATCACACACACACATGCATACACTACAGGCCAAAAATTTTAAAGGAAGGCAAATACAAGCCAATTATTTGGAAGCAGCTTCAATTTTGTGTTCACAATGCCTGTCTTAAAAACCAGCATGAGTTATATGGATTTTGGGATGTATTTACTACATGAACAGACTCTGCTGATATTGATTTGCTGATATAAGAAACCGAAAGTTATGATGATAGAAAAAAGCCTTAAAGAAAGGGGGTTACTACAAACGCAGAGGATAAACATATTATTGTCACCAGTAAGGGAGATCAGCGAAAACAGGCCTACAAAAGAACTGAAAAGCTGCGCTGGAAAAAGCGCAGTGATTTAAAACTTGTCAGAGGCGAATGAGGGCAGGTACCAAACTAACCTCTTCACAGTCCTGGTCCATTTTAAGTTCTAAACTTAAAATAAACTGTCACATAACTGAGATCCTACATCCTAAAATATTTCTTGGTGATTTAATTTTTTTTTTTCAACCTAACAGTCATGTTTTCAGTACGACAGGCGTATAAAGTCCACATTTTGATTCACGTTAGGTTAACATAAGCTCCAGCCTGACCTGGCATAATCATATCTTGAACAAAACTCAGAATGATTAAGATCAAACTACATTCACAGTGAAACTTTATTATAATTGATATGGCATTAACATGTTTTTGACTACAGGGATTGGGAGGTAATGGTACTTTTTTAATAATATTTGTGACTTTTTGCATTGTCTTTTTCTGACTGACTGACATTCCAGTATTAGCGATTGGCTTATTTTTGTAAACCATTAATGTGTTCATGGTTATTTAAAGGCTACTGAGGGGAAGTTTCATTTTGTAGAAATATTTTCTAGCCCTGCAGACTGTCCTTAACTTTTGGTTACACAAACGGTTAACCTGCACAGGCTGGCTACTGTTTTTAAACTGAAAATTCTATCCTAGATCCTAAGACTTTTAAAGGTTCCATTCATTAATAAACTTTATTGTATAAAATGACTTGACCATCTACTGGGATCCCCTTTAATGAGTCTTTTCCTTTAGAGTTTCAGGAGCCTCGTGTGATTGAACTGTGGGAGGCTGCCAAGAGAGCCAACCTCACTGAAGATGAACTGGACTCCCTCAAGGTATCTCTTAAACTATTTGACAATTATTTTTAGATCAGCACTGGTTAAGGTAATTAAACCAGTTCTCTCTCTCTGCTGACCTCCATTTTTTGCATTACACGTCTGAAGTGCAAAGAAATAAAAAAATGAATTCTGTTTTATTTTCTTTCAACCTTTGCCCCATGAAATTAATGAACTACACTACAGTGAACTGCTTATTTATCGCAAAGATATGCCTCAAGATTCAATTTGACAAGAAAAGATGAGCTAGAACCGTTGGGACATTTCCTTCCCATCCAACCAGACAAATATACGTATCACCACCAAAATCTAATCATCTCCTAGTTGGACCATTATCAACATCTCCTGAAAACTTCAGCAAAATCCATCAGCAGTTCCTGCGAAATCCTGCCAACAAACAAACAAACAAACAAACAGCAAAAACACAACCTCCCTGGTGAAGACAAAAGCCTCTTTTTTATTTCAGTGTCATTTTATGGGAATTTAAGGACACAATGATTCCTAAATTTAACTTTTTTTGCAATGGAAAACAAAAATAGCATGTTGTTTTTTTATGTGAACTCCCACCTCCTCCCGCTCTAAAGGACTCTGATTTCCGTTGCCGGGCTTCACTCCATGGGGCCCGGCCAGGCTCAGCCTGAAAGAATAACGTGGAGCCGCCACCTTGTGGACTCACCACCCACAGTGAAGGAGCTGTACAGATGGGCACTGGACTTTTTAACAGCATAAATATAGATACAGTGTGTATAAAATAAAAATTTGTCTGGCTTACAGACAGTTTTATGGCTATGTGGGGGGGGCTGTACAGACCTGATAAACCCAAAAGGCTTACAAGAGTGAACTGGGAACGTCTGGCAGAGGTCCCTGTCCCTAAGGGTTTCAACTCCCACCTCCAGAAAAACTTTTTGTGCATTTCGGGGGGAAGTTTGAGACATGGAGTCTGAGTGGTCCATGTTGAGGACCTCCATTGTGAAAGCGGCTGCTGACAGCTGTGGGCTGAAGGTCATTGGTTCCTGTCGTGGCCACAACCCAAGGACAGAAGCTGTCAGGCTGAAGAAAGAGGCCTTTCTGGCTTAGCTAGCCCGGGGATTTCCTGAACCAGCTGACAGGTACCAAGTGGCTCAGAGGACTGTAGCTTCAGCAGTTGCAGAAGCGAAATCTCAGGTGTCGGGGGAGCTTAGAGAAGCCATGGAGAAGGACTTTTGTTTAGTGACAAACACGTGTAAAAGATGTGAGCGTGCGTGGAAAAGCAGACAGTGACTGTTTCTGCATGGCGATCATTCGGTCTGATCCTTACAGCATTTGTCTGTGCTGTGGCCAAACCTGCAGGCAGATGAACACGAGCACACACACTGTCATTATTGAATCGATAACAACCTGCTAATGGAAATGATATCATGAAACTTTTAGTTCCTTCCACTTGGTCTTGCAGGTCTTGCAGGTCAAGGGTGCAAGACATGTTAGACATGCAAGGTTTTCAGTTCTAAAAATCCATAGGAATCAATAAAGAATCGAAGGGTTAGGCAGAATCAATAATGGCATTGCTATCAATAAAATCTTATCAATTCCCATCCCTGATCAACAGCTGACTACGAGGTGCTCAATACAGGAACAGTGGATAAACCGGATATCAGATTAGGGGAGGCAGGGACTATGTGAGCCACTGAGGGAAGAAGAACAACCTCCTGTTATTAGGCAACTTTGGTTATAATTTTGTTTGTTTGTTTGTCAGATCAAGGACTGGTTATTATTCTGTTTTACTAAGAAAACATCACTTTGGACGTCAAATACATTTTTCTGTATTTTAAATGATGCACACGTTAAACCAGATTGATATGGATCAGTTAAAGCAGTCATTTAATCACCACGTGATTAACAAACAACAACAAAAGGAACAAAGTCAAAATAATACATATGTACACCAAACAACTGTATATGTCCATCAAATAAATGTGCGCATGTGAGTTCATACGTATGCATGTCAACAGAACAACCAGTTTGAGAAGGACAGAAAGAAGCAAAGAGCAGATCTGGCCCTGCCCCTTCTTTAAAAATCAGATCCTAACATCATAATTCATTATTAGTCATTATTCATGGAAACAATATAAATTCATGGGTAACAGCCTCATTTTACAATCTACAGTAGATTTTCGTTGAAAAATAAATCTCTGCAAGCACAGCCCCACTCTTCATATAAACCTCCAAGAGAACAAACAAGACACACTAACAATAAAACGTATAAAACAAAGTAATAAAGTAACTGAGTCCTAAGACTGAGTCCATTTAAATGGTTATTTTCAAGATCAGAAATTACAAAATGCTGCACAGTTTCATAAGATATTTTAAAATAAATAAGACAGATGTGACTGAGAAAAGGAATATTTCACAATAGCAGATTAAACAAACAAAGCAATAAAACTACATTTAACAAAAACATTGAGAAGAAATCCTGTGACTCCCAGCTGAGATCTGGGCCATATCCTATGATTTATGAAATGAAACTGCACTGTTTCTAACGTATACACGAGTGAGGCTGAACCATGAAGCTCCCCCACTGGTCCTGTCTGAACCTTTTTCTCATTTTTTTCACTCAGGAGGAACTGCGTCACTTTGAGACCAAGGTGGAAAAGCACAGCCATTATAAGGAGCAGCTAGAGCTGTCCCATCAGAAACTGCGTCACGTGGAGGCTTTAGGAGATAAGGAGCACATCAAGAGGAACCAGGAAAAGTACAACAATCTCGCTGAGAAGACCAGAGAGATGGGCTACAAGGTAACAGAAGATATGGTGACTTACATTGTGATCAAACTCCTGAAGCTTCAAACATTGTAGGATTTTTGTTCGTCAAACTTAAATTGTAACAAAATCATCATCTCTTCCATGAAAAAGGAAATGGCTAATATGTTTATTAAAGTTGTATTATCAATGCCTCTAACCAGCTGAACACTTAGAATTTAGTCTTTCTCCTACAAAAGTGTTTAAAGTATCACACCACCTATTTCCTTTAAGCTGACATGGCAGTAGTAGATTGACGTAAAAGTTTGGATGCACGATTTTGGATATTTTCTAATTCATTATCGCTGAAACAGATATTTCTGGTCAAGAGCACAAGCTCTGTACTTCACAAAAATGGGCTTGTTTCTTTCAGTGTTACAGTATATTTTAGAGTGGAACAGATGTGAAACAAGAAAAACAGCATTTGACGAAACCCTTGATTTTTAAATGTACCATGCAGTGACGAGAAGGTGCATCAATATTCTACATTTTTGTAATTTGCCGTTATTCCAGCCAATATATCAGCTGTAAATATCTGCAAAAAATTCAATATTGGCCGATACAGATTCTTAACTTTTTAGGTTGATATCGGCCAATACCGGTATCAACGCTAATGTCGTGCATCCCTATTTAAAAAGAGATGAGAATAAGAAAAAGAGATCAACTTCAGACCTTTCCTAAAAGAAAACCAAATGACCAAGAGCAGGAAGATCATAAAACAACCGCATGCGTTGTTTTATTGTTTAGTAAATGCCACTGTCACCACCTTTCTGAAAGGTTCATAGGTTTACGGTAGGTATTATAAAGGGCAGTTTTTTCAGGGTAAACATTACAAAAGAACACAAGATGGGAAATGACTGATTGACTCTGTGCTTAAGTTACTCTGTAAAGAAGTGAAGGATAAAAGTTAACAGTATCTAAATTGTACCATAGATTGTTAGTTGCTTATGTTTGCTTTTTGTAAAATCAATCAGAAAATGTTTAGATACAAATTATATGGAGTACACAGGGCTGGACAATATGGCCTAAAATAAAATCCCAGATTTTTTTTTCACAACACTGGATTTATGATTTTTATGCTTTTTTTCCTCTCTCAAAAAAAAAACCTCCCAGTAACACAAAAATGACATCAATCAAGTTTTGCCTTCATGTTGTCAAAATGTATTCCCAACCCGAACAGAGTTTACCTCTTAAATTTAAAGTGTGTCGTCACAAGATGATGATTATGTAGCTCAAACCTAGGCAGGTCTGTCTACATAAACACTGAAGGCTGAGGTGTTTTCACAGAGTATTAACATGGAGCTCTCTGATCAATATTTAATCTATAAAAGTGCTTGTGCAAAACCTGACAGGGCGGACCGTTCTGAAAATGTAGCATTTCAGTATTTATATTTTCAAACATTGCAACAACTCATGACTGGAATAAGTCAAGAAAATAAATCTCGATTTTTAATTTTTAAATGCTGAAAATAATTCAGATTAATCAATTTAATCGATATATTGCCCAGCCCTGGGAGTAAACAAAGATGAATTACTTCCTTTTAGGTTCAGCTAGTTGATAACACGCTGTTTAATGCTACAGTCGTTAAAGAGAAAAAACATAACCTCGTGAGGCTGACTGATTTATGCCAAGTGGGTAACAGAAAATCCCAACATCACAAAAGATTTACCAGATTAAAGTCAAAGCTTAAACAGACTTTATAAAAGCCTCAACCTACATAATTATGTGTTAAGATAACATGCATTTTATTACCTTTTTGACACTTCACTGATCTACTGATTATCGTATTTCATATTTTTCCTCTTTAATTTCAGATGAAGAAACACTTGCAGGACCTGTCCAACAAGATTTCTCGTGCTGGACTCGAACACAATGAGCTATGAGAGCTTTTTTTTCATCACATCAGTGAATCAAGTGAAAAAATGTCCCACATACGAAACAGCCTCTTGTCACCTGCCCCCCCTCAACTACTGCAAAAGTGTGTTTTCTGATCACAGTGTTAACCCTTGTGGGTGTGAAGTGGTCAGTGAAGTTAATAATTTGGATTTTTTATACAAAGCTCTAAAAGCTGTGCTCATGAATGCATCTTCTGTTGCATTCAATCTGTACGCCAGCATCAGTCTACCATGTTACAAAGACATACATCTGAATAGTCTTTTATTTGCTGTGTAAAACCGAAATGCAATGCAGGATGCTTTGCAGATTCCCAAAAGAAGCACAGTAACCCAAAACACATTAAAATGAAGCTTTTACTCTTCATATCTGGTGAGACACCATTGTAAACATCATACAGTACAGACTGTATTTTGTAACATTTAAAATGCTGTAATACATTGGAAAATGCTTAAATATAATTTCAATATATATGGCACAAATAGCTCATTGTACATATTTACAGGTACTCTTTTTGTTGCAGTGATGGGAAGTGAGAGGTGAAACACTGTTTTCTTCATCAGCACCAGCAGAGACGCTGATAGTTGTTAACAGTTAGATACTGCCAGGCTGATAACTCAGTCATTTTCAGCTTAGGCCACACGGATATGAAATACTGTTGTTTGCTGTAGAGATAATTTTGAGTAATATAGCCAGGTAAGTATAGCCTCTTGACAGCTGGTTCTAAGGTACAAGTGCCATGAACGGATCTTGATCATGTTCTGTATTGTAATCATATTCACCTTAAACGCTGTGATCAGTCACTTGAATTCAAATATTTCAAGCTCTGACCTTTTCATAACAAAAGTAACATTGAAAAGATCTTCTGTTGACAAATTAAATCAAGCCTATACTGTAAAAACAGGTTATCAAACACCAAGAAGGCATGGGCTTTTTGTCTCCTGTATGTTAGTACTTTGGCATCCACTCAACAGTAGGGGCATTGTTTGAAATGCTTTAACATCTGAGTTTAAAAAAACTGTTTGAGCACAAACGCAGAAGAAATTAAAAAACAGTATCTGATAGCAAATACATTCGAGATGCTCACTGCATAGCACACATACAGTAAATGTTTATTCCAGCAACAGAGGAATGGATTGTTGGTGAGAGGTGAGTTTTATACCACAGCTCTTGGTAATGCGAGCATTTGTTGCTAAGCGTATATGAGAGAATCAGCACCAAAAACTAGCCGAGATTGTCAGTCAGAGGGAGCAGAATCATTTAGTGACCCTCTCCACCTCTTTTCCGACTTACACTGGCAAGGTCCATTCCCACTCTCTAAACTGTTTCTACGCAGTGATGTTGAGGATGTCAAACATTTTGTGAAGTTTTGTGAAGGAGTTTGCATAGATTTTGACTTTCTTTATTCCCTGTTTTACTAGATGTCATAATTTACCATGCAGGAAAAAGAGTCTTTGTTCTGTTAGCTTTTCCTTCATATAAATGCACTAATTAACCTCATGTAAAAATCAGTTATAGAACTTTTAATATGTCTGCTTCACCTTGCTAAAGCTGAGCATACGCTGTACAATCTCTTGCCAATAGTTTATCAGCCTTGGTGGAATGTCAGCTTACACTGTGCAGCTCTTTCTTTTGCAAACAGAGACAAAAAGTGCTCTTACAACAGAGCACATTTGGCATCAACAGCAACACAACTAGATACTAAATCTTGAAATAATTGTCTATTCCCTGTCAGCTGAAGCTCTGCTTATATATATTTTCCTGCTGGTTCATGAATTTCTTAATTTGAAGCAGGCATGCTTGCTTTCTGTCTGACTGCACAAAAAGAGAAAAAAGTTGAAGGATCAGCTTGTTAATGCTCTCACTGTATGAGTGAATGCAGTCATACAAGCAGAATATTGAACAGATCAGAAATCCACCTGATCAGTTGGGAGTAGGGCTGAAGGATTTATCATTTTCAAATTGAAATCGCAATTTCAGACAACGCAATCATGTGATCACCAATTTTTTGCAGCACTCCTGACTGACCCAGGGTCTGTTTTATCACTATTTTAGAAATCTGCAGGCAATTTGCATTTAAGAAGTGCTGGTGAGCAGGTCAACAACACAAAGCCTCTGTTTAGGACTAGATGTTGGAGTGTCCCTTAAATAATGAGAATAGATTATTAATCATCAATATTAGATGATGAATCATGTGTTATGTGCTTTTGATCATTGATTTCCTTACTGTTGTCTATACTGTAAACATAGTGAATATTGCACTGAAGCTTGATTTGAAGAAAATCGTGAATCGAATTGAAATTGAAATTGCAATATCTGCCAGAAAAATCACAATTAGATCTTTTCCTAAAATCGTTCAGCCCTAGTTGGGAGCAGCTTATCAGAGCTGGTCTAGTGTTGTGTCCCCATGTTCTGTACTCTACACAAACGAATGATGCATGATTGTGTGATGAATCTTGAAGAATCTAAGTTGTCCAAGTCCAAAAAGGAAGTTGCCTAATGCCATTGTCCTTAAATGCAGCATATAGAAACACGAGGCAGAGTGCCCATAATCAGAGAAAATGTTACATGTTTTTTTGTCTGTCATCTTTTTTATGATTGTAAGAATCAGTAAATAAATTTTGAAGACAAATAAAATGCACTCAACTTTGTGTTATTGTATACATTATCTCACTGAAGGGGCACAACCTCACACAACCAAACATGAAAGCATATAAATAACTGCACTTTTCTCTGCAGTCTTATTTTTTCAATAACAAATTTGGCCCATGGACGTCAGACACGTGGTCCTGCTCTTTGTGGAGGGGCTCTTTGTGAGTATTAAATTGCAGGTGGGTGATGGGGATGTTTACATAATCAACAGTTTTGTAGCTTTGGAGTCCATTTTCCAGAGACACACACGGTGAAGCCATGTAGGAAGACTGAAATACACCTACAGGAAGAATGACAAAGGTTAGCTGTTGAGCTAATTTACAATTTTATTAAGACCCAGAAGGATAATAAACAGCAAGCCTCTTAAAGGCAAGTCACCAACTTTTAATGAAGGAAAGCTTTAAAAAAAATGAAGTTTCTTACCAAATGTTGTTTTTGGGCAATCCGGGATCAGTGAGTGGGGCAAAGGAGGAGGGACGGATGGTGCTCTGCTGGGTGCTGACCTCTTCTTAACTGTGGACTTCCCACTGACGTCTTTCCTTCTTATGGAGAAGAACGAGTCTGGGAAAAAAAATGTTTTTCTAATCATTTTTTATTCAAAATTTGTATAAAGTAACAAAAGAAATATATATGCAGTGGAAATATTCAGATGACAAAGTGACAATGCGCAAAGGGAAAAAGCTAGGTTAATTCTAACAGTTGTTTTTATCTTATTTTTACAAAAATTCATTATTTTTTAAGAAACATGGGACATTATTCATAATTAGTACAAGCATTCATATGCGAAACTGTTATATTGCGTCACAATGGCCCTCTTGTAGAACCAAATCAGAATTATACATTTGTTCTTAAAACAGATGCATGCATTATTTTGATATGAAATCTGTACCCATATTTCTATTTTAATTTTTATTTATATATCTTATCTGCTATAAATCATGTTACAGGAACTTTAATTTCCCTGAGGGAGTCTCCTAAAGGGATAAATAACGTTCTATCTGATCTAATATTGAGGCTTATACAGCCAAAGGGATTGTCAAAGTAACGTATATCTCACTGTGCAGTACACACTGAAATTAAATCACTTTTACAATCAGCTTCAAGTGCAACGAAAAAAGCATTACAGAAGAAGCTCAAAGCCCATGACGTGATAGTGTTAATTTATTAACCTACCTTGTGTATCTGCAGAAGGTGATGGTGAGGAGGTTATCTAGAAAAGAGTTGCACACAATAAATGCTTTATTTTCAAGCAGTCTAACATTGACCAAATAGTGTAATACTGGAAATAAATCACACTTATTAACACAGGCTGGCAGCCACTTTAGACTGAACTGCCTCTAAACATTATGACCAGAATTTTATCGTGTAATTCTTAATATTTTTGGCAATGAAATCCAGAAGAAAACTTGGAAACAGGAAATGTATAGAGTGGGGTAGCAAAATGGTTGAATGACTGGGATTAATAGACTAACAGCAAGCTCTATTGTAATTACTGACATTGGAAAAAACAGCAGGCAAGGGGAGTATTACGTGTGCACTCTGGCACACGTAATACTCCCAGAAACAGGAAAAAAAGCCACTGTTGGATCCGAAACGTACAAGTGTATAATCGAGGCTTGGAGGAAGGCAAGATCCAAACACAAATAAATCCATATCCAGGTTATCAGTGCAATATTTTTTAGAATGACAAACAACACTTTGGGTTAGATTAAACTTAATTATCCTCACATTAAAAGCCTTTTTCTCTGACCCCCTGCCAAAATGACATGCATGCATGTGGTCATTTAACCGCTGGCTATGGAGGTGGACTCCAGCAGACCATGTGGGCTTCACTGATAATTGGATCTTTCTGGGGAAAACCTGGTCTGATGGGAAGAGATGGCATCCATCCTACTTTGGGTGGTGCATCTCTCTGATCTATCAATCAATCAATCAACTTTATTTATACAGCACTTTTCATACAAAAATGTAGCACAAAGTGCTCCACAAACAGACAGATAAATTAAAATAAGAAAAAAAGGAAGTATGACCCAAACCCACTCCACCCGACCCCCGAACCCACCCACCCCACAGTCCATACACGTAATGGTAAAATGCGTCATAAATAAAAGACAACAGTTGAACAGGAGCATTGTTGTACCCAGTATGCACAGAGGAAACGCCATCTTAAAGGTTTAAAATGAGTACAACACTGGAGGTAAGGTGAAAGTGTAAAATTAAATATAAAATAAAAATAATAATATATTAAAATGAAGTAAAAAATAAAATAATAATAAAAGGCTGCTGTAATAAGAATAAAAACACTAAAAAGTAATTCAGGTAAAACCAGACTAAAGGTAGGTCTTGAGTTTGTATTTAAAACATTAACATCAGGTGCAGTCCTCAGAAACATCTAGAAACATGGCAGCGTCTAACCTATGACCTCTCAGAGATGAGACCACGCTCCTCTGTGCTTAATTTAGGACAGTTTTCCAGCCATTACTGTGATGACAGTTGTGTTTGTCACAATTATAACTGCTGACTGTTGTGATAGTGATGAATACAATAAATTTTGCAGAGTTTGTCTTCAGCCTGTTCTTCTATAAAGCTCTTTGAGATAACACTTGTTATGAAAAGGTGTGATAAAAATAAATACCATAAAATAAACATTTCTGTTGTTTTGTTGCAGTAGTACATATCTCCCTAGTTTAGATTTAAAAAATCAAGCAATTTGCCATCTTAAATGGTTTTATAAGCTTTATAGAAATTTAAGCTGCCTATCATTTTTAAATGTTCTGTACAACATACGCAGACGTGGACAAAATTGTTGGTACACTTTAGCTAAAGAAAGAAAACACACAGTGGTCCCTGGAATATCTTGAAATTGACAAAGGAAATAATAAATACATTTAATTATTATTGTCATCCATTGATTCTCAAATTAACTGTACAACAAAAAAAACCAAACAAATAATAAATCACATTATTATTTACTGATTAAGATTTTAAATTATAGTTGTTTACTTGGAATCCTGAACAGAAAATCTAGTTTACAGTGGTTAAATTTTCTGCCTGATTAAGTTATGAGATTTGGTTGTAAAAAGGTGAATTCAGTTTGAAAGTACTCATACCTGTTAAAAAGGTTTGTCAAATAACACGATTTTCAGTTATTAACAAGTATTTTAAAGGTTTCCAAACTTTTTATGTTTTCTTGTTTTTATGACAGGTAATTTTTTAAGCGCTGTATGTATATACAGAGAATGAATAAAGAAGCCAAAGTGTTGTAGTCTAAAAAACTCTGAAACAATATATAATAAATAAATAAAACCAAGGTGTTGTAGACTAATAATCTCTGAAAATTGTCTTTACTTCTTACTGAAAAAAAACTTAAACAGATCTGTTATACCAAAATAAATGAGATAAAGATTTTAGACCTGATGCAGTGGGATACATGGCTTATTTATTAATCCAGAAATGATTGAGCCAGATGTTGATTTTCCCCATCTTTTCAATCTATGAAATATGGACTTGAATAATGAATAATGAAATAATAACTTGAAGTATAAACTGTCAGGGTGATTGATTCTTTCAGAAATTGATAAAACCTATTTTTTAAGTTGTCCTGAGTCTTCCTGTGTTCCTGATTGTCTGAATCATTAAGGGTATCAATGATTAATACAGCAGAAATGTTGAATTCTGCTCATCACTTAACAGATTTATTGATATTTTAAAGGTCATGAAACAGCCAGTACCTGTGTTTCTCCAGGTATCAGCGGTGGTCTTGATATGGATCCTCCCTCACTGCTCATAGACAGCCCCCTCTCTCTGTCCCAGGAGTCCTGCATTGTGGCCTGACGCTGAACCCTGAATCCTTTGGGACTGTTGGCCATCTTCTCTCCCTGTCTGCCCCCTCCATCCCCGCTGCTCCTGCTGCTCCTGCCCAGCCCAGGTGCGCCCTCTTGGGATGTCCCCCTCAGACAGAGGGCTTGGAGTATACTTCTGGGAGTGTCGTACCTCAGCTCGAGCAGGCTGGGGGTCTGATATTCCTCAGTGTGTCTCCAGGAGCTTGATCTAGAAGCACATAAGCTGGTCATGGTGGACTGAGAGGGATGAGAAAACAGAGTCGAGGGTGGAGGCGGAGGGAGGACAGGTGGAGGAGGAGAAGCAGGGAGGCTGGTCAAGGAGCCGAACTCCTCCCCCTCCTCTGGGCACCCCCTGTCCAAACTCTCTGTATATGAAGATAAGCTCCCTGAATAAGCCGACTGACAGCTCGTTGCTATCCCTATACCACTGTCTAATGAGCTCTGTCGTCCACTATCATGGAGGCCACGAGGGTGGAGCTGCGTCAGGGATGGAGTGGCCCTGGAGCCTCCAGTCACAGCAGGGTACAGGTGGTCATCAGAGCTGGTCAAAGCCTGCAGCGTGGGGTTTGATGCTGTCTCACTGGAGTGGTATCGGGCTGACGGATCCCCCCAGAATGAAAGTCTGCTTCCATAACTCGCATCTGACTGACTGGAGGAGGAGCTGGAGACGCTGAGCTGCTCGTCCCCCACAACAGACGTGCTGTAGGTGTAGGTTGTAGCTGAAGGGGCAAAAGTCAGGTCGTAATAACTGATTAATTAATGCAGCTTTTTTCAGGTAACATCTTTATTTAAAGTAAGGACAGACATCTAGAGTTTTTCTCCAGCTTTCTCTGAGCTTGTGAAGTTGTCAGGTAAAAAGAACTGTATACCCTTAGCAAAAAGTAGTGTACTTGAAGTTCATTTTATTAAGTATACTTGAGTATAAGTATAGCAAGTATACTACAGACCATGTACTTGTAGTGTACTAGAAAGTATACTCATTAAATATTTCTTCAGACTAAATTTGAACATTTTTAAGTTTAGAAAAGTATACCATAAGTTTACAAAAGTACACTTTCAAGTATACAACAAGTGCACTTATCTATATACATTAGTGTACGAGGTATATACAAAACCCAAAACCAGTGAAGTTGGCACGTTGTGTAAATCGTAAATAAAAACAGAATACAATGATTTGCAAATCCCTTTCAACCTATATTCAATTGAATACACAGCAAAGACAAGATACTTAATGTTTGAACTGGTAAACTGTGTTATTTTTTGCAAATATTAGCTCATTTTGAATTTGATGCCTGCAACATGTTTCAAAAAAGCTGGCACAAGTGGCAAAAAAGACTGAGAAAGTTGAGGAATGCTCATCAAACACTTATTTGGAACATCCCACAGGTGAACAGGCTAATTGAGAACAGGTGGGTGCCATGATTGGGTATAAAAGCAGCTTCCCTGAAATGGTCAGTCATTCACAAACAAGGATGGGGCGAGGGTCACCACTTTGTGAACAAATGCGTGAGCAAGTTGTCGAACAGTTTAAGAACAACATTTCTCAACGAGCTATTGCAAGGAATTTAGGGATTTCATCATCTACGGTCCGTAATATCATCAAAAGGTTCAGAGAATCTGGAGAAATTACTGCATGTAAGCGGCAAGGCCAAAAACCAACATTGAATGCCTGCGACCTTCAATCCCTCAGGCGGTACTGCATCAAAAACCGGCATCACTGTGTAAAGGATATCACCACGAGGAACACTTCAGAAAACCACTGTCAGTAACTACAGTTCGTCGCTACATCTGTAAGTGCAAGTTAAAACTCTACTATGCAAAGCGAAAGCCATTTATCAACAACACCCAGAAACGCCGGCGGCTTCGCTGGGCCCGAGCTCATCTAAGATGGACTGATGCAAAGTGGAAAAGTGTTCTGTGGTCTGACGAGTCCACATTTCAAATTGTTTTTGGAAAGTGTGGTCGTCATGTCCTCCGGACCAAAGAGGAAAAGAACCAGCCGGACTGTTATAGGCGCAAAGTTCAAAAGCCAGCATCTGTGATGGTATGGGGGTGTATTAGTGCCCAAGGCATGGGTAACTTACACATCTGTGAAGGCACCATTAATGCTGAAAGGTACATACAGGTTTTGGAGCAACATATGTTGCCATCCAAGCAACGTCTTTTTCGTGGACGCCCCTGCTTATTTCAGCAAGACAATGCCAAGCCACATTCTGCACGTGTTACAACAGCGTGGCTTCATAGTAAAAGAGTGGGGGTACTAGACTGGCCTGCCTGTAGTCCAGACCTGTCCCCCATTGAAAATGTGTGGCGCATTATGAAGCGTAAAATACAACAACGGAGACCCCGGACTGTTGAACAACTTAAGCTGTACATCAAGCAAGAACGGGAAAGAATTCCACCCGAAAAGCTTCAAAAATTGGTCTCCTCAGTTCCCAAACGTTTACTGAGTGTTGTTAAAAGGAAAGGCGATGTAACACAGTGGTAAAAATGCCCCTGTGACAACTTTTTTGCAATGTGTTGCTGCCATTAAATTCTATGTTGATGATTATTTGCAAAAGAAAATAAAGTTTCTCAGTTCAAACATTAAATATCTTGTCTTTGCAGTGTATTCAATTGAATATAAGTTGAAAGGGATTTGCAAATCATTGTATTCTGTTTTTATTTACGATTTACACAACGTGCCAACTTCACTGGTTATGGATTTTGTACTTCTAGTCCACATTTTAGTCTATTGAAGTATACTTAAAGCATACTTTTATGATTTAAAAGAAATAAAAGTTTTTGCTATTTTACTAGTTTTCTTGTTGAGTATACTTGTAAGTGTGCTTAGCGTATTACTTGTAGCATACGATCTATATTCTTAAAGTTAACACATACTGTATGTACACTAGAGTGCAAAGTATTTACAAAATCACAAGACAGAATGTTGAGAAGAAATTTGATATATTTACCTTTCAAAACACGCCATACAGGGTATTTACAATACCTGCTTAAATCATTAAAGATGTGCATTTTAAAAACAAAGAGCCTCCATGAAAACAAGCCCTTCTTTGAAAACATTTTTATTCTGCTAAATTAAATGTAAGCACAACGACTTGACCTTTTATTAGCCAAGTATACTTCATTATACTATTCTAAAATATATAAAATATAGTATACAAAAAGTAAACTTCAAGTATACTGCCTCAGTTTTAGTATAAAATAAGTATACTCATAGTACACTTGAATAAACTACTTTCTGCTAAGGGTAAACCAGTGGTTCTTAACTGGTCTGGCTTTGGGACCCACCATCACCCTTAATGTGAAGCTGCGACCCAAATGCTAGAGAGGGAGATATTCCCTTTTACATTCAATGAGCTGCATTTTAATCAAAATCAAAAAGTGCTTATTAAAACTGTCTTAGACTGGTGGACCTAATGAAGAAGCTACAATGCCTGATAGAGGGCTGACCACTCTGGGATAAAAAGGTAAAGATTCAAAGTGTGTGTATGTTACATTCTGGACGTGTTTGACTTTGCTGGAGTTTACAAAAGAACTTACCTGTGCTGCTCGTTAGGCTCCCAATAGATAAAATGCTGAGTCTCCTCTCCAGGTCTGCTGCCTCTTGAATGATCCGCTTCTCTGTTGATTCTGGGTCAGTTTTGGGATCTACGGTCATCCGTTTCAATGTACACACACCAGCACATGGAAAACAAACAAAATTAAAGCCTGAAGTGTTACCCCTGATACTGATCGGACACATTGCAATTTATTTCTTCATTTTCTTCTTTTATTTAGCAGTCTGACTTTGACAAAAGAGAGGCTAGTCTGAACTGACCGGTTTTACTGGATAGATTATCAAACAACAGAAATCATATACATAGATATATAGATAAAATATTTTATTTGGGAAATTTGGGTACTCAGTAGCAATCCCTTAGTAAAAAGTAGTATACCTGAAGTTCATTTTATTAAGTATGTTTGAGTACAAGTATAGAAAGTGTACTATGGACCATGTACTTTTAGTGTTCTAGAAAGTAAACTAATTTAATACTTCTTCAGACTAAATTTAAACACTTTTAAGTTGATAAAAGTATACTTTAAAGGGTCATTTTAAGTTTACAAAAGTACACTTTCAAGTATACTATAAGTACACTTATCTATATACTACTAGTGCACTAGGTATATACCTCTAGTCCACATTTTAGTTTATTGAAGTATACTTAAGGTTTACCGCAAACCCTTATGAAATGGACTAGAACTTGATCAATAAAGTCAAGTCAAATGTTTCTCTGTTTATATTTTTAAGGTACATAACGATAATGCAATTGAGCACACAAACTATTTACTGTAAACTTTAAACTCCAGCACTATATGATCTTGAACATGTGAGTTTACAACAGGGGTGATACCTCAAAGCAAATGTGTGTAGAGAAAAACATTTTTATTCTGCTAAATTAAATGTAAGAACAATGACTTGACCTTATTCTGTACCTGGATCAAGATATACTAAGTATAAGTACTTTGTGGCATAAAGAAGTAACAAGTATACTAAAGTACAAGTATAAGTTTTAGTATTAAAGTATAAGTGTAATTCTTAGACTTTTCTTTATACTTTTCAGTATGAGCCAAGTATACTTCACTATACTATTCTTAAGTATATAAAATATAGTATACAAAAAGTGAACTTCAAGTATACTGCCTCAGTTTTAGAATAAAATAACTGTACTCATAGTACACTTGAACAAACTACTTTTTGCTAAGGGCTAGTACGTTTGGTTTGGTTTAAATTACTTTGTATTTGATTTTTAAAGAAAATGTGATATGAAATCATGCTGTTCTGAAAAACATTTTTCATTTTCTGTACACCACAAACCTTCAAGAATGTGTTGTAATGATTTAAGTGGATACGAGTTAGCAGACGCTGGTGCATATGCATTAGGTAATGTAAGAGAGGACATGTGTCGGAGTGTCAACAGCTGTTAACACAACTTGTAAATATAACGTCTCCAAAGGTTATAGGTGCCTAAACTGTCTCTTAGAGCATCAGTTTGGTGTAAAATCCTGATAATTATCTACTTAATGCCTGCTATATATACTTAACAGTGTTCATTTGGGCATGTGTCACTGTAAACAACCTAATTCAAAGACCTCTGTCTGTGCACAGAAGCTGATAACACAAATATACAGATTCTAAGTTTCTTCACTATGTGAAGTGTCAGCTAACATATGCCAGAGTTGCTATTTTATTCTAATAATAGCACTTAATGTTGGGGGTTAGGGGAGGCCTCTCAGCAGACTGCAAAGCGTTGGCTGACATGTAAGTAAATGCGTGCCAGGCCTCATTCTTAGACTTTAAACCATTTGGTATAAACATGTTCAAAGTCTCTCTGTCTGGACCGCTTTATCAGTAATTTATCAGGCCTCCTCTTCTTAAAACTTAAGAAATTATTTTTTAAAATATCTTATATACATTAAGTTTAAAGAAAGCCAAGAGTATTTGCTGTAGCTATTTCCAGTTGTAACTTGCATAATCCATTTATTCAATGGAAAGAATTACCAAAACAAAACGTAGCCAGAAAATAACAACAGAAATTTGATAATGTACAGAGCTGGACAGATTTATTAGACCATCTGTCATAAAAAAAGAAAACATATATATCTTAGAAATCTTTCAAAAACGTGTTTAAAACTGAAACAAACTGAACAACTGCACAGTCCTTTTCTTCACACATAATAACCTAAAAAACTTGAGATTTTGTTAGGCCCTCTTTGGCCTTACATTCTGTTGGCATTGTTTTTGTGTACTTTTCAACAGCCTCTTTTTTTATTAAGTTCAAAATACTTTCTAGCTGTCCCGACAGACTTCCTTAGAGCAAATTCTGGTGCAGTCAATCATTAAATCAACTTAATCCCAAATCTGTTCAATAGGATTAAAATTTGGACTTTGAATTTGCCAATTTATCAGTTCCTAAACTCCACATCCCTTTTTTTAGTCAAATAGTCTCTGCACAGACTTGAAGTATGCTTGGAGTCACTGTCTTGTTGGTATACCCTTCAAGTGTACTATGAGTTCACTTATTTTATACTAAAACTGAGGCAGTATACTTTGTATATACTATATTTTATATACTTAAGAACAGTATAGTGAAGTATACTTGGCTCAACCCGAAAAGTATACAGAAAAGTCTAAGATCAAGTACATTAATACTAAGACTTACACTTAAACTTTAATACTAAAACTTATACTTGTACTTTAGTATACTTGTTACTTCTTTATGCCACAAAGTACTAATACTTAGTATATCTTGATCCAGGTACAGAATAAGGTCAAGTCATTGTACTTACATTTAATTTAGCGGAATAAAACTGTTTTTCTCTACACACGTTTGCTTTGAGGTGTTACCCCTGTTGTAAACTTACATGTTCAACATCATATAGTGCTGGAGTTTAAAAGTTTACAGTAAATAGTATGTTTATTTAACCAGGAAAAGAAACTCATTGAGATTAAAATCTCGTTTTCAAGAGTGTCTTGGCCAAGATAGGCAGCAGCACGGTTAATGAAGTTACTAACAATAACAACAGCAACACATACAAATACACAGGACATGTATGATAAAGATAATGTGCTTTACTACATTTTCTGGGGGGTTTTAAGACAGTTAATTTTAAAATTCATTAATAACTATAATAAATGTATTTTAGCATTAAGAATATTTTTTTTTGTTATAGAGCTTCTACTTACCGGTGTATTAATCATTACAGAAACCCCCAATGATTTTGGTCAACATCAAAACAGCTAATTTAAGGCAGCTGTGGCATAAACCTTTCATTGGGTGGTGGTCTTATAAATTTGTTTAGCTCTGTACATGCACACTGTATGCCGGGGATGTTAATGTGTCTCTGTCAAATCGGAGTTACAGCTGTTGTCTGCTGCTTTTCTCCAACCAGCTGTCTTTATTTGTGGTGGTCTAAAATGCCTGTGAAGTTAGCAGTAAGTCGCAGCAGAGAGACATGTCATGTAACCTCTGTTGAAGATCTTTGGGTTTCCATTAACATGGTGCCAAAGGCATTTGATAAACATGCAGAGGATAAGCCTTTCAATTGAAGCGGCTAAGTCACTGATGTGGTTATTAAAGTTCACTGCAAAGAAATGAAAAGTCCCTGTTACAATCTACAGATATAACTCAGTACATAAAAGGCATTGGCTTAGTTTGGAGAGTCACTCCACTGTGGATTCTTTGAGTAGTCAAAGAAACAAGAAAATGCTTAACAAGATTTTATTTTTTACCATAAATGACTTATATCAGGGGTTCTCAAACTTTTGGGGTCCTGCACCCCCTGCATATTTTTGATCTACCCTGAGGTCCCCCTCACAATCTTCTTCTTCTTTTTCTTTGTTTGTGTGTAACACTCGCTTAATTTCAAGCACTAACCTGAACCTTGCAAGTTCATGAGTT
Organism: Cetoscarus ocellatus; assembly: GCA_037902135.1. NCBI lineage: Eukaryota > Metazoa > Chordata > Actinopteri > Labriformes > Labridae > Cetoscarus > Cetoscarus ocellatus. The sequence continues at coordinate 1,830,181 of JBAMNC010001240.1, forward strand.
TTCCCACAACACCTTCCTGCAGATGATTCACAACAAAATCATTATTAAGAAATGAATGGTGTATGCTCACTTAAACAGTAGGGGCTCATATTTTGAAAAGGATGCAGATGGTGTTAAGTTTGTATTATACAAACTTAAATAAATAAACATGTGAAACATGTAATTAGAGAAAAAAAGTCCTGTTACCCTCTGTAGTTTAGGCAGATAAAGGTCTCAGTCACATTTGAGTAAAATAATCCTATATATATATATATAAATGCCATATGATTTTTTTAAAAAATATATTTTACTTTTAAGGACCCTTTGCAATTACGCCTCGGACCACTAGGTGTCTGCGGACCCCTGGTTGAGAAACACTGGTTTATATTGTTTAAAACTTTTAGTAATGGTTTATTGCAGTTATGTATGTGTTTGGCTGTGCATGTGTGTGTTTTCTCACCTGGAAGTGAAGTTCGCAGGCCGTGAATGGCCCTGCTGGGCGATGTGCCCCTGACAATACAGTCAAACAGGAAACTAATATGTTCTCCATCTGAGCAGGACAAGAAAAAAACTCCAGCCCCTACAATGAAAGGAGAAAATGGTAATTCTATGATGGATAGCTCAAATAGAAGGATGGGGATAGGGAAAGGGTATTTAACAAGCTGGGGTGTGAGACTTGGATGAGTCTGCAGTAGAAGCAAAGGCCGCGGCTCTTCCCTCATGTATGACCAGTACACTGTGTTTGTGTGCCTTTAGCCGCTATTAGCAGTATGACTAGGGTGACCATATTCTGAAACCCAAAAAGAGGACCCTCAGCTGCATGTGTTACATCATGCAGCATGCACGTGCAATATCTTGACAGGTAGGTACATTGGAATAATTCAGTTGTCCAGTGCAGCGCTTTATCATAAATATTAACCCTTTTACTACTATGAATATAAATGGCCACCTGGTCTTTTTCCCTTTTTTGTCAATAAATGTGTCAGAAAATGCCCCTGAGTAAATTCTTTTGCACCTTTCTTCAGGTAAAAATAAAACATTCTAGCAAGTATTTGTCATTATTAAGCTGTAAATGCTTAAAACAGTGTGTAATTAAAAGAAATAAAAGAGATATACATTTTCAACAGGTTCCTCTTTCTAACCAATTCTAAATGAGCATGTACAACATTTTTGAGAAGATAAAACCGAAACTCAACCTTTTGTATATTATCAATTATTATTATATTTATAATTACTTATATTACTATACTATTTAACTACTTATGAAACCCATAAAACATGAACTGTGATGAAAACGACGATGACAAAAAAGATGAACCAGATGAAAATACAGCAAAAGAACGGCAAGAAAACACTCCAGAATGATACTAATGTCATTATTTACATATTTTACACAGAAAATAATGATAAACCACCGATATATGACTCACATGTTTGTCTCTGAATCCTCTCTCTCTTCTGAGCTTTCTGTTTATTCACACCAAAATGGGAGTCGCATTATGCTAAAGGAAACCTTACCCCCCAAAACGTAATGCTAATGCCCACTGATGGTTTTCGAAAAGAATGCTGGCATGGCATTAAAACTGCTTTTATGAAGATCACAGGGCCTGACAACCATCTCCCTGCTGAGGACAAACTATCAGTGTCCTGGGTAGGCATAAACACATGTAGACAGTACTCTTACAGCTGTCCACCTGGTCTAAAATATAGCAGTAGGTGGGCAAAGTCCATTCTTTTCACCAGGACAAGTTAAAAAAACAAAACTTTTACTCTTGACCTGCGAAAAAAACGTCCTATTCATGCATGTGGAGTTTTTCTGTTCTTAAAATAACTAAGAATTAATGGGACATGTTTTTTTCACAGATCTGTTCATTTAGATATGAAGAATTATCATGCTCTGCGAAGTCTGTGTTTAAGAGGGAGGTCTAGATGTGCTCTACATATCTGGTTTTATGGAATGATTTCATAAGTGTTTTGGGGAGATCTAAATCGTGAAATGATTGAATCTATTTATTGTAATTTGTTCTAATCACATAACTACATGGGGAATGTAACTGCAAGCAAAGACTCTTTATACATCTATTTACATTCAGGCAAACTAACAACTGATGGGTACAAGGCTGCATGCCGTGGGTTGAAAGCTCTGTGTGTGTGCCGATGTGACTCTGCAGTCTGCAGCCACACATTTCAAGCACAGGTAACTTTTGAAATAAAGCTGCAGTACAGAGCACATTTGCAGTTAAAGGTTAAACTTTATGTTGCAGCACCAAGTTTCTGCTTTGTTGAATTAATTCTATGTGCTGAACGAGTACAGAACATACTGTTCAAGGTCTACTGTTATAATTATGTTGTAATGTTTGACCTGATAGTCTGCTGCTGATGCATTCCTCTAATTTTACAAAATGCTGCTTTTTTCATTCATTTTCTTTGTATTGAATTACAGTTTAACCGATTTGACCGAGATAAAGCTTCAGTAAACTGCTAGCTAACTACTAGTGAACTACCATATTAAGATAAAATCACATTACTCTCATTCAGGTGAACAAATCAAAACAAGTTACCAGCTGCTGTAATACATAGAGTATTATAATACAATAAATACATCCATAAATCCATCCATCGATCCATATATCCATCTATCTGTAAGAACATACTAACCAAAGAGTTGAGAAATGAAGGGTATAAATTGGCCTTTCCATTAGGTCTGCATGTATATATATGCCAGTTTAATGGGACATCGTCAGCAGGGTTTTTTAGTAAGTAATCTAAAAAGTTAGGTCCCTTCCTCTAATAAAATGCTAAAAAAATTAAGTAACAAATTAATAACATGTTACAACAATCCTTTTGTCTGAGCGCTGGTGAAATTTTTGTTACACCAGGTCTGTGAAAAAGTAAATAGACAAAGCAGCAAAGCTAATTATGTAAAATCTTAACCTATGAAAAGTTTTATAATTTATTCTGGTAATTGCAAAAATTTACAAAGTATGGGTAAACTTAAAAACAAAGTAGTCAAACTTTCTTCTAACCATACATACATAACTATACAAATGACTTAAACAGTTCAGCACAGATGCTTTTTCATGCTTAAAGAGATCACTTCCATTCGGGAGAGTTTGTCCTCATCACAAAACAAATGTGATAAAGTTTGACTTGAAGTTACCACTACCTCCTAAGAGACAGATAAGGCAAATCATTCCAGCTAAATGCCTCAACACAACCTAAGCTTTCATCAAACAATAAAGCTTCATTTCATGCAGGCTGGGCACTACTGTAGACACGAATCCAGGTAAGAGTAATTAAGTAATAATCAATTTGCCTTTTGAAAAATTAAAGTTAAACACGACGGTGGAGAGCAGGCATTCAGTTTCCTTTGCCTTCAGTTTGTTGCACCTTTTCGTGTTGATTTTTTCATTTGACAAATGCACAGAAAGGCCTTGATACTCTGACTCTATCTCAGCAACGTCACAGAAGTGAGATATAAATATCTGCAGTGTTTCATTGGTAGTGTGCATACTGTTACAAAACATTTATACTTGACTGTAATTAAACCAGACAACATTACTGTACATAATGACAGCTAAGCACTGCAATTCGTCTGATGAACTCACTCAATCCAAATTAACATTTATAAATGCAAATGAATACTTTATACTGTCTCTCATTCCTGTTAGGAATACCACAAGCCAGACTGACTCCAACATTGCACTCCTTCTATTGAGGCCTTGTAACCCTTTGGGCTTCATACAAAAACTTCCATTTGAGTTTTGCAGGACCAATTGGATTGGCTGAGTGACAACTACAAGGGCAGGCTGGTATTTATAGATGTTGCTCATCAACACTGAAACTAGAGCCTGTGGGCCTCTTGGTTATTTCTGTTTGAGCTGGGAGAGGGTCTGAATATGTGTGTTCACATTCAGCATGTAGACAGCAAGGAAACTGCTCTCTAGAAAGAAAATGTACATTTCCAGGTATCCCGGTGAAACCAAAGAAAGCTGGAATTTTAACCTTGGTGGAATTAAAGTAAAATCAGTCCAGTAAACCTTTTACAATTAACGTCTGAAAACAAAAAGGAGAAAGTGCCTAAGTGTCTTCACATACCAGCTGGGTACTTAGACATATCGACACACAAACACACACACATATATAGTCTTTTCTCCCACATATACTCTGTACTTGGCCTGATTCTGAAAAAAAAGATAAAAAGCAAGCTCAAATAGTACAGTGTATACATGACCCATGAGAGGAGGATAAGCTGGAACCAACACTACACTGTATTTATGTGAGAAAAGATAAATACATCAAATGTTTCTGTTTGTCCAAAATAGTTATCTCACATGTGAACCTTTGTTTCCGTTTTCTTCAATCCATATAAACACCAAAACAATATCAAAAGTGTTCTTAAGAGATTATAATACTGTGAGTACTGCACTGCTCATGAACCAGTTGTTTTCTTACCTTGTCTTTTTGACTAGTTACCCCCAAAAAGGAAAAGTAGCCTTTCGACTATATCAGGTTAGGGCTCAAGTGGCACGTGTTAAAAATTACAGAACAGAAAAAAAAGTCTACAAGTTACTCACAGCATCCACAGCGAGTCCCACCCTCAAATACAAAGCCATTTGGCACAGCACCATATCGACGCAACGACGACAACTTCCAGTGGCCAATGATGACAGGAGGGACACCTCTGCTTAGAACCAGTGAGTTGTTGCAAAGGTGGAGGGAAGCAGGGCCGCTTTCAAGCTTGGTACCTGGCTCCACATTGACCCTAAACCTGTGGACTGAGGGGGGAGGAGAGTAAGGTAAAGCAGAGAGGGAGCGGGTTTAACTTACAGATTAAAAGGTTATGGACAAGTCTATCTATCTATCTATCTATCTATCTATCTATCTTTCTATCTATCTATCTATATTTGTCATGAGGTATAGTAACAGTGGAGCTGTGCTGCCATGCTTTTGCATAAAGACACTGTGAAAAGGGCCAGATAAAGTAAAGAAGTACTGAAAATCCTTTCAGTACTAGCCGTGGTAGTTGAACACATCCATTTAACAGTGACATAAACTTGGACAGCTCTAGCAAGGCACTTACATATACAGTACTTTAATTTTTACATTGATGGGTGCAATATTTTGTGTTTTGTTTTTTATTCCAATAAAAAAAAAAAACAATGATCATAGGTTAGAGAATGTTTTACCACAAGACCTATGGCTTGTTTAACTGTAAGTTGTGGGTTTTAATGGATATAATGTGAAACATGCTTGTAGTAAGAGAAGAACAAAATGCTTGTGGGATAGGACTGACATTAAGAAAACAGAAAACTCTGCAGACAGAGGTTTTAGAAAAGTTTTACAAAAAATGACTAATGACAGAAACAGACAAACATTACTTCAACCAACAATCTCACTGTGAAGTCCATTTAAAAATGGGCTTTGGGAATTTAAGTTTCATTAAAATTAACAATATTCCAGATCTGTTTGTAAGAGATGTATAAAGAAGCTTAACTGATGGGGGTCATTATAATGTTTTTAACTGTAAATGAGAGATTGTGTGTCACACACTGCAGGCTTACCAACTGGAATAATATTTCAACAGTAGAGGGAAAATACTTTTTGAAGTACTTTGAGCCAATGGGCTGCAGTTGGAGAAGGCACTGAGTAAGAAAAGCTTAAACAATAAGGCTTTATAATCTCCAATGACAGCAGTCAGAGGCCTTACTTACATACAAAACAGACATAACAGTGAAGTACAAGCTCATACACCCCATTCGCCCTCTAAATTATTTATTCAGTGTAGGAGCATAAAACCTGGTGCAGTTTTCTGGTTTGTTTTAATGTTTATTTTTTGTTTTTCAATACAAAACAGAATTGTCTGACTAATCACTCAAACAGAAATGTTATTTGCTTTTAAGAGTGCATGACATATTGAAATAAAACAGGATTAAAATCATCACTTTTAAACGTTTGTCATCAGTTGTGAGATGGTATCTCTTGAGCCTGACTTGAGGTAGGTATCACTGATTCATTTCCTTGTCATACTGGGACAACCTGAAGTATATTTTCTTTAATTGCTGTCTGTTTAAAATTTATTTAAACAGATTCTTACAGAGAAAAATAATGTGCAACAGTCAACACGCTGAAAGTTGTCCAAGCTCTTTTCAAAGAGCACTAAACTGCTATTTCTTTGTTACCTCAGAAATCAAGTATAGGGTGTCTATGATTTCATTTTCAAGGGAAAAAGCCTGCAGATGATCAAAACTGGGGATTTGAATTTTTCAGCAAAACAAGACTGTGTTGGCATCTCCAAACAGACAAACACAAACAAAGACTCAAGGAGTGTGTCATATCATAGAAAGTATTTACAGGCTTGTAGCTGAGATATCCTCTGTTTCTTTTCAGATTCTGTTTCCTATGAAAGGTTATGAAAGTACTGCTGTGAAGCATTTACTGTTCCCCATAGTGTGGGCCTTAAGAGGACATTTATCACAATCATGGTTTTTGAAAATACCTTGAAAGTACCATCAAATAATTGATAACGCATTTTTACCTCCGCCAAGGAGGTTATGCTTTTAAGATAAGATAAGATAATACTTTATTAGTCCCACAGGGGGAAATTCCAAGATATACAGCAGCTGCAGGATACAAGAGAAATAAAAAGAAAGAAGCATTATACTGAAAAAAGGTAATTACAAATCAAATACAGTAATGTAAAAATAGAAATAAAATTTTTTAAAAAGTATAAAAGAGTATATTTTGCAGGCGTTTATCTGTCTGTCTGTCTGTCTGTCTGTTTGTCTTTGTTTGTGTTCAAAATAACTTGAAACGTTCTGAACAGATTTGGATGAAATTTTCAGGAATTGTCGGAAATGGGATATGGAAGAACTGATTAAATTTTGGGGGTGATCCGGATCACCATCTGGATCCAGGAATTTTTTAAAGGATTCTTTAACATTGCCAGATAGGACCGTTTTCCCCAAAGTGGACCAAAGCTGCTTGGCAGAGGTCTGCGCTCTCTGAGTGCTTTTCTAGTTTATTTTTAAAAGTCCTAAAAACACTTGCATGTCACTGTAATTTATTTTGTGTCATGTACAGAGCTGGTGTCAAAGTGTACGGGTGTAATCTCTGACACCAGTTGTTTAATGATAGCACTTTGGTTCTGTAAAGATAAAGCATTTAGAAAGATTAACAAGAACATCTCCTGGTGGCAGGGATGTCTCCCTGGCCCTGGCTCCCCAAACCTTTTTATGTGTATTAAATTAATTATTTTCTCTGGGGTTTGGTAAGAGTGCTGAAATAGATAAGACTGTAGATTGTAAAAGGATTAATGGACCTGAGCTAGTATCAGTGTTAATTTTGTTGAGTAATTGTTTTCATCAACAACCTTTTTTCCCCTGACGAAAACTAGACAGTAACTAATAAAAACAAGTGCACATGGACAAAAACTAAAACTAAATTAACTGACATTTCATTAACAAATAAAAAATAGATTAAAATGTTTGACAGAGACTTAATCCAATCAGACCTAATTTGGTCATGTAGAAAGTGGGGACAAGTTAGGAATATATCACAAGCTACTTAGCTTGGTGGTGGTGGGATAAGTTGTGGAGCGATCCAATCAGAGCTCCTCTCTTTATGAATTGATATATTCATGTAGAGCAGGTTCACTGTTTGTTGTCAGTTCTGGTATTGTAACTGAGATGCTCTGCCAGGTAGCCTAAATAAAGGTGACTGCATTTCACACAAAAGTTCAATTTGTTTCTGTTCATTTATACATTCAGACTTTACTAGCATTCAATAAAGAGTTATTAGATGTTTGATTTTATCCAAGTGTAAAACATGACTTCAGAAATTCAAGGAAACATAAAAAATGCCTTACACTTTACACTTCATATTTTAGTCAACTAAATTTACAGTTTTTGTCATCAACTAAAATGTTGTGAAACTTCATCAACTAAACTAAATTAAAAACTGCCATCAAACATTAACACTGACTTGTACAGTGTTTTTCTATTGATCTGACAACATACATTTAGAGTTCAAGTGTTGAATAAAGTGTTTTTTAGCCATGCTTTTAAACTTACTTCAGATCACACCCCATTCACATGCTGAGAGCAAAAGGCTGTAATATTATGAGCCCTGAAGAATGGTGCTTACCCCATAGGCTCTGATAATACACAAAAGCTCATTTCACACTGTATTTTTCAAAGGTGACAACAAAGCTCCACGTCGTATTAATATTAATGAACTAATGGGCCTTACTTCAGATACTATGGGCTGAGTGTGGTTTTTACAATCATGAACAATGAATAGCTAACAGGTATAGGGGATTTCTGTCATGGAGCCTTAATCCACTGATAGCATACAAAATCTGTTTTAACAACATACACATGCATTTGACAGAACATGATTAATAAATATTCCTTCCTTAATTAAATTATTTTATTATCTTAAAGTATTTGGATAAAAATGTGGAAGCCAGCATAAAAATGACTCAGTAATAAGTTGACCCATAAATATACCACAGTGATTGGCCAACACATTGAACCAACTTTACTCTTCTGCATGTTGTTTTCTGTACATTTAAATCATTAAAATGAAAGGGGGTCCAGTGCCACAGGGCCTAACCTTCTCCCAAGCTGAGGCAGACCCGGGAATCCCAGGCAAGCAGAGAATCGTGGCTGTTGAAGCCCAGAACCAGTGTGTGCGCCAGGGAGAGAATGGTGAGGGTGTAAGATACTCCATCATACCAAGTCCCTGGTTCCACACCACAGATCCCCTAAAGGGTCAAAGACACACACCCAGAGTTTGTACACAACTAGCACACAGAAAATCCTACTTTACTGGGGAAATGCAAAACTGTGAGATTATTGCAGCCAAAAACATCAAATTTGTGAGGACCTGAGGATAACCAGTGGGATCTAAACACACATTCACACATATAAATATGCACGCGCAACTACAGATGTACATACAAACTAAAACAAAATACAAACAAAAACACACAAGTACTTTTATTTGATATTTTCAGATATGTAGATTCAATTAAAACCTCTTTTTAATCTTTACTTGTGTGTTTAACCTCTCAATTTTCCTTTCATAATACCACTAATTTATAAAATATAATTGATTTTCTTTTCTTTTACAAAAATGTTTTTCCTTTCATTTTCTTATTTTCAATGAAATGCTCTTGACAACAATGCCCTACAGTGTTCATATCTAGAAAGCCTTTAAAATTGAACTGAATTGGACATTTTCTCTCAGGATTGGATTTTATTTCATCCACATAAAAAGTACTTGCTGTCTCACTTACATTTAATAGTGGGATTTCCATGTAAACCATCAACAGCTGCAGTTATGCATGTTAAAGTTAAGATATTAAATTCAAACTAGCTAACCTGATCCATCAGATAGACAATTCAATATATAGACTACTTCAGGAAAAGACAATCCTTCATCTGGGCAACAGCCCAAAGAAAGAGTTTGAGGAGGGCAGGACCTTTCCAAAACGTATCTGGAAGGCGACTGAAAGACCTCTCTGTCAATCCCATTCATTGCTGGCCAATCAAATGCTGTAGGTGGGCCAGTGGAGTAAATAATGTGTATAATGCCAGCTAATCTAGATAACAAACTCTTGCCTGAACCTGTAGTAAATGAGCCAAAATTTCTTTAAAATTTTGAGAAATGCTTTCAGTATTATTCTCTGTTCTTCATTTAATGAAGAAATATTGTCCAGTTTGGATAAAACTACCACTTTCTACTATGCAGGTAGCCGTTAAGTGGTGCAGGGATGAGGTATTTTTGAAGGCCAACCAGGAAGTTAGCATTGTGCCGTTTTTTTCACTGTGTTCTATGCCAATATGGGCTGTGGTGAAGAAAATTTATGAAACTTGCATGTTATGTAATATGATCTTAACAAACTAACTTTAACAATCTATTAGGTTTAACAAAATCTGCAAAAGTAAAAAGCAGATTATGTGAAGCTGTTATTGAACTACAAAGTGGTGGTTTGGCTTGAAAGCATCTTCCACCGTTTCAACATGTGAGGCCTTTGCTGATGATTTCCTCTGGATGGAGCGACCTGATTAAGATGGTGCCCATGGCTCTGGCTATGGTGTACTGTGTGTATATATGTTTATCAGGAAGGATCAGTTATGACTGCATCAGGGTCCCTGGCCTTTTGTGTTGTCCTGTTAAGCAGTTCTCCAGCAAACAGTCTTTTAAAAACACAGTAAACCTTCAAAAGGCAAAAATGGGACCATATCAGATGTTACAAAACAAAACATTCAAATCTTGTTTGCATGTGTTCATCGCAGGCCTTTATCCAAATGCTATTGTAAAATAAAAGTCCAAATACTGGTTATATTCAAAGCAGCATTCATACCATACAAATTTTCTATGACAGGTCCCATTTCAAAATGAATAGAAATGCAGTGTCTTGGAGCTCAGGTTTTCCAAGAAATGTTTTAATTTAGATGATATTCTGTAAATTCAAAATGTAAATATAGCCATAACAAAAATTAAATTGTTAAAGGGAATGATCGTTGCACTCACCTCCAGTGTCACATTAAGCCTCTCCTTTTGGCTGATGACTTTGTCCTTCCCTTTCTTTCTCTCTTTGTACACCAGTACATACAGACAATCTGATTGGAAAAGAGAACATGAAGCGATTGGAAAGTGATAGAGCATTTAACATAAATTAAATTCAAGTTCATTAAATTTACTTCTGCTCAATTTTAAAGATAATAATAATAATAACTTTATTTGGATAGCACTTTTTAAAAACAGTGGTTTACAAAGTGCTTTGACAATCAGACAAGAATATACAGACAGCAATCAAAAGAGCACAAAAAGAAATAAAAACAAAGACAAAACAAAAAGTCCAGTTTCAATCAAGGCACTGTTACAGAACAACACGTCTTGTCATAAGAACCCAGACAATACAAGAACCATGCAACGTAAAATGAGACCATGAGGACCGAAATAAAAGCAGTAAGAAAAAGTAACAAGGAGGTGAAAAAAAGTAAAAAAGGATGTGAAAAGGACGATATGAGTAATGACCATAAAATAGTAATAATGATAGCAGTGAGAGAATAAAACATCAGACATGAGCAGGAGATAAAACGACAAAAAAGGTTATCTATAAAAGGATTAAAAGTGGAACAAAGGTGAGGCATAATTAGATAAAATCTGAATTCAAATTAATTCATGGCATTAATATGAAACATAGCATAGAAAATGTTAAATGAAAGGACTTAAAAGAAGTAGGAGGTAAAATTATAAGAGCAATACTGATAGAGAAAAGCTAAAAGACAGTAAAACAGAAAATAAGAAATAAAAGATAAAAAATAAAAGATAAAAGACGGCATCACATAAAAGCGATTCTGTAAAAGTTTTAAAGATGTTAATAATAATAATAAATTAAATGTATATACCAGTAAAAAGGTAGAAAGCCAGCCATATTTGTGATCATTTACTGTCCTCTAGGACCTTATTCTGCATTTTTTATCAGAATTTCCTGAGTTGTATCAAACTTAGTCCTCAGCACCCTAACCCAGCAGCAGGTCTTCACCTCTTTGCAGCTCAGGGCATTGTGATGGGCCCCTAGTTTTTTAATGTTAGTGGATTTTAGTGCTCTTTTTAAAGTTTTGAGTATGAGGGGATATTGGTTGAGGTCTGATCCTAATGCTTTGTTTAGGCGTCTTTCTGTAAGAGGGTCTTACAAAACTTGAAGTGAAAGGCTTCAATTATTGTTTTGTCCTACTCGTCAGAGTCCTAATTTAATTTTGGTTTCAGAAATTCACTGCCATACAGAACGCTTTGTTCTAATTTCAATTGGAAAATTTTGGGACTGATAAGAACTGCAACTTCAGCTGACTGAATGAAAAGACCCTCAGATCTTTCACAGCCATGTTAAAGTTTCCTGTGGAGCTAATGCTCTGGGCAAGATTTATGATATTTTTTGTGGGTTTTGGTCGAAAGGTGTCCAAATAGATCTAGCATGTTTACTTTTCTCCCTGGCAGTCCCAGATAAAATCATAATCCTGGTTTTCTCTGAGTTTACTGAAGGGGATTTCTAGTGCTGCTGCAGACTAAGACTGAACAAATTCAGGAAAAGATCTAATTGTGATTTTTCTGGCAGATATTGCAATTTCAATTTGATTCACGATTTTCTGCAAATCAATCAAGCTTCAGTGCATCATCACTACGTTTTCTTTATCTAATATTGATGATAAATTATCTGTTTTCATTATTTAAGGGATACTCTGATATTTTTTTCATGTCTTGCCTCACTTCCGAGTCCATGACAAACAGATAGACACCATTCTCTCAGCTCAGCTGTGTGTGCAGTACCGAGTAACAAAGCTTGCCCACCGCTAACTAGCTCAGCTCATGCCACAGCTAGCTTAGTGGTATAAGGTTTGTTTTTATATCGGGCCTTTAACATGAGGGCATGCCAAAGGCCTTCTTAAGGCCCCATTTACACGACAATGTTGTAACCAGAAACGGAAAGGTTTTTCCTTTGTGTTTTCAAAAGCCCTCCACATTCACACAGAGACAATGTGAAGACGATGCACGTTCACAAAGATCCGCAAGAACGACTGAAAACGCTGTAGCATGCATGCCAGGTCAGTAGTTGGCGATGTAGGTTTATAGAGGAACAGCAGTGTGACAACACGCGTACGCTTTCCAGTGAAGACAAACTTTTCACAAACAACAATGGCAAGTGGATGCATGAAGAAGCAGGAGTTTCTTGTCTGGACAACAAATCTGTCCGGATATTTCTGTCTGGATAACAAAGCGAGTACAGTAAGCAGCACACATGTTGCTCAGTAGTCGCCAAAACTGTTGGTGCACAACCTTCATCTGAAAGAGTACTGCGCATGTGCTGCACGTTGTTGTTTCCCCTGAAAATGCTGATTACTGTTTATACAGAGACAGATACCAAAACGTTTTGAAAACTTTTCACTATGAACCCTGGTTTCAAAAGTTTCCGGATTCAGACACTCAAGGCACCGTTCTCGTGTAAACGGGAGGAGCAAAAACAATGAAAACGCTCCGTTTTCGCCCATTTTCGTTGTCACATAAACGTGGCCTAAACCTATAACTAAGATAACTCCTGTTCTATCAGAGTGTAGAGGGTAAAGATGGGGTCTGTGATCCAAAACTTTAATAAGAATCCAAAGCGACATTTATTTAAAACAAGTGATTTGAAATAAAAATGAGAATCTGCTTATGATATCACTGAAGGTTTCTTCCCACGTTGCACAGATCCCGCCATTTTTATAGACTGGTGTTCTCATGCTTTTCAAGTCAAGGAAAACACGAATATTCAAAATATTAAGTGAAGCCAATTTAAATTAACCATTGAAAATATTTAATTTCATTTAATAGGTGGTCAAGATCACAGAGCCTTTTGGTCTTCAGGGACTGATGCTTTCCATCAGTTCTTCTTTTGTTATAGAAGCATCCAGGGGATTTTGATTTCTTTAAATATTGATTAAAAGTTTCCAGTTTCTTCTAAATTTTATTTAGTTCAGTATTCATTCATAATTAAGGCCTGAGAACCAATCCTAGGAGCAAGGGCCCTAATGTATCTGAAGGAATTCTTCTTGATTACCTCCGCCGAGGAGGTTATGTTTTTGCCGACCTGTTTTATAAGCAATATTACGCAAAAACTACAGGGCAGAGCTTGCTGAAATTTTCAGGATGTTGGTCATGTCCCAACTTAAAAAAGATCAGATTTTGGTGGTGATCCAGATAACTGCCATTCGCGAATGGTCGTTTTTGCTCAATAACTGTCTAATTAATAATGATATCAACATGATTCTGAGTGCTAGGTGTGGGTTTTCAGGGTCAAGGTATCATATTATGATGGTAACTTTATCATTAACTATTGCTTATAGTTGTAACAGCAATATGTGAGCTACCTTGGTGAAGGTTTTCACTCTCTGAGTGCTTTCTAGTTATTGTTGTTTTTCTGGCAGATATGTTTGCTTTCTGGGGGCTTTAACATACCCCAAAACTCGCCAAAATATACTCAAAGAAATGGATATAGCTCTCAAATGTCCTCCTCAAATCTGTCATGTATGACAACAGTCTCTGCCCGACTGCCAGCACCCCAACTGCCCACAAATTAGGAGGTGGCATTAACGACTTATAAAAAGTCATGTTTTCTCCCCATTCAGGTCATTTTGCCAACGCATATATGCCTCCATATTTTCAGGTACACTGCTTCCTAGTGGTGACTGATAGCGCCACATAAAATACAATGTGTTCAATTTAGTCACAATTTTAAGTGTTGAATTACTGCATTTTGCACCCTGGATGAATCGCACATCACAGCATCTCCTGACCTGGTTGTAGCTGTGATCTCTGCTGTTGCCTTAAACTTTTGTGAATTGGCCAACACAAATATTCGCATTTTGAGAAGTTGTTCCCAAAGAGTTTAGATCAGATTATTTCAGTTTTGCCAGAACTGATCTGTCTCAAAAGATCCACCATAACGGAGAGCTGCTGCTTGATGATGTGTTTCTGTTTTGTTGGTGTGTGTCTATATTCTACTCTGCGGTTTAATGTCTCATGGTATTAGGATTGCATATTTTGATTATTTGGGTCTTTGTGTCTAATACTTTAGGTTTTTATAATATTTCTCTGTCATGTTCAAACCATTTGTTTTCAGTTGATATTTGTTTTTGATATTTATTTAAAATAATGAAAGTTTTCAAAAGCTTTTACTACAGCAGAGATGACTCTATCTTGGTTTGCTTCACAGGATTTTTTTAAATCTAATAATTTGCTGGGCTCAGGGGCCTCAGAGTTACTGAGAGCCTTCTTTAGAAACACTTTGTACACAATAATTTTGCTGTGGTCCGACAGCAGTGTGAGCATGCTGACATTGAGTTTTTTAAGAGATGGTGTGGGTAATGGCATACTCCACCTTGCTGCTGCCAAGAGCTGAGATGAATGGGAACTGAGCCAGTGGGTCTCCTTGCAGACAATCATTAATAACTTATATACAAGAGCTCTAGTTTATCTCAGTCGATGACCATTGTTCAGGATTCAAATACGATATTTTTAAACATGAACATTACAATGTTTTTTTACTTCAACCAAAGCAAGAAAATAAAGGGTTAGAAAAGGTTTAGACTGAAGCTTTAACATTAACTCTTTAATGTTACATCTACTGTATACAGATCAGGAAGAGAAAGTCACAGAAATTACAAATATAACCTGTGCCACATATAGATATATCAACATAAACATCCCAGTTTCAACACATGTACATTCATTCTTCTGTCTTAATAATCATCTTATCCTTGTAGAGTTTTTCAAACATGTTGTGTGTGCTACACTCTTTCATTTCCATTTCTAAATCATTCCATAAAGTTACTGCAAACACTGAAACGCATCGTTGTTTTAATGTTTGTTCAGATCTTTGTTTATGTGAACGATACATCTAAAGATTCTCTTACCTGAAACAACTTATGGATGCAGTTTGGAAACATGTTGTGAAACACTTTAAATATCAGTGATGCTATTTTGAAATCTATAGTCATTTAACTTCAGCGCTGGTGAATTTATGAATCAGTTCCTGACAATCAGCTGTATTCATAATTATTTTCACTCTCTTTTGAAGCAGGTATGCTGGATTAGTGATGTTTAATTTTATGATTTTCCCCAAACTTCCACACAGGAAGTGATGTATGGAATAATTAAGGAATTATACAATATATGTAATTAATTAGAATTATCAATAATCAATAAAAACTCCCAAGAATTTATTTTCATATACTCTTTAAATTTAAATATGAGCTATCTTTATTTGTGCCTGATTGTTGTCTTTTCCATTGTCCAGGTATCATATATTTTGTTTTACTCGCACATAAAGACAACCTGTTACTGTTAAACCATTGCTTTAAAGTTTCTCAAGGTTTTTACCAGAACAAAAAAGGTTGGTATCATCAGTGAACAATTCAGAATTCAAAGGTTTGTCTTTATTAACAATTTAAATAATCTTGGACCCAGCACTGATTCTTGTGGGACTCCGCGTATAATCAGACTTGTTACTGTCCATTTGAATGTCTGTTTTTAAGATAGCTACTTGACAGTTTATACTCCTCTAACTCCAAACCTCCAGTTTTGCTCTAAAAGTTGAGTCCTACTAGTGTTAGTGGTTTTGTCAAAATTCTATCTGTTTGGTAAGTCAGAGCGAGAAAAGCAATCAGGAATGGTCTCCTTGAATACTTAGTGTCTGCTTTTTCTCCCCTTCAAGTATTTCAATCCCCAACACACATACTTTTAAAAAATGTTTGTTCCCCTCGAAAACTGAAAAAAAAAAAGTTCATGGAGATTCTGAAGGCGGGATGTAAACAAAACGCATCCATGTCCATCCATATACAAATCTATACCTACTATCTTGGTTGTGGAGGCTGAAGCTTATCCCAGCTGACACTGGGTGGGTGGGGGGTACACCCTGTATCAGTCACTAAACAATCACAGGGCAACATAAAGAGACAGTAACTGTCACAGACACAGACACTCAGTATCAGGAGAAGCCTGGTCACCAGTCACGCCTGATTAGAGACTAACACTTCACATAGACCGGCCCTGGCCAAGGGGAATCAAACCAGCTACCACACGCCTCAACCTGCCGCCAACCACTAAAGTGATTATTTGTTCAAACTAATTTGGAATAAGGGTGTAAATCCTGATTTATATTGATAATAATCATCCAGAGTCTTTTCTCTGAGAAATGGTTATATGAAATCATAATTTCTATGTAACCAAGACAACAACCAGGGAACCATCTCCTCTGAACTTTTAACCCAAAAACAGACAATCTTAAACCCTGAATGTTCCAACATGTTATTCTGAAGAATTTCATTTGAAAAAAAGAAAAATTATATTCAAAAAACAAAATTAGAAAAGAAAAAAAATGAATTATAGGCTATCCGTCTTTTCCCCTCTCTTGGTTCTGTTAATCAATCTGTCAGTTTCTCATCAATAAAGCTGCAGGAGGAAAATCACAGCAGCGTTTTCGTGAACGTTAAAACAAAAGTAATAGTTCACTGGAAGAGCCCCACCACCTTTTAAAATGAGACTCCAGGGTTAATCCTGAAGTAGCCTATAACATGACATTTATAGCCTAAGTCTTTAAATAAATGTAGCCTAGATCCAAGAGTAACATCTGATTAATTTCCTGACTCTTCATTTCAAGGCACAGATCTGTAACCCTGCAATCTGTAAAACAATAAACAAACAAAAATAAGTTCAGCTTAAGGGTTAAATCCCCACAGCCGAAGTCAGCTTTCCCTAGGCAAAAAGTAGTACACTTGAAGTTCATTTTATTAAGTATGCTTGAGTATAAATATAAGTATAGCAACTATACTGAGGACCATGTACTTTTAGTGCACTGGAAAGTAAACTAATTTAATATTTCTTCAGACTTAAAACTTTACAAGGTCATTTTTAAGTTTACAAAAGTACACTTTCAAGTAAACAAGTACACTTATCTATATACTACTACTGTACAAGGTATCTACTTCTAGTCCACATTTATTTTACTTAAGTAGCTATACTCAAAGGTACACCCCAAACCCTTATGAATGACTAGAACTTGATCAATAAAGTCAAGTCAAATGTTTCTTTGTTTATGTTTTTAAGGTACATAAAGATAATTCAACTGAGCACACATACTATTTACTGTAAACTTTAAACTCCAGCACTATATGATCTTGAACATGTGAGTTTACAACAGGGCAAATACCTCAAAGCAAATGTGTGCAGAGAAAAACATTTTTATTCTGCTAAATTAAATGTAAGCACAATGACTTGACCTTATTCTGTATCTGGATCAAGATATACTAAGTATTAGTACTTAGAAAGAAGAAAAGGGTATACTAAAGTGCAAGTGTAAGTGTAAGTCTTAGTATTAATGTACTTAGTCTTAGACTTTTATTTATACTTTTCAGTATAAGCCAAGTATACTTCACTATACTATTCTTAAGTATATAAAAGATAGTATAGAAAAAGTAGACTTCAAGTGTACTGCCTCAGTTTTAGTATAAGTATACTCGTAGTACACTTGAATAAATTTCTTTTTGCCAAGCATTAGGGCGATAATATGGCCCACTGTCATACAAATATTTCATAAGTTACGTTAACCTACCAATAAAAATGATAAAAGAAGCTGAATGAGCAGATGTCAGAGGTTTAGGCAGAGCACGGTTTCAGAGGAATGATGACAGGTCCAGTCTTACCTGCGACCGGAGACGGTTTCCGAAGAGCGACCCAGCGGGTCTTCCACTGAAGGGGGGTAAGCACAGACCAGTCAGTGACTAAGTCCTGTCAGCCCTGTGGTGCACATGAAGAATATAGAAATACTCCAGAAGAGAATAAGAGGCATATTCGATGAACTTACCTTTTTTCCATCTCTAAACTTGACTTGTCCCTCCACGACAACTGAATCCGTCATCTTCTGTCATGGTTCCGAGCAGCTGTGGGGGTGTGGGACAGTCTCCCTGCTCTCTCTGGGTTATAGAGGGGGGCGGTCACAGTGTGAAACAGCCCGGAGCCCCCTGCTCTCTCTGGGTTATAGAGGGGGGCGGTCACAGTGTGAAACAGCCCGGAGCCCCCTGCTGGGTCAGACCCACTCTCGCTCAAACACCGAGGTAGGACTCACAGCAGAGTTGCCAGGTCTGCTTACTATAAGCGACTTTGGGCTTCTTCTTTTGTGAAAAGTTGTTTGTAAATTTTGGCAGTTGTTGTGGGGGTTTTTTGGGAGGGGACTTGTTCCTAAAGTGAAGTCGCTTGTTGTGTTTCCAAAACTCTGGAGGGATCTGATGCACGCTCTACTATCAATATGAACTCTATATTAACATAAACACCAATGCAAATTTTACTGTCAACAGAGTGGCAAAAATGATGTTTCCACCAAAAATAAATCCTTTTAGCCAGAATTAAATTTATTTCTAATGTTACTTTTTTCACCATAATAAAGCTGTAGAGGATCAACATTAACAATGTCACTGAGATTGAAATATAATGTAAATTAAAATCAAAACACACCTTGTGTAGATTTCTAGTTTAAAAAAAATCTAATATATTGCATTTAAAAAAAAATAGCTGGAGGTTGCTTGTTTCGGGCTTAATTTTGTCGACCTGGTTGCTTATTTCAGTAGACAAATCTGGCAACACTGAGCCACAGCTATAGTCTGTATCCCAGCCCGGCCAGACCTGGAGTTGCTTATCTGGACAGCCGGGTGGGCCGGGGTGAAGGGGCTGCTGTGCATGATCCCCACATGTGCCCCAAACACATGACTGTCACTAGTTTGGTCCCCTCAGCTCTCCATCACCCCCCATATCACCGTGACAGGAGGAGAGCAGAGACCAAACAGTATTTCAATCCTCCAGGTGAAGTCTCCTTCATTTAACTGCTGCACATCAGAGGAGAGGGTGAATGTGAAGGAGAGTCTATTCAACATGTTTTTTGACTGTTTTCACTTCTTTTTGGTTCCACTTACAGAGAGATGTCTCAAGAATGCTCAAAAAAAGAAACTCTGCTCACAAAGACTGATATACTATTCTGCTTTAACAGTCCTAACCTCTCTGCTTATGAAGTCTGTATTTATTAATCTGATCAATATCTTGGCAAAGTATTTTATACACAAAATGATTTGGCTACAAACATTACCCTCCTTTTTATTTAAAATGACAGATCTTCAGTTATATCTCAGTACAGTAGAAAAGTAAATCAAGAGAATAGAAAACAAATGAAAACAATGAGATTATTTGAACAATTTAAATATATCCCTGTTTCTTGGCAGACCCTTAAGTTCTGTTTTTTGTTTGTTTGTTTGTTTGTTGCAGGTGTATTTGTTGTAAATTTTATCCTGATGTTATGATGCACTTTTTTTAAAGCTGTTATTTTGTTATATGTGTTTGAATGAATTCAATGACTATATAATGACATATATTTTAAATTAAAAAAGAAAAAAAGCAGAAAAAATGGGGGGAGGGGGTGTAAAGAGAGAAATAAAGAAGATATACGGTAGGAAAATCCAAGATGAAGTAACCTGGGGCACAGTTGATAGGGAAGTCATGTATGTTTCCTTAACATGATCTTAAGTGCATTGTAATGTGTTGACATAAATATTTAGTTAAAACAGACAAACAGCTGCAGATCATGAGAGAGACCAGAGCAGGCTCAACAGGTTGGGAAAACAGCTTAAACACATGTGGCTTTAATATGAGATTGTAGAAAAAGAGATGGTAGCAATGTCAAAGAATCCTTAAAAAAATTCCTGGATCCGGATGGTGATCCGGATCAGCCTCAAAATCTAATCATTTGTTCCTTATCCCATTCCACACATTTCCTGAAAATTTCATCCAAATCCGTCCATAACTTCTCAAGTTATCTTGAACACAAACAGACAGACAACCAACGCCGGCAAAAACATAACCTCCTTGGTGGAGGTAATAAGAGGCCTGCAGTGCATTTGTAGATGGCAGGCTTTTGTCCCCACCTGGCTCCCACAGTCTCAGTCTCTCATGGTCCAGGCTGTGACGGTGCCTCCCACCTCCTCAATTTATGTGCAGGTATCCCCTTAGTAAGAAGTAGTATACTTGAAGTTTATTTTATTAAGTTTGCTTAAGTATAAGTATAGCAAGTATACTATGGACTGTGTACTTTGAGTGCACTGTAAAGTATACTAATTTAATACTTCTTTGGACTCAATTGGAACATTTTTAAGTTTATAAAAGTATACTTTAAGTAAATTTTATATGGCCATTTTAAGTTTACAACAGTACACTTTCAAGTGTACTACAGGTACACTTATCTATACACTACTAGTGTACTAGGTATAAACTTCTAGTCAACACTTTAGTTTATTGAAGAATACTTAAGGTATACCCCAAACCCTTATGAAAGGGACTAGAACTTGATCAATAAAATCAAGTCAAATTTTTCTCTGATATTGTTTTTAAGGTACATAAAGGTAATGCAATTGAGCACACATACTATTTACTGTAAACTTTTAAACTCCAGCACAATATGATCTTGAACATGTAAGTTTACCACAGGGGTAATACCTCAAAGCAAATGTGTGTAGAGAAAAACATTTTTATTCTGATAAATTAAATGTAAGCACAATGACTTGACCTTATCCTGTACCTGGATCAAGATATACTAAGTATTAGAAAGAAGAAAAGGGTATACTAAAGTACAAGTATAAGTTTTAGTATTAAAGTATAAGTGTAAGTCTTAGTATTAAAGCACTTAGTCTTAGACTTTTATTTATACTTTTCAGTATAAGCCAAGTATACTTCCCTATACTATTCTTAAGTTTATAAAATACAGTATATAAAAACTAAACCTCAAGTATACTGCCTCAGTTTTAGTTTAAAATAAGCATACTTGTAGTACACTTGAATAAACTACTTTTTGCTAAGGGTCCATCTTTCAAAGCAGCTCTGTTTACACTGCTGCTCCAGCTTTATCCCCTGCGTTGTGACTCCTTCTCTAAGCCGGTCCTTTGGATACATGCAGCGTACTTGTGGGCGAACATTGCCTCATGATGATTGTTTTTTGTGTCTCAGATTCTGGTCCTATAAAGTATTATCCAAGCTAATTATTGAACGGTTTTCTAAGGTAGTGTTTCTCAACCAGGGGTACGCGGACCCCTAGTGGTCTGTGGTGTAATTGCAAGGGTTCCTTAAAAATAAAATATATAAAAACAAACCAAAAAAAAAAAGATCCTGTGACATTTATGAAAATAGGATTATTTTACTCAGATGTGACTGAGACCTTTATCAGCCTAAACTACAGAGCATGACAGGACTTTTCTTCTCAAATTACATGTTCACATGTGTAATTTATTGTTTTACGTTTGTATAATACAAACTTAACACCATCTGCATCCTTTTCAAAATATGAGCCCTCAACTGTTTCAGTGGGCAGACACAATGCATTTCTTAATAATGATTTTGTTGTGAATCAGCTGCAGGAAGGTGTTGTGGGAAAACTCATGAACTTGCTAGGTTCAGGTTAGTGCTTGAAATTAAGCGAGTGTTACACACAAACATAAAAGAAGATGATAAGCACAGTTACACAAAGAAAAAGATGTTCATGGACCCCACGGGTCCTCAGGGTAGACCAAAATTATGCAGGGGGTCCAGGACCCCAAAAAGGTTGGGAACCAATAAGAACTGTTTCCTTTGTCCATGTACTGCAGGTATTTTCATATCTGTGGTATTAACATTTAAATGAATCTCTGATTTGTTTATGTTGCTTTTGCAGTGTTGTTTCACCTTATTTTGATAGTTATTAGTGTTTATTTTCTTTTGTATTTAGTGAACTGTATTTGATCTGTTTTGTTGAAATGTTTACTTTGATTCGTAGTGTCTTGTTGTTATAGGTTAGGTTACTTGTTGTTTTTCCTTTTGTGAGGACATTCTTGTTAATTTTGTTCTTCCTCTGTTTTTCTCATGTGTTGGGGAGTATTGCAGGCCGAGCGGTGTCTTCACCTGAGCGCATGGCGGGCCTCAACACCTGCACCTCATCTTTCATTTTTCTCATGGGGCACATTTTCTTTTCTTTTTTCTTTTGGTGCAGAGTTTGGGCATCATGATCATAACTTAAGCCAGAGAGAAAGAAAACCGTGAGACAGCATTATGTATTGAGAGAAGGAGCAGCGTAAAATAAAGAAATGGAAGAGTAAAATAAAATCACTAGCAGTTAGAAAACAGGAAATATGATAAAAATACATCAAACAATGAATCTGTTTTTAGAAATGCACAAGCAAGTGCAGTGTTTTTGAAGCAACACGTAATTAATTTAATTCAAATTTACATTCTACTTTAGTTGTTAACAAGTGCTTTGAGTGCATGGAATGGCATCAAAATTTAGCTTTTCTATTTATTTATTTTTATTCCCTAGAACAGATCTGAGCTGTGGCCTACCCCAAAAGGCCCCATGGTTTAAATGTCAACAAAACTGTAGCCTATGTCAGAGACTAACTTGGCCATCAAATTTGCAAACAGAATTTTGATAAAATACATCAGTTAATCAATCTTTATTTGTGCAGTGCCAAATCAAACACTGATTTGCTAGAAGCACTATCTCCTGTAAAGGTTGTGAATTCCAGTGAGCCGGTCTGATGTTGAAACTCCAGGCCTGGAGAAGACTTCCCTCTGTCCCTGCTGTGGTATGAAGCCTCAGTCCTTTTGTTTACAATGGAGTCAGTGCCATTATAACTGCATTGCTCACGTGCCTCTCACAACTCATACAGTGGGGGTCAGACATGGATTTACATTGACTTGTAGCCAATCATTGTGTCTGTTTAAAAACCACTTTCAGACGGCTCTACTATTAGACGGCTCTACTATTAGACGGCTTAACTGTTAGATGGCTTTACTATTAGACGGCTTAACTGTTAGATGGCTTTACTATTAGGCTCCAAGAGGCCGCAAGATGTATTAAATAGAAAATAGCTTAGCCATGGGCCTCTGTCTAAAATGAGCCGATGTTCAATGTCTGGGACTTGTACTAAAAATGAAGGCTAGGTTTGGGTCTACAAAGAGATAAAAAGTAAAAAAAAAATGATATGTATAAAAAGTTAGTTAGTTAGTTAGTTATAGTTTATTTCAGTCATATATACACTTCAAAGCTGCAAAAGAAAAGACAATACACAATTTTGACTGAAAAAGGCTCAGGCAGAAGCAAAGCTTATTAATGCCCACCTACTATGCATCTTAAGCAACACAATTCATGTGTCAAGTGGGAAGAGAAAAACAAACGAACAAAAAAAAACAAGCATATAATATATACATATACATACATACATACATACATACATATTCATGCACAGACATAGCTCTTTTCTCCTTTTTTCAATTACAGCCATAACTCCTAAATATAAATGCAATGATTAACAAAGGAAGTACATTGCTTAAGTTTGAGATCAGCACTATTCCACAGCTGGACCCCTTTAAAAGAAATACATCATCTTTTAACTTCTTTTTTATCTTTTGGTAACACAACTTTGATTACATCTCTCAACTCATATTTACTCTCAGACAGTATGAAAAACTTATGCAGGCTGTCTGGTAGTGTTTTATTATTTGCTTAAAACATGATTTGCATTTTTCTACAATAAACCAAGTCTCTAAACTTCAAAATCTGAGAATTTAAAAATAATGGATTAGTATGATCATAATATCCGGCTTTGTTTATGATGCATATGGCTCGTTTTTGTTGTAACACAATTTTAGCAGTTGTGGTTTTAAATGTAGATCCCCACAATTCCACGCAGTGAGTTAAATAAGGAAGTATCAGTGAGCAGTAAATTAAATATAAACGTTTTGTGATTTAGCATGTCTTTGGTTTGTACATGATTGTTGGATATACATGCACATCAGTGACAACTATGATGTGCATCCAACAAGCAGCAGCATTTATGTGGGGAACATTCACCCAGTGGGCAGCATTGATGCAGGTCACTGGGTGAATGTAATGACTTTCCACAGTCTTAATACCACATGGTGAGTATTTAGGTATTAATAAATACCACTTTATGAGCGGCACTGACTTCAAGAGCAGCAAAAACAAACTCAAGAGGTGAGGTATTAGTTCCTGGAAACACTACAACTAGATGATTAATAGCAGCATCTAGCTGCAGTTCAACTGATGCTGCTATATTAAAAAAATTAATCAACATCAGCCCTGTCCACTTCTTAAGAACTGTTTTTCTATCCGTGGTTGTTTTTGCTAATTCCACTCAAATGACCATCTTCACAACCATAGGAGGACCCTCTTGAAACAAAATGCTACATCTCAAGGGGCTAACCTCGAATAAATGTCAATTTAAGAGACAAATATGATCAGAGCATGAATTCTCACTGAAGTCCTGTCGTCTCTGCCCACCTCCACCTCTGCCCTCTCACATCCCAGCACAGCTTTGGTGGCTGTTCAGCATGAGTCTGGTTCTGCTCAACAGGTTTCAGTCTGATGCTGATGGTGGTAAAGTGCTGTACCTGGGGTGGATTCATGTTGGGTTTGGAGGAAATATAAAAATAAAATAAATGAATTAAGAATAAAAAATATATATAAATCGAAGAGGCTGGCATTGACCTGCTCTTTCGGAAAGTGTCTTGAGATAAAAAATAAAAAAAAGTAACAATTTGGCCAGATGCGGTGTGTCAAAATTCGACAGAGAAAGTCTACTTAAACACAACATAATTTGCCATTAAGGAATAAAAAATAATGGATATAGACATTTATTTTGACCACACAGTAATAGTCTGTCAGCAGCACCTGTCAACATTCAATAACAGGGGTTTCAAAATGTTTTACGTAGTAACTGTGTTGTGAATACACAGTTTACGTAAGGAGGGGCGACGGCCTAATGGGAGTCAAGTCCTTAAACTTTTGCCCAGCATTGACCTGAGGGATTGGCCGCTTCAACTTTGCCTGCAGGGCGCAGAGAAGTGCGGCCCGCACACTCCCACTGTGACTGGCAGCGAATCAGAATTGTTCTGGTGTTTCTGTTTCATGTGACTGGACAACGAGCGCCGTCAATCATATCAACATGTCACCGCAGCAGATATGATTTACGCATGCGCAAGCATCTCACGTACCCTCACGCATCCGAGAAAAAAAAAACATTAAGAGGCTATGCTACACTGAAGATTAGATTAGGATGTGTCTTTCCTAGTAGACATAACATAATTCATGGACAAAATTATCCATTTTATGTCACACATGGCACTAAACAATAGATTAGGAGCCACAAAATGAGTTTGCCAAGAGGATATAAATTCGTTGTTCAGTAGAACATTATCCTTTTGCAGACTTAAGATTTAAAAAAATCTATAGTTTTTTAATTCTTGCTTATTTTTACAAAACAACATACTTTTAGGAGGAATTTGGGCTTTTAATGGGTGGCTAAGTTTGTTTTTACCCCACTAGAAGTTCATTTTAAATTTAATTGGCAAAATTGATGCATTATTTTGATTACAATATTATATAAAGGGACCTGTAAAAATATATTTTTAAAAATCATGGCAAAGCAGGAACAAGATAGGAGAAATTGTAATACACAAATGCATGCAGATTATTGCAGAGGTTTATTGCACTGCTCATTAAATATTACTGTTACATTGTGTGAAAGCCTTTGAAAAATTACAAAAAGAAGACTTGATCATGCTATCAAGTTATGTGTTACAATTGACTGGTGAAAACAGTGGGGTTTTATTAGCCCCAAAAGTGAAAACAACACAAATTCTTTACCTCTTCAGTGTATGTCCATTACAGAATTATTTTTTAATCTACTGGAGCTTTTGGATTTGACACTTGCCTTGTGCCTTTTTTAGCTTGTACCATTGTGCACAGAATAAAATCAATGCAAACAGACCAACAGAATGTATATCTTGTCTCTAAATGTTGTAGTTTTATTATGGCAACCAAATGTGATATAAAATAATAAATATCAATATACAATATTGTCATTGTATATAATTGTATATCATATGTTTAGTTGCTATGATAAAATGTTCTATTTGGATACAGAAATTATACATTCTCCCCTCCTGGAGCCACCACCTTACCGCGGTGGAGGGGTTTGCGTACCCCAATGACCCCAGGAGCTATGTTGTCGGGGGCTTTATGCCCCTGGTAGGGTCACCCAAGGCAAACAGGTTCTGGGGGAGGGGTCAGACAAAGCGTGGCTCGAAGACCATTATGGAGAATAACTTCATTAGATCCCAGTTTCCCTTGCCCGGACGCGGGTTACCGGGGCCCCACCCTGGAGCCAGACCTGGGGATGGGACTCGATGGCGAGCGTCTGGTGGCCGGGCCTGCGCCCATGGGGCCCGGCCGGGCACAGCCCAAAAAGGCAACATGGGACCCCCCTCCCATAGGCTCACCACCCGTGGAAGGGGCCAAGGTGGTCGGGTGCAATGTGAGCTGGGTGGCAGCCGAAGGTGGGGACCCTGGCGGTCCAATCCCCGGCTGCAGAAGCTAGCTCTAGGGACGTGAAACGTCACTTCTCTGGTGGGGAAGGAGCCTGAGTTGGTGCGCGAGGTCGAGCGGTTCCGACTAGATATAATCGGACTCACCTCGACACATAGCTTGGGCTCTGGAACCAGTCCTCTTGAGAGGGGCTGGACTCTCTTCCACTCTGGAGTTGCCGATGGCGAGAGGCGCCGGGCAGGGGTAGCAGTACTTATTGCTCCCAGGCTCAGCGCCTGTACGTTGGGGTTCACCCCAGTAAGCGAGAGGGTAGCCTCCCTCCGCCTTCGGGTGGGGGGACGGAACCTGACTGTCGTTTGTGCTTATGCACCAAACGGCAGTCCAGAGTATCCACCTTTTTTAGACTCCCTAGAGGGGGTGCTGGAGAGTGCCCCTTCTGGGGACTCCCTCGTTCTTCTGGGGGACTTCAACACTCACATCGGCAACGACAGTGCGACCTGGAGGGGCGTGATTGGGAGGAACGGCCCCCCGATCTGAACCCGAGTGGTGCTTTGTTACTGGACTTCTGTGCTCGTCACAGACTGTCCATAACAAACACCATGTTCAAACATAAGGGTGTCCATATGTGCACTTGGCACCAGGACACCCTAGGCCGCAGTTCAATGATCGACTTTGTAGTCGTATCATCGGACTTGCGGCCGCATGTTTTGGACACTCGGGTGAAGAGAGGGGCGGAGTTGTCAACTGATCACCACCTGGTGGTGAGTTGGCTCCGATGGTGGGGGAGGATGCCCGTCAGACCTGGCAGGCCCAAGCGTGTTGTGCGGGTCTGCTGGGAACGGCTGGCAGAGTCTCCCACCAGAAAGAGTTTCAACTCCCACCTCCGGGCGAAGTTCGACCATGTGGCGGGGGAGGCAGGGGACATTGAGTCCGAGTGGGCCTTGTTCCGGGCCTCTATTATTGAGGCGGCTGATCGGAGCTGTGGCCGTAAGGTCGTCGGTGCCTGTCGTGGCGGCAACACCCGAACCCGCTGGTGGACACCGGCGGTGAGGGATGCCGTCAAGCTGAAGAAGGAGTCCTATCGGGCCTTTTTGGCCAGTGGGACTCCGGAGGCAGCTGACAGGTACCGGCAGGCCAAGCGGAATGCAGCTTCGGTGGTTGCCAAGGCAAAAACCCGGGCATGGGAGGAGTTCGGTGAGGCCATGGAGAACGACTTCCGGACGGCTTCGAAGAGATTCTGGACCACCATCCGGCGTCTCAGGAGGGGGAAGCAGTGTGCTGTCAACACCGTCTATGGTGGGGATGGCGCGCTGTTGACCTCGACTCGGGACGTCCTGGATTGGTGGAAAGAATACTTCGAAGACCTCCTCAATCCTACCAGCACGTCTTCCAGTGCGGAAGTAGACCTGGGGGACTCTGTGGTGGACTCTGCTATCTCAGGAGCTGAGGTCGCCGAGGTGGTCAAAAAGCTCCTCGGTGGCAGGGCTCCGGGGGTGGACGAGATCCGCCCGGAGTTTCTCAAGGCTCTGGATGTTGTGGGGCTGTCATGGCTGACAAGACTCTGCAACATCGCGTGGACATCGGGGGCAGTACCACTGGATTGGCAGACTGGGGTGGTGGTTCCCCTTTTCAAGAAAGGGGACCGGAGGGTGTGCTCCAACTACAGGGGGATCACACTCCTCAGCCTCCCTGGGAAGGTCTATTCAGGGGTACTGGAGAGGAGGGTCCGCCGGATTGTCGAACCTCGGATTCAGGAGGAGCAATGTGGTTTTCGTCCTGGCCGTGGAACTATTGACCAGCTCTATACCCTCCACAGGGTCCTCGAGGGTGCATGGGAGTTTGCCCAACCAGTCTACATGTGTTTTGTGGACCTGGAGAAGGCATTCGACCGTGTTCCTCGTGGGGTTCTGTGGGGGGTGCTCCAGGAGTATGGGATAGCGGACACCCTGATACGGGCTGTTCGTTCTCTGTACGACCGGTGCCAGAGCCTGGTCCGCATTTCCGGCAGTACATCAGAACCGTTTCCAGTGAGGGTTGGACTCCGCCAGGGCTGCCCTTTGTCACCGATTCTGTTCATTACTTTCATGGACAGAATTTCTAAGCGCAGCCAGGGTGTTGAGGGGTTCCGGTTCGGTGACCTCAGGATCAGGTCGCTGCTTTTTGCAGATGATGTGGTCCTGTTGGCTTCGTCAGACCGAGACCTACAGCTCTCACTGGATCGGTTCGCAGCTGAGTGTGAAGCAGCTGGGATGAGAATCAGCACCTCCAAATCCGAGTCCATGGTCCTCACCCGGGGGAGGGTGGAGTGCCCTCTCCGGGTCGGGGACGAGATTCTACCCCAAGTGGAGGAGTTCAAGTATCTCGGGGTCTTGTTCACGAGCGGAGGAAGGATGGACCGGGAGATCGACAGGCGGATCAGTGCGGCGTCGGCAGTGATGCGGACTCTACACCGGTCCGTCGTGATAAAAAGGGAACTGAGCCGCAAGGCAAAGCTCTCGATTTACCACTCGATCTTCACTCCTATCCTCACATATGGTCACGAGCTATGGGTTGTGACCGAAAAAACACGATCGCGAGTACAAGCGGCCGAAATGAGTTTCCTTCGCAGGGTGTCCGGACTCTCCCTTAGAGACAGGGTCAGAAGCTCGGTCATCCGGGAGGGGCTCGGAGTAGAGCCGCTGCTCCTCCGCGTTGAGAGGAGCCAGATGAAGTGGCTCGGGCATCTGGTTAGGATGCCTCCTGGACGCCTCCCTGGTGAGGTGTTCCGGGCACGTCCCACTGGTAGGCGGCCCCGGGGAAGACCCAGGACACGCTGGAGGGACTATGTCTCTCAGCTGGCCTGGGAACGTCTCGGGATCCCCCGGGAGGAGCTGGACGAAGTAGCTGGGGAGAGGGAAGTCTGGGCTTCCCTGCTCAGGCTGCTGCCCCCGCGACCCGACTACGGATAAGTGGAAGAAGATGGATGGATGGATGGATACATTCTGTTGGTGTTTTTTGCTGACTGAATACTGCACATAACGGTACAAAGTAAAAGTATTCAGAATTTCCAGCAGATGGAAACAGACTCCTGTACAGTGAAGTTTATTTTTTTGACTTTTTAAAATTTGAAGTAGTTTTGCTGAAAACTATAAATGTCATCCATGCATGGACAGCTTCCACTTCAGTTGTGAGAATCAGTCAGCTGGTGTGAGCCGTCTGCCTTCATGTGTTTCATGCTTGTATCTGATTTTTTTTCTTATTTGTTTCTTTTTTGTTTTGTTTTGTTCATACTTTTTACAGTTAATCTACCAAAAACTGTGTCACATAGTTTTACCTTTAGTTTTAAAAGATCAGTTTAGTGGTATAACAATCGGCTTGATTTTCTAAGCCTAGTTACAATCACAGGCGCAAGGCTACTGTTAGTTACCAAGAAATTTAGATTAGGTATGTACTAAATTAAAAAAAAAAAGGTTTACAAAGCCCTTTTAAATAGTAGTTAAAGAAAAAAATGTCTCCACAACAAACTCTTCATTCTGTTTAGATTTAATCCGAAAAATAAATCCCTAAACACAAATTTTCTCATCCCTATCAAAATCCCCAACTCTAATTATACCGGCTCAGCCCCTGAAATTCTGGTTCCTAAAAAAAAAAAAAAGACAAAACCCAAACATAAAATGTTCTTCCACGGTGTTCTTGAGTCCAATGTCTCAGGTTTGTTTAACAGGAGAGGGTAAAATCCAAAGGGATTGTGCTCCTAACTAAAATCTCCAAAATCAGTCCACTCAAAACTCAAAACCGAAAAAAATCCATCAAAATGAAAAAAAGGCAATGCATTGCAAAAAGTGAAAAAAGAAGAAAATTATGCCACATGGGGCAGACTCACCAGTCCCAGGAAACTTCCTCTGAGTTGCTGCTGAGGTAAAGCCCTCCGACGATCTTCTCCAGCCTCCAAACTTTGACCTGGAGAAGATGAATTTCCCAGCCCTAGAAGACTCCCCTCGTTCTTTACCGGGTGAATACAGTCCTTGCCAAGCTGCACAGCTTCTGTCCGGCTCCCACCAACAAAGTCTCCCCCACAAACATTTCTCCTTCTCCTCTCCTTTGTTCTGCTCTCCCCCTCCTCCTCTTCACACCTGACCCAACCTGGCTGCAGCAGGTCACCTGACCAGGAACATGCATCCACACAGACTTCACCACTCAAGATCAGCAAGTGTAGTTATTAGGGCGAGCAAGGGGATCAAACCTTGCAAGGATTTTTATAATATATAAATCCACGAATCAAAACCACAGTGCCTCCCCAAAAACACACTTTGTGGCTATGTCACAGTGGTACATTAGATTCTGTTTGTGTTTACAATCTTGAGCCATGAGACATCATGTATAAGATAAGACACTGTTCAGCTGACACAAGAAATGTTCATAAAATGGTGAAAATGACATAAATTACAGCTTTATTTTCAGGGAGCAGGTTAAGCTTTGGCTGTTCTAGTGATTTTTTTTCAGTAAATACTGATGTTGACTTTTAGTAATAAAATGTGATTTTCTATGTATTTTTTAATGACAGATTCACACAGTACCATGTTTCCTGAAGACTCTCTCAGCAGCACCTTGAAGGCCGACCCAGTGCTCAAAGCAAGCTGAAGACAGAGCTCAGCCTTATGTACAGCAATGAGGAGTTCAAGGCCTGCTGTGGAGCTGTGGACCTTATCCTGTTGTTCATGGAAAATAATCTTGGAGAGGTATTTTCAGAGACTGTCGAAGATCCTCATCACCACACCCATGACCACTGCAGATGCTGAGAGGTGCTTCTCAACCTAAAAAAGAATCAAAACTTTCCAGAGAAACAGCATGAACCAGGACAGGCTGAATGCACTGGCCATGCTGTCAATGGAAAAGAGACAGAGATGATGGACTTCAGTCAGAGGGTCACTGAGAAATTTGCAGCACAGAAGGAAAGGAGGGAAAAATTTCTGTTCAAATATTGCATTGTTCAAAGTAGGTTGCACTGTGATTATGTTTTGTCTTTATTATTATTTTTTTTCACTGTAGTATGGAGCGCTTCTTTGGTTTGTTTCCTCCAAGGCTGCGTCCAACACAGCATCGTGTGGATGGCTGTTCATCATGAGGTTTTTTCTTGCCATCATGATGGAGTCATGTTGGGTGTTGGATGTATGTAATTGTATACTGTAAACATATGTATTAGAGTCTGTCTTCAGCCTGCTTTCTTGTAAAGTGTCTTGAGAGAACACTTGTTATGATAAAGATTGATTGACTGGAAATGTGCCGCCTCTATAACACTTTAGGTTTAAGATTCATTGCAAATGTAATGAGGTGGAAAAAAAGTAATATATTGATGTAATCTTATCAAACAATTGATAATTTTATTATGAGCAGCATCAGTTTGAGTATTAGAGATGCCTAAAGCGGGTACTAAAAATCATGCAGGATAATACCTTGACCAAACCTCCTTTTCATCTGTTGTATAAAGAAAACAGTTACTTGACCAACCATTCTGCCTCAGCACAGCTCCTCTCTTTGGCGCCAAGGTCCAGGTTTCAGCTCAGCACAGATGCAGATATTCCACTACCAACAACTGCAGCACAAAACAGTACTTTCTCTTGGTAACAACAGAAATCATTATTATTGTCACAAGTGAAATCATAAATACAAAATATTTACAATAAAAAACTGACGTTCATGCTTTCCATAAGCAGAACAGTCACATTCACAGGCTGATATTGCTGAGCACTCTTGGTAAACTTCAGTGGAGGGTTTATTAACAATTTCTGAACATGCTGCAAGTGGCATAGCTAAATAAGATTTCAAATATTTATTATAAGTTATAAAACACTTGACGTTTAATCCAAAATTTATAGATGTAATAAGTATGCAAAATGAAGTGAAGTAAAAAAAGGTTTCAATAAAAGTCAAATCCTTGAAAAAATCCAATAACTGCAAAACCAACATAGTTATTCTCCAGTATGGGGTTTGATTGAAGATACAGGATGTCCTTTTCACACTGCACCACAAATAGGAAATTATCATGTAGTATGGAATGAAGAGACAGTATTTGATTTATGTAGCCCGTGCTGAAGTGTCTGACAGCCCCTGTTCAGTTGTTGATTCTGGCCTTGTCTATTTTTCCAGTTGTTGTTGAAGCCATCAGTGTGAGTTACAGTAATGATGCTGGAAGCCAGTGTGTCCACTGAACACTGAGGCATCTCAGACAAAAGTTGCCTTCAGTTTATTGCGGTCTACCTGCACTTTGCTGTCGCTTTGCTCCAGCTGTCTCTTTGTCCTGACTATGGAGGGCATGTCTGAAGTGTGGTATACGGCTGACCTCATCCTGCTGGCATAGCAAGACAACTCCAACGCCACACCTTCCCACCTTCTGTCCAGCTCTGAGCTCTGGGAGCCCCCAAGTCCCTGGGGCCCTTTGTGGGTTTGCATCCTGTCCTCTGGCTTAGGAGACGCCAAAAGTTTATCCAAATCCAAGGGTCCTTTTGATCTTGAGTGCTTGGTACTGGTTGAAGGTGATTTTGATTTCCATCGTGAGTGAAGAGGAGGCATTTTTAAACCTCCTCCTCTCTCTTTCCCTCTGTTATTGTCTCTGTCTTTTCCTAAAGATGACACGCAAAAGGAGACAAAAGACAGCCATACCAGATAAGTTTTTTAAAAAGTGCAACAACATACGGCACTCGGCAGCACTGCAAACCCTCTACATGCTGGGGCCAACAATAAAAAAAACAAACAAGCAAGACAAACAGACTCTTGGCTGCAGCCGGACCAGTGTTAGTTTTGTTGACTAATTATTTTCCTTATAGTTTTCATCAACAACCTTTTTTCCCCTGAAGAAAACTAGACAATAACTAATAAAAACAAGTGCACATGGACAAAACTTAATTGACATTTTTGTCAACTAGACTAAAATGTTTGACAGAGACTTAATCCAATCAGGACTAATTTGGTCATGTAGAAAGTAGGGACAAGTTAGGAATATATCCAATCACAGCTACTTTGGTTGTGTGGAAAGGTTGGATGAGTTAAGAGGGACATCCAATCACAGCTGCCTTAGCTTGGTGGTGGTGGGATAAGTTGGGGAGCGATCCAATCAGAGCTCCTCTCTTTATGAACTGATATATTCATGTAGAGCAGGTTCACTGTTTGTTGTCAGTTCTGGTATTGTAACTGAGATGCTCTGCCAGGTAGCCTAAATAAAGGTGACTGCATTTCACACAAAAGTTCAATTTGCTTCTGTTAATTTATACATTCAATAAAGGTTTATTAGAGGTTTCATCTTATCCAAGTGTAAAACATGACTTCAGAAATTCAAGGAAACATAAAAAATGCCTTACACTTAACACTTCATATTTTAGTCGAACAAATTTACAGTAGATTTCATCGACTAAAATGTTGTGAAATTTCATCAACTAAAACTAGACTAAAATTAGAACAATTTAGAGACTAAATTACGACTAAAACTAAAAGATATTTTAGGCAAAAGACTAAAACTAAAACCAAATTAAAAAGTGCTGTCAAAACTAACACTGAGCTGGAGAAGACCGGAGTATTTACACATTCAAACTCGGTAAAATGTTTATTTTCCTCTCTGGGCTCATGACTTTGGGATCTTTGAGAATAGGGTTGAGGAAGAGGAGCATGTGTGAAACATCCTACTGCCATCTACTGGCTTAGAGTGGAAACACTTCAAAAGAATGAAAACAAACTCCATCCCATCCATTATCTACACTGCTTATCCCTTCTGGGGTTGCAAAGGGGCTATCCCAGCTGATACTAGGCAAGAGGCGGGGTACACCTTGAATCGGTCAATAGCCAATCACAGGGCCACACAGAGAGACAGACAATCATTCACTCTCACACCTAAGAGCAGTTTAGAATCACCAATTGACCTAATGAGCATGTTTTTGATCTCTGGGAGGAAGCTGGAAGGCCCAGAGAGAACCCACACACGGTCAGGGAGAACATGCAAACTCCACACAGAAAGGCCCTGAATGACGTGAGGATCAAACCAGCAACCTTCTTGCTGTGAGGCTGCTGCGCCACCATGCAGCCCTGAAAATAAACTAACAAATACTCCTTTTTTTACTCACAACTTACATTTAACACAGGAATGATGCATTTATTATTATTTCCTTAACTTCAAACCTAGGAGACAGAAAATCTCTATTTCACACCACCACGGTCTTTTAAAAATATTGTAAATATTGTTGCTGTGGTGCAAAAACCTTGTAGCTTCATTTTTATATTACTTTTTAGAAACAATGCAACACACCCCCTCTGCGAGAGGGATTTATTCATTTAAACAAATTAAACATATTAACACCAGTGGTGAAAGATCACAAAACTGTATTTATCCAATTAAAGTGTTTTTTTAAATCTGCTGAAAAGCAGTGATTTTAGAGCAATAAGGTTTTTCGTTTGACAGTTTAACATAGAATTACAAAAGCAACTAAGTTAAAATGTTTTTAATACAGTGCACTTCATTCATCCTCACTTTACCTTGGTTTGTTTTGTGTGTTTTTATCAGACTCTGAGACTGTTGAAAATATTGTGTAGTTGTAGTTGTGGTGCTGAGGGATTACAGCCACACAAAAACAGCTGTTGAGATTTATTGAAATAAAGTTGGCTTTAAATTAACCCTTAAACTGCCAGCTCAACTGTTTAGCAGAGGTCATCAATAAATTCAGTGATATTTAATGTTTTAAAAAACAGAACTAATCAAATCATTGTTTGATTCTGTTTCAGGGAACAGAGGAAACTACAAACAAACCAAAAAACAGATATTTTCTTGGTGTGGGACTTAAAGGTTTTAAAAGCTAACACTTGACTATGTGATGACACAAAAATGCACAAATATTTGGGGCAAAATCAATTAGAAAAGGCAGAAATGTTTGTAAATAAAATAACATAAATTAGATGATATTGAGTTTGACAAACACACAAAAAATGTTTTTGATGAATAACAGATTATAAATATATATATATATATATATATATATATATATATATATATATATATATATATATATATATATATATATATATATATATACACATATATATAAATCATAATAACAGTAAATGGTTAAGTATTTAAAATAACAATGATGGTAATAATAATAACAGCTTTTAGTTTTTTAAACCTTTAGATCCCACACAAAGAAAATATCTGTTCTTTTGGTTTGTTTGCAGTGTTTTCTGTATCCTAAAACACTGACAGAAACAAAGAAAGACATGTTATGTTTTTTTTAACACATTACATATTCCTGAATTTACTGACCTCTGCCAAACAGTTGAGCTGGGAGTTAAAGTGTTAAGATACTCGTGTAACAGAAAAGTAACACATTCTGTTTGCTGTTTATGAGCACAATAATGTGTGAATAAATAAACCAACACTGTTTCCTGCACTACTTTGTTTTTTTCAGCTAGGCAAAGCTTGCCTGACAAGGGGAGAAGGGAACCCATGCATATCTATTAGCCCAGTTTCCCCAAAACGCCTTTGTGCCCCATTAACAAAAGCCCTGTGCGGCAGAAACACACAGGACACACACACAGACACACACACGGGGATGAAGAGGCAACAGAGATACGACAGGCATACTAAGTAACCTAAATAGATGAGGTTATAGAGGAACAACGGGGGAGGAAAAAGGGGGACATGGAACAGTTACTGCAAAGTATTTGAACTTCAAGTTGTCTTATAGAAAATAAAAAAATGGAAATAAGCAAGTTAAATCAAATAATTACATAATTCATAAAGCTGAAACACACTCATGAAGACCAAGTGGCGTTCCCAGAAGAATGGACCTATTAATGAAACTATCCCTCAAATTAATACATGAAATCTTCAGATTTGTAAGAAGTGAATCTATATGAGTAACTAACTTCAGCTGTCTGATAATCAGTGGAGCGAAACGTTGGCGTTTCCTTCTGGAATTTGGGAATGAACATTTCTAAATATGGCAGTTATGGAAAATGCTGAAGTAAGGCAGTTCTATAGATATTATATTTGGCATTGGTCTGAAAATGCACAAACATTTCAGTACAAACAGAGTTCACAATCTAAAGATCAGAACAGTTGGAAACACAAGCTTCAACACATAAGTGAAGGATGAGGAGAAATAGATGATTCAGGTATAATTCAAAGTCTAAGGAAAGAAATGAGGCCACTCACACGAGGCTCTGCAGAGGAATTCTGACCTTTCAAACATTTATTTGATCCAGAGAAGTTAGTTGTTCAGAACAGAGAAGAATTGATCAAAGACAACTATTTACAAATTAATACTTTTAACTGACAGATCTCAAAGTGAAGAAAACGTTAAGATAAATAACTTGATACAGCATCAAGTGAGACCTAAAACAGGCTAACCATTTGACTTGTTAGTCCAATCTGTCTTTTATAAATCCTGCATGAAACATTTTTACACTGAACTGCTGAACTTCAGAAAGAAAAAATATTTAGGATTACTTGCAGAGAGGATATTTGGGGATTAAATCAAAGAAAAATGTAAAGTTTAATTTAGCCAAAAAGCAAGATTATGTGTTTTACTTGCTTAAGTATGTTTTTTTCTTGGATGAGAAATCCCTAAAGTGTTAAAAAGGTTTTAAAACAAACAAAAATCAATGCTAAAATCAGTGGATGGAAGTGGCTGAGGGAAAATGAAATACAGTGTCTTCAAAATCTTGTAACTACTTTTAGATGAAACAGGTCACCTTGAATGAGATGAACACACCATAACTGTGAGAATTAATCACAAGTAGAAAACTGTTTTAATCTGCTGTAACTGGTCAAGCTTGGGAGCACAAAACCAAAAGTCGGTTTGGGGGAAAAAAAAATCTAAAAGGTCTTAAATTAACAGAGTGTTTTCATGTGGCTAAAGTGCTTTATAGTCAGTACATTGTAGGTGAGGATGTTGGGTGATGTGTCAATTGTTTACCCAAGCCATGGACGTCCACAGCAAACCACTCAAAATTCCTCACAGATTCACACCATGCAAAAAAGGTAGACAATGCATCGGCCCTTTCTCTCTTCATGTGCCCAAATTCTTTTTAATAAAGCTGTTGTTGACTTGCTGGTTGGCTGTAGGATAGTGCATTTGTCATCCTATCAAATCACTGATGACTTATTTATCTCGGCCCTTTACATATTTACTGTATTTACACTTTAATCTGTAACTACTATATTCATTACTTTATTTAGATTGTTGAGATTTCTTTCAGAAGTAAAGCTTTTCTTACTTTAAAATAGCATTTTAAAGGTGAACACAATAACTTTTAACAGTGAGAATGACCCTAGTAACTTTCTTTCAGTGCTGTCTAACAACGGGGGCAGGGCAAGGGTCTCTCATCACTACCTCACATCCCAACAACGACTAAAAAGAAGCGAGTTAGCCTCTCCCAGCTGCCCCAGGCTAAGAATATGTGACTGAAGAGACAGTGAGGGATGAAATAGAGATTGTGACAGAATAAAATGCTGTATAAAGAAGAGGATAAAGGCCAATTCTCCCTGTTGAAATCATTATTCTGTTAGATGAAACGTCTCTTTCTAGTTGAAGAAGTTGCCTGTTGGTTCTTTAAGAAAAGAGCTGAATGCATTTTACATGTAAAGCCAAAAAGGTGCTGAAAGCAGACCTTCTTGGATCAAACCCTTTATGAGCTCACACTAGTAAAGTACCTGAGCTTGGCTGATCTTCATGTGCTTCTTGCTGGGGTTTGTGGTTATAGAGCAGAGCTGATGGGGTGACGTAGTTTAGCCTGGGGCAATTAATGTCCCCCTCTCCAACAAGAGTAAGATCAGACAGAGAGTCTTCCTCCAGCATCTGCACAGATTCTCCTCTGACAGAGTCTTGGTGGATCCTATACGGGGCATTCTTGGATTCTGGGACGCTGCCTTGAAATTGAGGAGGTGTCCTATTATTTTTACCCCCTCCACTCTCACTGCCCATTGCTGAGTCCAAACTCTGGGAGTGATGACTTGTGTTTAGCAAATGGGTGCTGCCTCTACCCCCCCTGTCATTGCTGTTTGGCATGGTTGCCCGGCAACTGCTGCCAAGGAAACTGCCATTGTTGGGGTTACGAGAATATGGAGTGGAGCAGCCTGGCTCAAATTCATGATGAAAAGGGCGAGCCTTGTTGATTTCCACTGGTGACAGACGGAGAAAGTCCGGGAGCTGCAGGTCACTTTTATTTAGTAGGCCTCGCTGGTCGTCTGCTCGGTTGCTCTGAGCTTTGGATATGAGGTCGAAGAACTCTGTAGACAGACACACATCAGCACATACACACAAGTGTTTGCAGGTGCAAACACAACACAGAGGCAAAACAAAGTTATTACCTGAAAACATCTTGAAAAATAGCCAAAAACATTCTATGTGCTCCACAAAACATGCAGTAGATACTGTGTCCATACAGTTAAAATGGTCAAAGCATACTCAGAGTGAGACAACAGGTTTGAGGTAAATGTAGCTATAGCTTAGAAAGCGTTTGATGGCGCTTCTGCATAACGGCTGCCAGGCAAAGGGTTAGTGTGATCAAAAAACAGCTACAGAAACAAAAGAGGGAGAGACAGATCATATAGTCTTTACCTTCAGCTTCATCTATATTAATCGTTTTCTGCTTTCTTTTCTCCACGGCCTTATGAAGAGAGACAGAGTGGTTGGGTAAGGGATGGCTGCATGTGTCAGGGACGGGTACAGCCTTGCCATTTTCTTGATGAGGGCGGGCTGCACCAGCTTTCCCTGACGATCTGTCCTTCTCCTGAGGGCAGGAGGGGAGGAGAGCGAGTGGGGCATTAAATCCCCAGTCTGACTTGATGGTGTAATCATAGACACAATCAAAGGCAACAGATGTGGACCGTGTGGCAATCATACTGGCAGAGCCTTTAAGTGATACTATCACAGAATCCAGTAGATGGCTTAAAATGTAGTTATCAATGAGTACAGAACATATTTCAATCGACTCACCATCAGTATTAACGTCTGTAACAGATGGGATGGGCTTGAAATTTACATTCAGTTCATTCAAATTAAATGCACAAATGTGAAATAACGATATGAAATATGAAAAATCAATGTATTAGCTAGTTTTGCTGACATGCCCACCTCTGTATGCCAGTTCCATGTCACGGGGCACTTCAACTTTTGGAGGTTCAGTTAAAATTAATGAAAAGAAAAATCTTAAAACCCTCCTGTTTGTCACAGAGGAAAATTATCATAATCTGACACACCAGATTGACCGTTCAATACATTTGTTCATCTGGCCAACAGCCCTTAGACAGTGCTAGGTAATAGACAGAAACTGTAAAAAGGATATCTGGCAGGTGATTAGACGATCGTCCAGTAAATCTAATTAATTCACTCTGGGCCAGTGGGCCTGCTCTACTGCTGCAATGTAATAAACAAAACGTAAATCAACCTCCTGGAACAAACTCTCCCCAAAACATGTCAGAAGTAAAGCATAAATATCCTTTCTATCAAGGAGTGCTTTCAGTGTTGTTCATTTTCCATTTAATACAGAAATGTGGTTCAGATCTAATAAAACTGCTACTGAAGCCCCTTCCCCATGGCCCTCAAAACAGAGGGCTAAGGGGAAGGGGTGGACAAAGGGGTAAGATGAAGGGGAAGGGCTAAAGGGTTCAACTGGGACTGACCCTAAAGGATGCTGATTGGGCTGCTTTTGACCGAGCACAATAGCTTTAGACTGGAGTTTGGCAAGATGGATCTGTCTGATTATAGACACTGAATCAGGTGGATGCAGCTGAACCGCAAGATTAAATCAATCATGATGACAATTCAAATATTTTTTGCACAATAAAGACTGGTTGAATCTTGTGACAATATCACTTAAAGATGATAATAAATAAATTAGGGATGCACAATATTATCAGTTTGATATCGGAATCAGCCCATATTGAAATTTTTGCAGATATTTACAGCTGATATATCAGCCACACATATCAGCCAAATATCGGCTGGAATCACCAAATTACACAAACGTACAATATTGATGCACCTTCTCATCACTGCATGGGTACTTTAAATAATCAAGGGTTTCTTTTTTTTCAAGAAATAAATGCTGTTTTTCTTGTTTTACATCTGTTCCTCACTAAAATATACTGTAACACTGAAAGAAACAAGTCTATTTTTGTTAAGCACAGAGCTTGTGCGCTTGAGCAGAAATATCAGCATCGGCGATAATGAATGAAAAAATGTCAGCATATTGGATATCGTCAAAAATCCAATATCGTGCATCCCTAAAATAAAAAAGATCATAATCGGTAAAAGACAATTTTTTGGTTTTGTGATGCTGAAACTAGTCATTTATAAAACTCATAAACATTCTTGTCAAATAAAAAGAAGTCATTTTGTACAACGAAGACTGATACGAAAACCCCAGAAAGACTTTCTCACTAAAAAAACACACAGTAGGCGTTGCAGCGGGAAACTGCCTGTCTTAAAGCTAAAGAGTCTTCTGAAATCAATCAAGAGAGGACATTTGCCATTAAGCCAGATTAAACACTAATAAGAGAAAACCCAAGTGCTCCTGCCATCACCAAGAAGTATTCTCCGGGGACAGAGTGGACGTTCTTGAAGTACCAAAGTAAAGCTCTTTGAGGCTAAGTTACTTTCCTCTAGGAAGTGAATTTGTTACAGAAGAAGGAGAACCAAGAAAAGTTGATTAAGCATTTAGCCACAGGCAGAAACCAAGTTTGTTTTAGCCCCAGTGCACAAAAAGAAAGTCATATACAGCCCAAATTCTGCCAAAAACACGCATCACACAACTGTGCATACAGCAAAACAAAAACAATAACAGTGCAAACAGACATGGGTGACTGAAGGAAGGGAAATGGGGCACTTAGTTGCATGACATCATCAACCAGAAGACAGGGACAGTCAGTGGGTTATTGAACATACAGATGCAAGAAGAAAATGCAGATTTAAAACAAGCTAGGGGAGATCTTACTGATGACGACTGGTTCCTGCTTGCTGAGGCTGGAATGTGGATCTTTGATGGAGATATTTTCTGCTTGTCTGAATGAAGGAGAAGAGCACATGTAGAGATCTGAATACAAAACTATTAACCATGATTACTCTTTTTGAGCATTTCTTACCTTTTCCAGGAGCATGATCTGCATTATCTAATACGACTCTCAGCCCGTCCAAGTTGGAAATAGGAAGACCAAGATCTAATGGCTCCAACTCCCCACTCTGCATACACACCCATGATATGAGTTTAACATGATCAGGTACAATGCCTGTTTGTCTATTTTAAGTCTATTTACAGGCAGACACTTTCAAAATGATCCTTACAATGTGTGCTACTAAGTTGTTGAGGTGTAAGCCATATTTGGCCACCACGGGCCTGAGGACCTCAGTCACTGGCTTGGTAGGCTTTGCCTTCAGGCCTACAGAGCGGTTAATGGGAACCAAGTCAAGTCTGAAAAAGGAGAAACATAATGAACATCTGCAGGACTCTGTAACAACAGCTACAGGAAAACCTGTAATTGTACTCGCAGTTTGTAATATTGGTTCAAAAGTTGGGCCCAGTATGGCTTATCTAATTACCTGAAGAGAGTCCGTTTTTCTAGACGGAGATCACGAGAGCACAATGTCATACAATCCTGGTCCAGTACAAGGGGCTGAGAGTGAAAGACCAAAAAGACATTTTTAAATCATAACGTGCAAGTTTTCTAAACTTAAAGTGCAATACATGACTGCCAGAGGAAAAAGAAATAAATTAAAAAAAAAAAAAAAATGGCAAGAAACATTGCTCACTGACAGCTCTTCTCCACAGTCAGACACAAACCATGAGTAAATTGCTGACAGATGCAAAAGACAAAGGTTGTGTTTTCACTTGTGTATCAGTGTATTATCTTTTCAGTACTGGCTACAAGGAAGAAAATAGTAGATAATGTTATGAATTACTTTGGCAATGTGTTTGTCACAAACTGCCATGCCAATAAAACTCACTGAATTGAAAATTGATATATTTTTATAGTTTGATTTGAACCACTGAGTATTTAATAAAAGCTTACTTTTCTAGGCAATAACAAATAGTGACCTAAGTCTATCTAGACCTACTGCTATTTTTGGACAAGGTCAGTGAAACATGCTCAGCTATACTGTATAATGAAAGAGACTTCTCTTTAAAACTGGTGATGTGGCTATTGTTTGTACATTGATATCACGACCCTTTGATTTCATCTTACAGCCCACTGATGTACTTGCATTACAACTGAATGTCTGTGGAAAGGTCCCACATACACCTGTGTTGTACCTTCTCTCCTCCAACCAGGAAAAGGTCTATAGCTGCCAGGTTAATGCAGAGCTTCTCACAGATACCCAGCAGCAAGTCCCGAATAGACACTCCAGCCCGCAGTGGTACTGAGCAACATGAGCCGTCAGGCAAGCTTATGTTACACTGCCTCAAGGGGGCGATACCTCCTCCACGCTCTGCTGACATTGATACTGCGCCACGAGAAACTTCACCCTGACAGAAACAAAAAAAACAAAAACAAACAAACAAAAAAAACAGACAGAAACAGAAAGGAGAGATTAGACAATGGGAAGGTTAAATCCTGACAATATTTCAGCATTGTTTTTCTGACAGTTTTTTTTTAAATCCAATTTTCCTTTTTAAAAAGGTTAATTGGTGGAAAGCCATAGAGAAAAGAAAACACTTGAATGGAATTACATATATTGTAATATTTCCCAGACTGACCTCGTTCCTCACCAACCCTGATGTCCCCAATTCCAGACTTGCTCCTGATGACAGTGATCCCTGGGATTCACGGCGACCATTTCTACCTGAGAAATCTGAAGAATGATATTCTTATTGCCTTGAAGAAACAAGTTTCTGTTCACATTCACATCTATGAAAACTTGAATGACTTAAGATACAGATATAATAGATATAATATACAGATTATTATGGAAGCGCACGATAGAGTATCCATTTTTATTAAAAGCTTTAGACCTATTTATTGGCTTTGGTATTAACTTTATTTCAACATTGAATCTGAAAGTCATGACAACCCAATATTTCAGATTTTATGTCTTAATTGTAAAGCTTTAATCAGTACAGATTTTAAATAATCCGGCTAGAAATGGTTTATCAGTGCTATAAAGACAATTTGGAATTACACAGCTGGCAGATTATACAGTCTTATTCTTTAAAGACAAACACCAAGCTGAACCAGTTTTACAATTCATTAATTAATTTTTGCTTGATGTTAAGTCTTGAGCATACAGTTTTTGACTCTAAGGAGGGAAGTATATGTTATATTCCTGTGAAAAAACAGTAGGTATTAATGCCAGTAAAATATGATAACTAGGCAGAAGTCAGCTCAGAATATTGGGCTTCTTGTGGGACTACAATGTGACCTTCCTATCTTTGGGAGAGTTCTGTTAATTAAAGCTGAAGGTATTTCAAGGTTGGTTTATCACCCTGTTATTTTGTTTTTATGTCTAATGGGCTCAGTGTGTTGGAGTAACGTCCGTAATTGTCCACTGTGAATACATCTATGTATGTCATTTTTGTGAATTAGTGCTTACATAAGACATCTATGTATGCTTTTTCAGTGCAATATCTACTCACACATCTGCACTTCAGTTAGCACTCCAGCACCTTATAATTCAGTGTGTATAATTCCCATGGTCCCCCAACTCTCAGCCCATTTTATTTTGGACTGTATGACGTTTTAGGCTGCGGTTTATGTTGTTTTGCTTGTCTTTTAACACGCTCTGTGTGTTTTTATTCCTATTACTGATGTCTGTTTTGTTTTATATGTTGACACTAACCTGCTAATGGGGCTGGGGAAACTAGCCTCCTGACTCTAATCTCATGCCTTTACACGTAAAAGAGATTTTTACAGGTGCAAGGAAAAACTGTGGTTTTGAACCACTCATCATATCATTGACTTAAATAATACCTTTAAAGTAAAATGGATCATATATACATCTATA
Source organism: Cetoscarus ocellatus (assembly GCA_037902135.1). Taxonomy (NCBI): domain Eukaryota; kingdom Metazoa; phylum Chordata; class Actinopteri; order Labriformes; family Labridae; genus Cetoscarus; species Cetoscarus ocellatus. Next base: position 1,875,082 of record JBAMNC010001240.1, read on the forward strand.
TATATATATATCCATAATTTAGCAACTTTCACTTGTAAACAGTGATAGTGTTAAACAGGAATCTTTTCTGTTTTTTTAAACAGTCTTCAGAATTCTTCAACTTGGCAGGATTTGTCATAAATATATGTTTTCAGTGACCTAAACGCCATTTTTGTGTGGACAGAAGAGCTACATTTTCAAAAATGTGGACCAACAAGACTAGCTGGAATCACTTTTTACTGATTTCTGATACTGAGCTAAGCAACAGTTATTTCTCAAAACAGGGATCTTTTATGTTTTTTTTGAATAAAGAAGGCTAAAACAAAACTCATAAAGTATGTAAGACTAATTACTGTAGTTGACGTCAGCCAGCTCTCGTTTCTTGGGGCCTTTGCCAAAGCTTCTGTTGCGGGACCAGGAAAAAAACATGCCTTTCTTGCGATCTCCTGAATCATCCCGGCAGTCCTCATTTAAAGATCTGCCCGACTTGCTCTTTTTCTCCTCCTATTAAAAAATAAAAAAAGGCATAATGTGAAGGACAGTCTTGGGCAGATCTTGAATTGCTCCATTTTCAAATAAAAAAGTTTAGCTGTGCCTTGAAATGACTCGAGTAAGGGAAATAGTAGTACAGTATACAAGTTTCCCAAACCCTTTTACCCTTTCCCATCATTTTTTTCATCATCATTTCCAACATGTCACTACAAAGGCAGAGGAAAACCTGTAATAACAAAGCTTTCTTTAGTGGTACCTTCTTGGGTGTGGAGATATTAGAGCGGTCTGAGCCAGTGGTGCTGTGTTTTGAGGTTGGGCTGCTGGGGATATGGTAAGGGTCAGGCAGGGGCTTCCCCTCCACCTCTGCCAACATACACTCTTGATACAGCAGAGACTTGAGGAAACGGGTATAGCTGTCAAACTTCATCAGGTTGAATATCTACAGGAAAATGGGAGAAAGGAGTTCCTTATTAGCAGCAAAACTGTGGCAAGTATTAAAGAAGCAGACATAAGTAGAGGATAGAAAAAGCACAAGACAGACAAGAGTCAAAGTCAGACAGATGACTGCATAGTAACTCAAAGAAATCATATGAGAAAGGGTTGAATATATAATACAGACACATTGACCTTGTACTCTGGCCTTTTACTCCCCAATTAGAATCAGGTCAAGTCAAAGAGGACATTTGTGTTGTTTGATGTTTAATGATAACCTTGCAGTGCAGATGGACCTGCCTGATTCATCCTCTGAAATCACGCAGATCCATCTTGCCAAACTCTAATCGACTTCACGGCCAAAAGCCGGACGGCCCAATCAGGGAAGAGAGGTTGGACCTGCAGAGGTGACGACAGCGGGAAGAGACTGCATGTTTGAAAACAATGGTGGCTTCTGAAGCGGTCTCTGTGGATGCAGCAATATCTGCGGTTTTATCAGGAATGGACTGGTTAGTCTACGGTAGTCTCCTCTCTCAGTTAAAAACTCTTTTCCTTCTGTTTTTTCTTCCCTGCTCGCTCCTCGTGTACAGAATGGTGCAGGATCGAGTCCAAAAATGATGAGGTGAGGTAGCATTTTAGCACTTACAGTCTCCCCAGCCAAATTACATGGGAGTTCAAAATAGGTTTTCTAATAAATACCTTAATATAAGGTCTGGTATGAACACATGCATATGAGATTTAAATGTTTTATTTTATAAAGTGTATCTGCCGTTGCCCTGTTCTTGAATTTCAATGTGTTTTTGTGTTTTTTAAAGGATATTTGCTAACAAAGATAAACATTTTGTCAGGGATTTGTCAGTCATCACAAGGACTACAAAAATGGCCAGGTTCCCTACTGAAATCATTTCTGCTTGTTTTTAATAAATTATAATTTATACACGACAGCCACGGCTATGGGCACCATCTTGATCAGGCCACTGAATTGAAAGGAAATTCTCAAACAAGAGGCTACAGCATAGCGTTAAACACTGGAAGTGACGTAGCTGTCTCTAAGTTAAACCGATGCTCGGACATTACATTTAAGCCTAAAAACTTGGTAAAGTTAAGATTGTTCATGGAGAAAGACCTTTTTATCAGCAGTTGTCCAAAAACAGAGAAACATAGGCTTTCAGTCGAGGGAAGTGGCATGATGCTAACTTCCTGGCTGGTCTACAATGTGTAATCCCTGAACCATGGTATTTTCGCATTCACACACAAAGTAAAGGATCTTTTAGTCTTCACGTGACTACTGGAAAGAAAAGAAAGGCTGCAGCATTAAAAAAATAAACTATTGTGAAAAAGGCTTAAAAGTCACGCTGTTTATAGTAAAAACACACCCACCAAGGCATTTCCAACACTGTTGGACAAGTTATTGTCAAAAATGTGGAAAACAATCCTATCTCTCAATATTATCAAGTCTTTAAAAAAAAATCCTAGATCTGCATCCAGATTTGGATCACAAACAAAGATCTAACTGCTTCTTCCTGGTGCCATGATCACCGTTCCCTGAAAATGTAATCAAAATGTAAATTGTTATTTAGTCTTCAGTTGATAAATTTAGTTATCCAGTTATTGCGTAGTGAATAAGCTAATCAACCTTTGGTAATACCCTGCCGATAAATGCAAGCCAGCCATTATTTGCCTGTGTGGACTAAGACCCTTGTCACTTTTAGACAACCAGTCTCTAAAAGAGGGAATAAAGTATTCACTGTTTAGATCAGAATTTACAGCACAGGGAAACATAATGAAGAAACAAGATAGTAAAGTTTTTTGGGCATAGATAGGCACCAATAGAATGGTTATGTAGTATATTCGGTGCCATATTGTAATAAATATTTACAGAATAATCATTTGAAATTCTAAAATTATTGTATCAAAATAGTAAACTCAATGGGGAACTATCAACTATGACAGATTTTCCTTTATACTTCAGTTCAGGAAAATAAAATGACTTTTAAAAAAAGGGACAGACAGTTAGAAATGATTCTAAAATAAAACCCACAAGTTAATGTCACATGATGGAAGTATGCTCCTAGTTCTACTTTGTAATATTATCCCTGATGTTAATTGTTCTGTTGAGTCTTGATAACCATGATGATGACATAAAAATGTGACATAAAGCCTGAATCTAAAGCCCTTAGCCTACCCTAGAATAACAGTATGTTTTCAGGAGGATCCTTTTTGTGTCAAGTTGAAGTTTTAAAAACATGTCAAGCCTTGTCACGGCCCCTCAACATCGACACCAGACATCTTGTGGCACAAATGCATCCTATTTGGCACAAGCTGATGTGAATTAGATGCAGTTTGACAAAATAAGATCAGGCTTCTGTGTATATACACCACCTGCAGTTGCTGCTCCTTGAACATGTCAGGCCTGGGGGCATTCAAAATGTCATCAGCGAGCTGAGCTTGGCTATCAATGTTGACTGGTGTTGTGGCTTTGCTGGACAGGAAGCTGTTGTAGATCTCCCGTGCACGCTGAGAGAGCTGTGGCAGGGGAAATTTGACCACAAGAGAAGAAGATTAGGAGTGATGTTCCTCTGTAATTGCTCAAACTATGTGTGAACAAAAGATCTGCGTGTCAGTTACCTGCTTCTTATCATTTTCAGGGACATGGCTAAAGAACTCACAGGCCTGCCAGAACAGGATATTCTCCTCACTGAACTCTTTCTTGAGAAATTCCTGCAGGGTACAAATCATCAATAATTCAGAGGTCTAAGGTTTTTGTTATAGTGATACAGCAGGGTATCAGTATAAAAAAAAACAAAGATGATGATATTAATATGCAGAAAATGACGTGGTTTGCCTGATATGAATAACAAAACATGCCTGACACAAGACATGCTAAAAATCAAACTGGGAACAAAGTACAACACTTCTGAAAAGGTTTCCCTTAAGGTTTCATTGCCTTAGGCCCCATCAGACACCCTTCCCTTGCTCCATGCACTTCCGCAATAAAAGGAAAAAAATGCTTTAAGATTGTTGCAAAAAAGCATGGACTAGGGCTGAGAGATATGGCCTAAAAATAAAATCCCCAATTTTTTTCCACAACACTCTCAAAGAAACAAAAAACCTCCCAGTGACACAAATATGACACAAATCAAGTTTTGCCTTTATGCTGTCAAAACATATTCCCAAACAAAACAGAAATTTCCTCTTAAAAGTTAAAGTGTGTGTCGTAAAATGCCGATTATGTAGTTCAAAAGCAGGCGGGTTTGTCTACAGAAACACTGAAGGCTGAGGTATTTTCACAGAATATTAACTTGAAGCTCTCTGATAAGTATTTAATAAACAATACAAGCCTATTAAAGTGCTTGTGCAAAACCTGATAGGGCCTACCATCATGATCTTACAATTGGAGTAAGACAAGGAAAAAAAATCTTGATTTTTATTTTTAAATCTCCTGCAAAAATGATTGGATTTAATTGATATATTGCCCAGCCCTACCATGGACTATCTGTTAGTGTGAATGTGCTGGCGAACACCATGCGCTGTTATGTTACCGAGAAGTAGCGAACTCCCACAGGATCCTGCAGCAGCCTCTCAAAGCACACAGCCCAGCTGGCCACTCTCCTTTCATGATGTCTGTGGCTGTGAACGCTGGGCAGACTGGCGTTACTGTTCAGACTGTTGTCAGAGCTGCAGCCCTGCAGCTCTACACTCTTCAGTTCTGTTCAGATGCACAAATAACACATCAGTTAGTTCACAGCAGTTGTAAAAAGTAAATTGGTAAACGGACTTAAGCTTATATAGCACTTTCCTAGCCTTTGACTACTTGAAGCTGCTTTACACCGCAGGTCACATCTACACATTCACACCCGGTCACTCTCACATTCACTCACGGATGGCTGGAGTTTCTATGTCAGCTGTCCATCAGTGTCAGCTAACACATTCACGCTCTATCATATCCATTTACCAATGACGCCAATGACGCAGCAGTGGGAGCAACTTGGGGTTAAGTGTCTTGCCCAAGAACACATCGCCATGTGACACCTGGTGTTGGGCTCGAATCTGCAACCAATTACTGGCCAAGTGCATGATCAGACTGTGGCACCAACACTATCGGGGGCTGATATAATGCTATAACAATGACAATGGCTACGTTTACACGCAGTCATTAACCCTTTCATAACCGGAGTATTAGCAATAACCCGGTTGCACACAGCCATGTAAACACCAAAAACCCCTTTTTAAAACCGGAATATGCTCATATTCCTGTTTTAAAAAACCCAAAAGTTACCCCAGCATTATTCCTTTTCTAACCCGAATATCTGGTCATGCATACGCCTATCGGGATATCCAATCGAAAGGATCATTAATTTGTGTTCTGCACATGTCCTCTTCGCAAGGAATCTTGGTCTTTTGAGTACTTCCACTAATGAAGAAACTGACAAAGAATATTTTCAAGTACTGGTGGTGGGTCAGTACCAGGACCAATGCGCAAACGAAGCCGACTGTTACCTCCTCTGGGCCGTTCATTATCCGCCGTGCTGCTGTTGTTGTTGTCGTTGCTATTGGATACAGGAAGAAGAAGCGGAAATGACGCACATTGCGTCATGACATTCTTGAGGCGTAATGACGTTCTCCATGCTTCACTGTTTTGATCGCAATACCATGCATAGAGGAATAACCCTGTTTGCTCACGCAAGTAAAGGGGTTATTCTGAATGTTTCAGAAACTCGAATATTGATCTTAAACGAATGTTGATTGCATATAAACGTAGCCATTGCCTGCCCTATTAGAATATCTTCTGTCCTTCATCAAAAGCCACTTCATGTGTCACTTTTCAGTGCAACACCTCTATGAACCTTTACTCATGCAGTTTAATTTTCCAGCTGATGTTCCAGATTTGACCAACCAAGCTGATTTCCATTGCTGTCCCAACAGTAGATGGGCCTTCATACCTGATAAAACTGAGCAACAAATACACAAAAACATGACCAAACAAATCAATAATAAAAAAGAAAAACATAAAAATACAAGAAAAATAAATATAACTGCACAGGATCATACATGATCACAAGGCTGGCTGTAAATGAGGGAAAAACTGTGAAGAAATGGATGATGTGTTCTTCTCAGACAGTTACAGGACTGTATTTTTTGGATTTATCTGAAGATCAGCTGAGTATGGTCAGAACTAGGGCTGAAAGATATATCGTTATCGTATCTTTATCGAGATATGAACATTCAAGATATTAATATCGATAAAGTAACAATATAAACGATATAGATTTCCCCTGCGCTCGCCCTGCATGTACAGCTCTGGAAGTCACAACAAATTTCATTTTTACGATTGCCCTTGAATGCACCACTAAGGCCAGCCAACCACAAACCTTTTTATTTTCAAACAGTTTTTATTTTTCTGAAAAATGCTTGGTTTTCACCAAACCCGTAGTCATATCATATCGTATCGATATCGAGTTATCTGGCATGAATATCGAGATATGAAATTCTGTCCATATCGTTCAGCCCTAGTCAGAACCATACCCTTCATTAATTTAATTTAATTACTCTTAATTACAATTTTATTCATAAAGACCCCAAACAAATCCACCATGAGTAAAGCACTTTACAACATTTAGCAAAAGTTACTGAAAAAAGTTACAAGAAAGGACCTTCTGCTAGGCAGGCAGGAAATCCTGAGCAGAACCAGACTCATGTTGAACAGTTGTGGTGAAGCTGTGTTGGGGGTGTGAGAGGACTGAGAGAGGGAGCTGAGACAAAGGAACTCAAATCTATGATTTGATGGTAAATTGCTCGTTGACCAGACCATTAATTTGTCTGTTAAAATTTCTTTCTTTATGGTTATAAAGCTATTGTGGTAGTCCTGGCAGCAACAATCATAGATGGAGAAAATTGTCCAATATTAGCACAACAGCTGAGTGATAATGAAATGAAGAGGACTGATATTGGTTATTATCAGAGCCGGCTGGCCCATTAGGCAATACAGGCAAATGCTAATTATGCCATGGCCTCCAGGGGGCGCCACAAAGAAGGGAAAAAAACTAAAATTAAAAAGTTATATTAAAACAAGTTATTATTATAAACTCTTAAAATGGTAGAGCTCACATTGATACAAATGTAAAGCAATGCCCAATTAATATTACTACAAATGACCATACCAAGAAATAGGTATTAGTATATAGGTATAAACATATTTTATATAGCTCTTGTCTAAAGTCATTTTATTTAGTTTTGAATATAGTTACTGAATAGTGTAAATGCAGCTTATTTATAGAGTTACTGTGTGCAAACTGTGTGGTTATTTAAATAGTTTGATGCTGATTGTTGTATTTATAATTCATTACTAATATTTATTCACTTATTTACAGAATTCTTATTTTGTGGTAAGGGTATTTATATTGTATCTAATTGATTTCTTTTGTAAGCATATGTAAATCGCTGACGAGGGGATACCATGTAAAATCTCGCCTAGTGTGCCAGATAGTGTAGGGTCGGCTCTGCTTATTATTATAGTTTTGGTTAAGTTGCTATTAAATCAAGTTAAATTGTTTTAAAAATTGAGAATAGATGTTAAACTGTGTTGTTGCAGATGAGGGACTGATGTAGGATCAAGCAGTTGAAGTCAGGTAAGTCCACAGCAGCAGGTCACCAATGGCAGTAATAATAGTTTCAGTTAGGGGTCAATAGGTATTGATTTTTTGGGATTTTTCAGTCAAAAATTGTAATTGAAATATTTCAAGACACTTGGCTGCTTCATTTCACATTACTATACAAGACTAAGTAGAGGTAGAAAAAAAAATTAAAGGTTTGTTTCTAATTCTGGAAACTGTACACCAACAGTTTTTGTCCAAGTGTTCAGATTTATCACTCTAGTAAAAGTGGCACAAAGTATACAATACTGAAATTATACAGGTTAATTTCAACATCTCAAATTTTGATTTACTTATTCGGCCAAAGAATAAACCTGGAAATAAATTACATTGTTGTCTTAACTTATTAAAACAACACACAACATTATCCCTGTTTACAGAATTTAAATGAACAAATTACATGTAAAATCACAATCTCATGTGCATGAAAAATGTAAAATTTGCAGCATGAAAGCTTTAGTAGTCTCTTGTAAAATGTTACCAAAGCAAAGAGGTGAAATTAGCTTTCAAATAAATGAGCCAGTAGGACATCAGAAGAGCTGCAGTATATCCCTACAGTGCCGCCCACAGTAACACCACCTTGGCTGTTTCTCTCAGTGTCAACTGATCTTCATTTCCTGGGAAAGCAGAACAAAGAGTGTGGTAATACTGCAGGTCTGGTTGAAGACAGACACAGTACATGAAGTATGTGTTCCAGTGTATACAGATGGGTCTAAGGATCCTAGTACAGGGAGCACAAGTTTTGCTTTTAGTATTTCAACCTTTGACTGCCTGTTGACAAAAGAAGAACATCAGATCATTTATCAGCATACACAGCTGAGATGTTGGCAATAGCAACAGCATTGCAGTGGAGAGAAGAGATGAAAATCAGAAACACTACTCTTCGTACAGATTCATACTCTGCAGTAATGTCACTGCAGTCATTTTCATCTGACAGTAGGCAGGACATAGTTAATGAAATACATGAAAATCTCCACAGACTTGAGAACATGAATTTTCTGATGACATTTATGTGGATACCAGCGCACACGGGAGTAAAAGGAAATGGAGCAGCGGACACATTAGCCAAACAGGCTCTGAAGCTTGGAGAGACTATGAACGTCCCTCTCAGTAAGTCTGAAGCAAAGACAACAATCAAAAGAAATATCATTAAAGAATGGCAGCACAGCTGGGACACAGGAACCACAGGACGGCATCTCTACACAGTGCAGCAGCACGTGGATCAGTGAGAATAACCAAAGAGGAGAACATCATTACAAGGCTGAGGCTGTGACACACTAGACTGAACAAAATAATGCGTCTAATAAGGAAACATCCTTCAGGATTATGTGACTATTGTCAAGCAGAAGAGTCAGTAGAGCATGCAATGATTCACTGCTAAAAGTACATCCAGGAACAAGAAATTTTAAAAAGGAAGTTGAGGAAGCTTGGAATGGAAGAACTTCATCTTAAAAAGTGTTTGCGTGATTGAGGAGTCTATTTCAGCATTGAACAGAAACAGGGCGTGTTAAAAGAATTTAAGATATGGAAAAATTAATGTAGTGCTGTTGTTTTTTTGTAAGGGGTTATATAACTGGTCCACACTCCAGCATAGTAGGTGGCAATAATGCACCTTAATGCTAGGTGCCACATGCCGTAAAAAGGAAAAGAAAAGCCAGTCTGAGAGGCAGCACGTCCGAGTAGCACCGTAGTATATGCTTTTGCCTTTGTGTTTTTATTTTATTTTCTATTGCTTTTGAGTGCTGTTGCTTTTGTCTGCCATGAGGGAGGACCTCCTTGTGCTCCAAAACAGTGGAGTTAAACATCTAATTCCAGCCATACTTGGGAAGCAGAGCCGGTGAAGTGTACTGCTGCCCTTTCAACCCATTTTCATGCCACTGATACAGCAGTGGGAGCAACTTGGGGTTAAGTGTCTTGCCCAAGGACACATCGCCGTGTGACAGCCAGAGCTGGGCTCGAAACTGCAACCTGTGGTGTAGAGACGTTTGCAGGGAACAGTGAAGGCAGACTACATCCTGGACAATAGTCACCATCCCCTCCACCACATCCTGGAGGGACAGAGAAGCAGCAGCAGTGGGAGATTCACCTCACTGCAGGCCTGAGAGGTTCAGGAGATCCTTAGTTCCCACAGCCAAAGGCAGTGGCTCATGACCTGGACTGTTTATTACCCCTACTACTGCTACGGGATACCCGAAATTTCTCCAAGGGGACCAATAAATTATCCGTCCGTTCGTTCATCCATCTCATTCTGTAGATGATTCTAAACGCTAATTCAGTACATGTGGGGCTAACATGTTCACTGTAAACGAGACTCTTTCTTCAAGCCTGAGGTCCAGCCAATCAGAGAATGTAGTATATGAGACATAGAGTTAGCTTTCTCTCTGTACCTAACTTAGTGTGCATAGAATAATAATCATTTACATGTACAAACTGGTACTGATCTAATTAATATCATTCAAACCAACTTAAAGCATACCATGTGGGGCATTGTTTGGCATGACAAGCTCCAGTAAATATTGCTGATTTTCTTTATTCAACTACAGTATTTGCTTTTTATACACCCCTAATTGTACTTACAAAGCTTATAATATGGGGGGCGAAGGGAAACTCAAAAACTGAGGATCTGAAAAAAAAACTGCCAGATGCCAAACCTGAGAGTTTTTTGGCATTATGGAGAACACAGAGGGAGCATTTTGTTCATGACCATGCCCAGCCCACAAGGTCCATTGTGCCAATGATCATCCAGGTCCACCACTTCCAGACCAAGAAACTAATACTCTGGCTGGTGAAGGAGAGGGCTTCTCTCTCCAAGATGGACTATGCCAATCAGAGAGCCACATTTGCAAGTTTCAAACAGAAGCTTCGGGCTGCTGAAGTCCGCTATGGTCTGCTTTTTCCTGCCCAACTGCAGGTCATCAGAAAGTTCTACAAGGAAGAGATCACTCCAGCCCACTGGAGTCAAGATCTGCTCGTGATCTAATGGGTAACTATTATGGATTCTTGTGTGCCAGTGGGCCATCTCGCTCCATGAATAAAAAAAAATCACAGATGTTATGGTGCAGACACTTGCTCTGTGGTGAGCAACAACTAATAACCACTCATGCGCTGACTCTGACTGCCTATTATGTTTACAAATGTTATGTTATATCATTTCTATTGAGCTTATCTCAATAAGTGAACGGCAGTGTCTGTTTCTCTATATCGGGGCCGGCAATTAAGTTTGGCCTCCGGCTAAATTTTCCCAAGTCACTCTATCGCATGCCAGAAAATAATCAGAGGTAAATATACAGAAGTGATTATAAAAAAAAAAAATGCTACCCTTGTTTTCCTAAAATAAAGAGTTTTGGCTGATTTTGTCTCTACAAGCAATAAGTAATGTATAAAGGGGAGAGAGAAAGAGCAAGAGAGCGAGATGGAGTTAGAGAGCACTGGGGCGATCTACGCTTTATGTCTCCATTACGCACAGAATAAGAGACAAAAGATACGAATCACGATAATGATAATGTTTTACAATTCTTTTACTTTTTTGTGGGTCACACAAATATCTTTATACATTTTTTAAAGCATTTTTCATTTTTTAGACTAAATCAGCCTGGTTTGGTCTTTTACCTCAAGGAGCAAGGGTGTGTGATTTTAATTCATAAATACTGACTGACTTTCCTCCTGGCCTCTAAGATCGGAGCATTTGTACCACAGCAGACCTATTGACTGATGGTATTGAATCCTTTAAACAGCTCAGTGAACAGTCTTCATGTGAAACATTTTTTTAAATACCTGTAACTTTGTCGCTTAATCTCTAAAGTCAACTCATATCCAAGTGGGTTTTTTCTCCCTCTCTCTCTCTATCCTGTAGAAAATGTATTGCAAGATCCTACCCCTTAAAAATGTATCTAACTATTTATTGTAAATAATATCCTTTGGTGTAACTCATGACTCAGAGTCTATGGGTTTAACCTTGAACAATTCCAGTGGAGTTAAAGCACTTTTTTAGCATCCTAATCACTGGCTTCTTTTTGTAATACAACTTCAATAAGAAAATGAGGCTTTGCTCAGAAGATACTTTTAACTTAATAAACTTACTGTGTTCTTGCATATAAAAGCTTTATATTAATAAGAGTCATGAACTACCTCTGAATTTTCTCATCTAGTATCATGTTTTACAGTCACAGTGGCCACCTATACATCACGTAAAAAAAGCCCTCTAAACCAATCCAAACTCTCTTTGTTTGCTTCCACTATCCCCCCCTGAAGTTTTGACTGTTATTGTCAACTATCACTTCATCTGTACCAAATCTGACCATTCATGAAAACCATTCACATTAGTAAACCTTGTGCTGCGTTTAGGAGTTGTTGTCGAGCAGTTGAAAAGCAAAATCCAGTCAAAGTGATTTCTAAAGCCCATTTAAGAAGCAGACCTCGACAAAGCGCTGAACAGCAAAGAAGGGTCACGGTAAAGATGTCTGGCAACAAAAGGACACCCCCTATTGTTTTTACATGCGGTAAATTTTCATTAAAGAAAAACCTGATTTGAATATTTTTACTAGGGATGTACGATATTATCGGTTTGATATCGGTATCAACCGATATCAGCCTAAAAAGTTAAGTATCGCATCGGCCGATATTGAAATTTTTGAAGACACTTACAGTCAATATATCAGCCACACATACAGTATCTGCCATATATCAGCTTGATTATTGGCAAATTACACAAATGTACAATATTGTACATTTGTACAATATTACCTTCTCATCACTGTATTGGAACATTTAAAAATCAAGCGTTTCATTTTTAAAAGAGTTGAATGCATTTTTTCTTGTTTTACATCTCTTCCTCCAAAAATATTCTGTTACACTGAAAGAAAGGTCCATTTTTGTTAAGTACAGAGCTTGAGCTCTTGACCAGAAATATCAGCATCGGTGATAATGAATTAAAAAATATCAGCATACAAGATATAGGCAAAAATCGTGCATCCCTAATTTTTACTTGTCTGATTGTCATATTCTCCACCCAGAAACAAAGTTGAAATATTAGAATAACTCCTCCATCTTTCATAACATATTTTCTATGGAACAGCAAACAAATCAGTTGAATTCTTTAATGAAATACAAGCATAGCTTGAAATAGAGACATCTAAGAAGCAGAGGTCAATCAGTGACCAAAATAAGGCATATTTGGGTGACACAAACCATTGAAAGAGGGAGGAAAGTTGTTGCTTATCAAAACCAGCCAGCTTAAGTTAAGGGAAAGGAGAAATGAGCTGGTTCAGACGGCTCCTTTTGAACAACTTATCTTCAAAACTTTGCACAACACTTAAGCTATTTTAAGTTAAGTGTTTGTCCTACATCACATAATAACATCTGATAAGATGATGTTGAACAAGGCTGTTGTGAACTTTTCTTTCATATTTTTATTTTCTTTGGTCTATGTTTGATATATGTATATATATATATATATATATATATATATATATATATATATATATATATATATATATATATATATATATATATATATATACACATATATATATATATATATATATATATATATATATATATATATATATATATATATATATATATATATATATATATATATATATATATATATATATGTATATATATATATACATATATATATGTATATGTATGGCACTTTTCTAGACTTTTGACCACTCAAAGCTGCTTTACACCACAGGCCACACTTGATGGTTCAGAGTATCTGTGTCCGTTGTCCATCAGTATCAACAAACACATTCACACTCTTTCATGCCCATTCACTCACCACCGATGCAGCAGTTTGAGCAACTTCAGGTTAAGTGTCTTTCCCAAGGACACATCGCCATGTGACACCTGGAGCTGGGCTCGAACCTGCAACCTCCCAATTACTGACCAAGCGCACTATCAGACTGCGCCACAGACATGACCTGATGTTGACCTTGAAGTGCAGCTGGAGCTGCCTTATTTAATGTCTTTAATCAGGCAGATCCATCTTGCCAACCTCCAATCTACAACTGTGCTCAGCTTGAAGAGGAACGGCCCAATCAGCGTCTTTTAAAGCAGGAAGAGGTGGAGCTATGAGCGAGATGACTGCTTGTACAGAGATTAGCAAAGATGCTAATCCTGGACCTGGAACTCGTTTCTTTATGAAATGAGAATCAAATAACACTGAAAGCATTTCTTGACAGACAGGACATTTTTGCTCCACTTCAGACATGATGTGGTAAAAGTTTGTTCTACAAAGGGGCTCATGTTTTGTACAGCGCAGCACGCCTACGACATTTTCTGATTGGCCTGTATTGAATGCAACTAACAGAACGATCGTCCAATCAAACAGTATTGTATACCCAAGTGTTCTTAAAGTAACATTAGGATTTTGTTTTTTGTTTTATTTTTAGAATCACACTTGGAATAAACATTAATCAATAAGTGAAACGCTAAATATTTTAAAACTAAATCTTTAGCAGCTTAAAGCTCTTTTAATGAATGCTTCAATCTTCCTGGCTTTTACATTGACCTGGAGTATAAAGCTCGAAACATTAAATCCATTTCTCTCCATACAGTACATACTGTTTATTGCATTAAGGCTGCAGTAACAATGCTGCACACATATAGAGACAAACAGTCACATTCACAGCATCACCAATGTGCAATTTATAGTCACCAACAAACATGAATGTATTTCAACTATGCAGCGTTAATTTTTTTGACTAATTATTTTCGTCATAGTTTTCGTCAACAGCCTTTTTTTCCCCTGACAAAATCTAGACAGTAACTAATAAAAACAAGTGCACATGGACAAAAATTAAATATGAATTAACTTACATTTTCATCAACAAATAAAAACTAGACTAAAATGTTTGACAGAGACTTGATCCAATCAGACCTAATTTGGTCATGCAGAAAGTAGGAGGAGTTGGGTGAGTCAAGAGGGACATCCGATCACAACTGCCTTAGCTTCATGGTGGTGGGATAAGTTGGGGAGCGATCCAATCAGAGCTCCTCTCTTTATGAATTGATATATTCATGTAGAGCAGGTTCACTGTTTGTTGTCAGTTCTGGTACTGTAGCTGAGATGCTCTGCCAGGTAGCCTAAATAAAGGTGACTGCATTTCACACAAAAGTTCAATTTGTTTCTGTTCATTTATACATTCAGACTTTACTAGCATTCAGTAAAGGGTTATTAGATGTTTCATTTTATCCAAGTGTAAAACATGACTTCAGAAATTCAAGGAAACATAAAAAATGCCTTACATTATACACTTCATATTTTAGTCAACTAAATTTACAGTAGATTTCGTCGACTAAAATGTTGTGAAATTTAATTAACTAAAACTAGACTAAAATTAAAACAATTTAGATGACTAAATTATGACTAAAACTAAAAGATATTTTAGGCAAAAGACTATAACTAAAACCAAATTAAAAAGTGCTGTCAAAACTAGCACTGCAACTATGGGAGAAAGCAACACACGCATGCACAGACAGAACATACTAACTCCACATGAGAAACTCTTCAATGGGGGAAATAGGATAGGAAAACTATCTACTGATGAGGCATGACTTTGCACAGCAAAATAAGTAACTTGCTCTTCTAGCATCTCGAGCGGACACACTGCCTCTCTGTTTTTTTTCTTTTGTTACAGCCATCATTTCTCCAACTATTCTTATAATGAAATGGCAGAAATGGAACTGTGGCGCCATGGTATATCATACAAATTGCATTGTGTCTGAAGCCTGTTCTTAGAGTCTCTGGAAAGGCATCAATTTGTCTTGTACTGATGACTTTCAGGCCTGATAATCCATAAACGTACATGTACTCTTGAAATACTTTGCTGACTACAACAAAGCAAAGGTAACACTACTGACAAAGGCAATTTTGCACTATGTTTTATTTACCAGTTCTCTGTGGCAAAAATCTTAATTTTCCTTGAATAGAAAGAAGCCCCAGTGGGTTCTCACCTGGGTAAAGCTGGTAGGAGCCTGTGTGATGCCATCGGGGCATGTAGCGAATCTTAAGGGGCAACCAAGCCCCTCCATCCATACTCACTTTATCAGGGCTCCTGGCAAACTCACACACATGGGATTGCATGCATACCACAAGAAAAGGTGCAAACCCACAAATCACACAAAATCCTAGAAAGGAGGTGAGTAGGAGGAAAAACGGAGGACGAAAAGAAAGAGACGGACTCAGGACGACATTTTGGTCACAAGCAACCTAGCTGAAAACCTGAGAGACCACAGAGAGCCAGGTCACAACACACACACACCCTTTGTTGGTTGGTAAGTGATACAAGCACATGCAGGCCCAAAAATGATGAATAATTCAAAGCCAGGAACACAGAGAGAACTAAAAAAGCTAAAGCACAACGAAATACAAGTGTACACACAGCACACAGACAGAATTAAACAAACATACATCCACAAGAACTACAGAATTACTGAGTGATTATTACAGTATTCATGAGGTCTGAAGAGCCCATGTTTTTTTACAAACACAAACACACACTCGCACTCATATATGTATGCCTGTATGTATGTGTGTGTGTATATAGATATAGATATATATATATATATATATATATAGAAACATAGATAGATATATGGATAGATAGACAGACAGACAGACAGTTAAAGCCTGATTAAAATCGACTACTCGCTGCACAATAGTGATAAGTGTAAGTTTTACTGGACTTGTATGAAAGGTGCTGTTGGATTATGCATTCAACAATTTACAACTGAGCAAGTACTAGTCTACTACACTATCAAGACTAGTCTAATCATTGCCACAATATGCACTGTCCAATCCCTCAAGTGAATTTATTAGTTTACCCTTTGACTTCCACACTTAGAAATACATTTGCAAAAAATTATTGTTGGTAAAATTGTGTTTCTGCCTCTTGATTTAGCAACATACCAGGTTTCATTTTTCAGATTACCCAATCAGGAAGCAGATACGCAGGTCAACTGACAGGTTGCCTTGTCTGTTTAGGGTTATTCTGGGCATGAGTAGATTCTTCTATTTCTGAAACAAAATTTTATTTTTGCATATAAAAACATCACAAAGAGTAAAATTTGTCAAAATATCCTTTCATTTATTAAACAAATATAGTTCCTCATAGCCACCCATCTAGCTACAATTGAGTAACTGCATGTGTGTGTTTGTGTGTGAGTGAGACGGGGGAGAGAGTAGGCCTGTTTTTGTAATACCATCATGATTTAAACAAAATACTGTATACATTAAAACTGTATTGCATACTGTATTTTTTTGAGATGTGACCACTGGTTCAAAAACAGAGCTCACCATTCAAATGCACGCTGCTAATCTGCTATCCCGAGCTGCATGGGTGGCTTCAGACAGACAGTGTTATCTTAAGCATAAACATCTTAGACATTTACAAATGATGAATCCTGACAAGTGGATAAACATTTTGATGTATACCGTGTCTCTGTAGCTTAAAAGTTAAATGAGTAGCAATGGTTAGAAAAAGTGACATGCCAGTCTGTGTAATTAGGAATCTGTTACACAGACTGGCAACTCAACACAGCAGTTGACCCAGTTTTCTAAGGAATCACAGATATATATTTTATTGTCAATTTTGTTTCCTTCAACTAGATTTTGATTTTTAGAGGGTCTAGAAATGATAATTAAAAAGACTTTTTTTCTTACTTGGACATTTGCTCTTTCTCTGAGACTTCTGAGGAGCTGTGCAGCACCAGCTCACTTACAGTTTTCACACAGTGATATATTCACGGACAGCAATGCCACCAGGTGGATATAACCAGGTGGTGTCACATACACTACTTACTAATGTGAACAAGGATAAACAGTAAATGTCAGATTTCAGAGTTTAAAAACAGCAATACAACGGCAAAATAAAAGTCAACCACACCGTCAAAGCCCCTCGTGGGCTAAGAGAACTAAGGTAGGATTAATGTTTTTCTGCTATTAGGGAGTCAAAAGAAAAGCTTTACATTAAATCAACTTTGTTTAAATAATAATAAAACACTTCATAGGCAGTTAATACAAGTATACTTTTGTAGGAACAAATGTGTGGGAGCTTTTCAAACCAAAAAAAGACGTCCTCTTTTCACAGAAATGCACCACATTTTCATGGTGGGTCCTGGGAAGAGGGGGGCTTTCTATTATTGACAACCTTGTACAGCATATTGGTGATATTATTATAATAACGTTAATAATAGCGCCAATTACAGTCCCAATATATGGTAAACTGCAGTAAAATTTCTGACGGTTAGTATTTCCGTTTCCTGTTTTAATTAGCAGTAAACTGTTTGATTACCCCACTGTGTCAACAGCTCATGGTGATGCTGCTTATTGTCTGGAAAAGCCGGAACTATGTGTCTGCTCCTCGGTAAAGCAGCCGCGGTCCCTCACAGACGGAGGCGCACATGCGCAGTTTGCAATGTTTGGCCTCTGAAAGTGAAAGTACGGCAGTTGGTGCCCGCACAGACACTATACCGGAGATTTTTCCTCCTCAAAGTCATAAGTCTGGTCGAAGATTGGATTTACCAAAGATACCGATGGTAAACTGATTGAAGACGGTCACCCTGTCTGAAACACGAAGCTGCAGTGGAAGAAAAAGAAAACTGCTGTAACTCCTCGAGTAAGTGAGCTGACTGGGCCGGAGAGGGTGAGAAGATTCAGTGAGCCATACCTGAGTGAGTTATAGGTGGTTTATCAGTATTTTCTGTGTAAATAATGTATAAATGTTGTAAATAATAGCATTAGTATCATTCTGGAGAGTGTTCTTGCCATTCTTTTGTCGGTTATTGGCCATGTTTTGCAGTATTTTGTAATTGATCGTCTTTTTCCATCATAGTTCATGTTTTATGGATTTCATCAATCGTAATTTTGAAATATTGGAGGAGGAAATGTGGAGATCTGTCAGGGAGAGGGGAGACCAGAGGAGAGTCATGAAGGGGGCTAACTGGACAGGAATAGCCTCAGGGACTATCGTCAGTAAAAAAAATGACTGGACATGGTCTAATATAACGATCTGTAACATGTAGGCAAACAAAACTGTGTGAGTGTATGTAAAATAGGTTAACTTTATTTTTGGTCAGTTCAAAACTTTGAACATGTTCATTTACGATTGTTTATGAAGAGAAACTTGTTTAAAGTTCAAATCAGTTTTTCTTTTCTTGTAATTACACACAGTTTAAGCATTAATAACATAGCAATGACAAATACTTGCCAGAATTGTTTACTTTTATTTCACATGAAAAAAAAAAAAGGTGACAAAATTTACTCGAAGGGCATGTCCTGACACATTTATTGACAAGAGACAAAAAGACCAGGCAGCCTGTTTTAGCATTTGCTTACATATCTAGATATAGTTTTTATCTTTTTATACTTAATCATTTTAGATTTAATTTTAATCTTTTAACATGTTTTTTTTATTTATTTGTTTTGAATGTATTTTTAACGTTTAATTTATTTCTGTGTGATGTCTCTTGGTTTTATTGCTTAGCATTTTCTCTTGTATCCTTTCTTTTAAATTTGATCAGTCATCTTAATTTGATCATTTCTTTTACTTTAGCTTCTCTGGTGTGCATTAGTCTCTAAATCCTCCTGACATCCTACCGACTATCATTACAATTACAGTGGATACTACTGAGTGGATGAACCTCTGCTGAGTGTTTATCTGCTGGGTGGCTGTAAGAAAATGATTATCATTATTTATCTATGTGTATTTTTGCATGTATGTATATGTGAATGTACGTGTAAATATATATATGTATCTTTAGTTAATCTTTTTTGTCTTTGAGCTGCAATTTAATTTGTATGAACAGTGCCATATAAATACATTTTGACTGATTGATTGAGAAGGCATCAAGCAGAGCTAGCGGGGAGCACAGTGCAGAGAGTGTGTGTCTACGTGTATGTATGTGAAACAGTCCTGGGCAGTGCTCTCCCATGCTCCCCACAAGCTGCATTGTACTGTGAATTGATACAAATACCAGGTCTTTGTGGAATTAATCTGTATTCTCTGGCATAATGAAGGCAAGCTATGTTGCAGCAACTTTAGGTGCTGGCACTGTGAAAAAAGCTGATGAAGTCAATTTACAAAGGTCCAATGACAAAGGGAACAGCCATTAATATTTGATTTAAAATAAAAGGTTAAGTCAAGATCCTTTTAAGTAGGCCATCTAGGTCTTCAAAAGATTTTAATAGAATTTCTTAAGTACAGATCTGGGTGGCCAATAAAAAAATATCCAGATAAGCAACTTCAAGAACCAATAAATGCACCCTTGAATAAAACAGAGACATAAATTGATTAAACTTCAAGAGTGATAACACATTTTACCCCATTTGCTATCACTTTCTATCATCACATGTACATAGATTTACCGTCTGATTAACTTTGAACTCTCCTTAAATACAAATAATAACTTGAGTTGGTTATAATCTTCTGGATTCTACATCCACTTTGGCTTCATTCTCACCTCCTCATACCCCTATCACGTCTCATCTGCCATGACTTAAGTCTGTAGGAGATTTGAAAGGTGTTAAACACCATCAGTCTGCTAACCAAGTGGTTGCTGAGGTTTGTTGTTGATGGATTTTGCTAATCTGACATATAACACCATCAGTCTACCTTTAAGGATCACTACAACACTATAGGACACAACAGGAATATAAAAAAATCCATTAAACCAGGGGACCCTAACCAGGCTAAGCACTGACTGAGGTATACGTGATTATTATTATTATTTTTTAAACTTTTTGAGTCAGCATCGTGCTTTATTTTGAGAAATAAATGACTTCTCTCATACCCAGATGGGTCTTGGCTGTAATGACTTGAGACATAGATGCTAACTGTCTCTGTCAGAGCTGTGATGCTCAGAAAACATTAAGACCTCAAAACTAAGCCCTTGTTTAACCTTGTATTTGTGATACTGTCAAACTGTATCCTACATGTACCTGCCAGTGTTAAGCAAGTTACTAAAAAAACTGTTAAACGTTACCCTACTCATTACTAATTAAAAAAGTAAATAAATAAGGTAACATTACTTCATTTTAAAAGTAGCTAATGACTTACTTTTTATGGTTATTACTTTTCAAACTACAAAAAAACGGATCTTCAACAGCTTAAAACAAATTCAGAAGTGAATAAAAACAAATGGACACAAATGTAAAATCAAGACTACATTTTCATTTCTCAAAGTGCAGCCCACTTTTCCCTTCTCATCCACCCATCCTGTGTCGATTTTTTTAAGCTAGTTGCTACGCCTACACTTGAGCATGATAACAGCACACCAATGGAAAAAAGCATCTTGATAACTCAGCATTACTGTAATAAATGTAATAATGTTTAATTGTAATCTATACCCTCTTCGTCACTCAAAAAAATATTATTATTACATACAATACAATAACAACTAACTGCCAAACAAAAGTAGATGCATACTTCAGTGTGTGCAACAGGGGTTACAGGAGGCATATGAGAGAGTTCAGGTTACATACAACTTCTACATATACATACATGGAGACAATTCAGACTTGATAACTCACCTAATGACTGTCAAAAATCAACTGTAACATTAAATTAATTCAGCCTGATGGCTAGTGGGCAGAGAATAAACTGTCGGCACCATATGTCCAATGTTTCCACAACACCACATGCATGCACGGGCACAAGAAAAACATACGAATCCTTGTGAATGTCACATTGTTTTGTTTTCAATATCACAGCAACACATTAGCACCTAGGATGTATTTAATTAAAACTAAACTAATACAAACACAGTGACAGAAACACTCGGCTTACAGTCACCAGTTTACATGGTCACTGTCTGAATGGATACACCAATCCTGCTTCTGTTTAATTTTTCAGGAAAACAAGCTCATTGCTTCCACTGATCATGCATTATGGTAAACTATTTGGCACCATATAAGCCACTGGTTCTCAACTGGTCTGGCTTCAGGACCTACCATTACCCCTTAATGACAAGATGCAACCCAAATCGAGGAAAATATCCAACTTCTCAAATTTATTTAATGAAAGATGCACTTTGAACCTAAGATAATACATAATATCACAGTATGCCAACACAAAAACAAGTTAAATGAGGAACCAAAAAGACCAACATCTGGGGATGCTAGAGAGGGAAATACTCCCTTTTACATTTGAGTAGCTGCATTTTTATTTAAACCAAGACATGTATCTTAGGGACACAAGGTTTCAAGACTTTAAATGTAACTTTAGCTGTGATAAACCTACATCATTGGACACATACTGAACAGCTCTGTATTAATAGTATTTAATCAGTAGCACGAAATGAGCTGCTGATCATGAAGCTGTCCCAAAACACTTCGGTAACTTCATCTGTTTTAGCAGACTCAGAGCTTTCAAACAAAAACATGAAATAAAAAAGTGCAGCTATTGAGAAGTTGTTTTAAAAAAATCTCAAGAATATGTAGCTTGAGCTAAGTGCGTTCTTGTGAGTATTTAGCAAACACCTTTCTATAAAAACATGTGTCAATTAGCAGGGTATTATCCCACCTGTTGTTACGGTGTGAATAGACAGCACTCTACGGCATAAAAACTCCCTTCAAAATAAAAGCACTGGATTTTTTCCCATCATTTTTTTGCCCCGGTAAAGGCTTGGGACCCACTTTTGGGTAATGACCCACCAGTTGAGAGTCACTGGTCTAAGCTATATGGTAAGGTATTTATTGTGCTAGTTCTGTATATTTATTTCTGCTTGTTTGATCTAAACAGCACCGTGTTCTGCATGTCCTGCAGTGCTCTCTCTCTGACACTTAATGGTATGTCCTTGTTTTTCAGCCTGTGTTTACAAATTTGAGATTTACAGATTTGCAGCCTGCCAGCCTCAGTGAAACAGACAGAGGTGGGGCAGAAGCCGAGCAGGTCAAACAAGACTGTCAGTTGTATGTGTGTTATTCATGAAAGCTGTCCGACATAATGAGGTGTTCACAGTGAGCATTACCAATCACGACCTGAAACAATCACACACGACACAGAAAACAGTCCTAGCACAAAAATCAGAGGTGCAACAGAATCAGAAAGCAACTTCAGCATATCCTCGAAACTGAAGCAAAAGATTTTGGTATGACAGAAGGCTAAGAAAGTCTAAACAGTCCAGATAAGATGAGAGATGTCAGAAAATATAACAACACATTTTGAGAGTTTAGATGTTGAAAAAAATTCCAACTCACCTCCATCTGAGACTGCAGCAGACTGTAGAGAAACACAGAGAGACATGGTTTAGGACATGGATGAAACATAACTCACACTGCATATGTATGCCAGCAGGCAGCTGCCATGGCATGTACTGACAGGTCACATGGGAACAAAAACAGATCTCACAGGACCTGGGCCTTTTCATTTTACACTGTGGTTACACTGTAAGTGTGGCACTCGTCTTGTTTTGTAGGCGGTGTCATCTGTAA
The DNA here is from genome assembly GCA_037902135.1 of Cetoscarus ocellatus. Taxonomy (NCBI): domain Eukaryota; kingdom Metazoa; phylum Chordata; class Actinopteri; order Labriformes; family Labridae; genus Cetoscarus; species Cetoscarus ocellatus. The sequence goes on from JBAMNC010001240.1 coordinate 1,898,077, forward strand.
ACTGGCTGTGCTTGATTTACAAGAAAGGCTCCTCGGAGGGAGGAGCTGGCTGTGTGTGTAGAGAGAAACTTTACCCTCCTTCCCCCTGATTTTAAATCAGTATTGTTTGAGTTAAATGTAAATTTTAAAAACATACACGCACAAACAAACCCATACACACATGCACACAAACACACAAGAAGTGGTGTCTATAAAGATGTGTGAATTTATTGAACTGCTTTCTTTACAAAGACAGCAATCAAAAAAGCACTGAATGAATTTTTATTCTTATAAATATTGAAATAGGAAAAGATTAATCAACAAAGACACCACTACTGTAGTTAACTCTGGAACACAGTAAAAACACTTGTGTCCTCTGTTATAATGCAAAAAGCTTCCCGTCAAAATGATTAGGAGCATGTTGGTGATCAAAAGGTTCATAATCTGAGTGCAAAGTTGGACATCCCTCACAAGGAAGTTGGTCTAAGAGTGTTCATTGATAAAACACAACAACAAAAACAAAATACAATATGGAGAAAGCATTCGATCATGTCAATTGGGGAGTTTAATATACTGCACTGAAACAAGTTGGATTCAATGAGTAAATTAATACAAGATATACAGACGTTGTATCAGCAACGTTGACCAAGAAATTCCTTTTACAAAGATCAACAGGACAAGGCTGTTGTTTGCTGCCCACATTATTCGCTTGGTATATAGAACCCTTAGCACAGGCAGTTCGACAAAACAATGAAATCAAAGGGGTTGAAATAAATAATAGGGAACTTAAAACAGAGCTATTTATTTAACCAAATCAGTCTCCCCCTACTCTAATATAACTAACAGAGGTTTAAGAAAACTTATCTGGGCATAAAATAAGTATTACAAAAACACAAGTCCTGACAATGAACTACACTACAGAGTAAATATAAATTAAACTGGAATGCGTAATAGAGACATAATGTAAGGTTAATTATAATGACATTACTCAAGGATTCATAATGACGGTGGAAGATGGAACACACTGCTTTTGGATTTCAGGTCAAAAACAGCATGACGCATGAGGTACTCAGGCTTCTCTATTTGTTCCAATCGTTACCTGTCATGATCCCAAAAACATATTTCTCTAAATGGGACAGGAAAATATGGTTTCTCCAGGGAGGCAAAACCCCCAGAGTCAAGAATGTGTCTCTCCAACTAAAGATCAGGAAGGGTTGGCCCTACCCCGATTGGAATATTATATCTTATTCCAATTTAAAGACATAAAGGTGTAATCCAAGTTATGAAACAGAGTTGAAAGATATAGAAAAGAATGTAGACAAAATCACAATTCAAACACTAATTTGAAATACAGACCAGTATTATAAACTGCTGAATAATTTAGATCCCATCACAAAATGTACACTAAAAATATTGTGTAAGACGACTGAAAAATTCCAACTCCTGAAGGATTTGAAAACATGAAAATGGCTAACAAACGATGACAACTTTGAGCTGGCTCAGAAGAGTTGGGTTTCAAACAATGGCCTTTCAAAGGAATCACAACATGGAAAGTTTTGGAAAAAGATGGAAGGCTAATGAGTTTTGAGGAAATGAATTTTGGGTTTGGTAAGCACAAATTCTTTCGATATCCACAAGTAAGAGATTATTATTGAATGGAAATTAAGAGCGTTCACTTCGTGCAGGAGAATACAGTAACACAAATAATAGATAGAGCATATGAAGGAAAGCAGATGAAAATTGTCTAAATTTTATCTTGCACTGTCAGAAAATGATAAACATTCAGTTGAACACTTTAGGAGAAAAATGGGAAAAAGAATTGAATATTCATATTTAAATAAACAATGGAAAAATATGAGGAAGAATCATCAAACTACTACTGGTTCTCAGAAATGGAGGGACTTTTTATGGAAAAAAATAATTTTATTTTTATCTCACCTAAAATTAAAAGTATGTATGTGAATCAATCTCATGTTGGAGAAACAGCTGATCAGTGAATGCCAATCACAGCAATATATTTTGGAAATGTCCAGTAAAAATTTCTTACTTTGGAAGCATAAAGAGAAAATACAACATTGGAATATAATGTTCCTCTTAATATTTCTGTAAAGTATCTTGGTAATTATTCAGATGATTATGCAAGTGTAAAATAAATAACTAATTGTGGCATGTAAATAACAAAAACAAGGAAGTGGTATCAAGCTGACCCGCCAAGCAAAGGTCAATGGATACAGACTGTTGAAGAGATCTATCTGATGGAGAAGCTGACTCACATAATGGGAGAAACCGACTGTATACAGGAAAAAGGATAGTTACACTTAGAAATAAACAAAGACATGTCTATTGAAACAGAGAGCACCTTCGTACATAATTGAACTATATCGAATTACCATACATCCACTGTGCTCCACACAAACGTTTGTTCTTGTATTTGTCCTGTTTGAAAACAATAAAAATAAAGTTCTGCTTAAGTTCTTAGCTGTATTCTTTAATTAATGTGATTGATACTGGCATCGCTCCAATGTATAAACAATTAACCTTTTTTTAACATGAGGCATTAATAAACACACTTTGTACACACTAAAATTCCCTCTCACTCTCTCCCTTAACAGATACACTATCATAGCCACAAACACACAGTCAAATCCACAAAGGGCTCATTTGAGAGGGCAAGAATGCTCAGATACTTCAGTGTGCAAAACACTTCACAGGTGTTTATTAGGGATGTACGATATTGAATTTTTGCTGATATTTTTTAATTCATTATTGCCAATACCGATACCGAAATTTCTGGTCAAGAGCTCAAGCTCTTTACTTAACAAAAATGGACTTGTTTCTTTCAGTGTTATAGTATATTTTTGTGAGGAACAGATGTAAAACAAGAAAAACAGCATTTAACTCCTGCAAAAAATGAAACCCTTGATTTTTAAATGTACCCATGCAGTGATGAGAAGGTGCATCAATGTTGTACATCAGGTCTAGACCTGAGCATGGTTTTCAGTCATTGTTCTTACGCCACATATTTTCTAATTTACACAAGTGAATGGAAATTTTGTCACTCAAAAATATGCATTCTCTCCCTCTCTGTCTCTCTGCATGCAGCAGCTAACTACCTAAAGCTGCGCTCACACCAAACGCGACTTGAGCAACCTTGGCAACCACTCTCCATGTAAAGTCAATGTACAGCTGCAATGGGGCGAGCTAACCCTCCCGTCCTGGGCGACCACGTCGCTCGTCGCTTAGTCGCCAGACTTGAAAAGTTTGAACTCTCCAGGCGATGTCGCGTTTGGCTGTGCGGCAACAGCCAATCAGCGTTGTGATGGTACCCGTGACAGACAGTTTTTATTCTGGTTCACAGAGTGACAATCCACCTAGACGGGACTGAAGAGAACTCACAGAAGTTGCTGAAGGGCCATCAGCTGCAGTGTTTTGTGGTTTGGTAGGTGAGTGAAAAGGATACAGTTGGAATAATGTCAGCTAATACGTCCTATTATATGATATATGATTGCGGTGAAACTCAAGTGGGCGTGATGTCACTGAGCCACGGTGACAGGCAACAGTGACCAAAATGAGGTATTTATGGACACACGACGCAATTTCAGTGGGCGACGCGATTTCAGTCGGAAAGTCGCGTTTGGTGTGAACGCAGCTTAAAGCAACCGCTCCTCAATATAAAAATCTCAATTCATGGCGTAGCTTTGGAGGGCTGATTGCAGTTTGAGCTTTGTGACTGCAGATCAGGTAAAAGAGGGTTAAGGTGAGTTAACAAAAGAAGCACATTTATGAGGTCAGACACTGGTGTTGGATGAGAAGGCCTGGCTCACAGTCTCCGCACACAAACGGGCCCCAAAACTGGTGCACGCCAACTCAGACACAAAGTTTGTGACCTATAGAAAAAAACCTGATGGTAAAATATGCATACCTATAAGTAAACTCTGACCCATGTGTACGTATCTTTTAGAGGCAAGGGGAATGGTGACAGTTGATAGCCTGAAACCAGGTTGTCAACTGAAGCCCCTAATGCATCAAACTGCAACAAATTATCACAATTAGCACCACAACCCAGCCTATTATCATTAACATGCAAACACAGAGCAATGTCAATATGTGCACCAAGGCATATTGTGCTTTTAAATACTCAAATAAATATTTATCCACAAAAAAACTTCTGTACAAATCATCAGAGATGCCTTATATTTATTCACCCAGACCACAGATGACTTGAACTAAGACTTTGTTTGATGTATAAATCTGAACAACCAAAGGCATTAAAAAAGAAGAAAACTGCCTGCCATAGGGCCAGTCATTTCTAGAATATTGTGCTTCTAACTACAAGGTGTGGAGTAGGCCTATGCTCAAATTATCAATACGGCAAAATATCGCCATGCACTCCTTGGGATACGTGTATCGATACAGATTCTACAGAATCGATACCGTCTCAATGTTTGACAGTTGTTGTCAATACACTTTGGGTAATGTTAACAATGGCACAGTTCAAAGTAGAAGCCAGGCTACATGAAGAAGCACATGCTCCAAATTAAAACTTAGGTCTACCATCTTTGAGGACCTGAATTTAAGGTCCTTAAGTTGTAGAATCATTTAAAACTCATCCTTGTTCTTTTTCCTCTTGTAATAATAATTAAAAAAAAACTTGTCGGGTATTCTGTTAAAAGCTTAGTCAATGTTCACAATTTACCTGTATCAGGACACATATTGTATCATGGCTTCAGTATCGGGATACGTATCACATTGTGAGGTTGCTGGAAATACCCAGCCTAGTGTGGTGTTAGTTTAAAAAATGATGGCGGTGTTGCCGGATGCACAGAGCACTAGAGAAACTTTACTCAGTCTGCTTCACGCTGCATGTCTCCATCAGCTGCAATGATTTCTTGTATAAGTGATCAAAGTGTAGGTTAAGCATGTGCAGCACTCATAACAGCTCTCGTTATCAGTTACAGTGAAAGCTGAGTTCACTGGTTTAGAACAAATGAATTAATCAGTAAAAGTTTCTTTCAGTGATCAAATCATATTTACAATGAGGCAGAGATCTCTTAACATGGAAAATGATGAAATAATATAAAGAAATCATGCAAACATACATAAACTTCAGTGACACTCCTTCAGCACCACAGAAAGAGCACATGAATGCAGTTTCACCTTTCTGATTTCTCTATTATGTTATCGTTTCTCCTGTTGTTGAGTTTAAGCACGTTTTGATTCGTAAAAAAACATAATTTCCACTTCATGTGATTCATTTTTCATCGCCCTATTTCTGGTTGTTGTCGTACTTCTCTGCTGAAATCCTTCGATCAGTCGGCTCAATATCATACATTTTCACTGATAAGGTGCATTGAGTGTTTATGGTTAAAAAGGGTGTGTACTGGAAGGATCAGGCGGCTGATCCATGTGCACACATTCCCAGATAGATCATGCAGGGTTCCCACTCTTTTCTAGAAATCATTTTCCAGGACTTTTCCAGGATGTTTTCACCCCAATATCTGACCAATATCTCTAGCTAGCTCCACCGTATCATACTGAACTTAAAATGTATTTATTTCTAACTCTCGGGCATGAACATTGTCTGCTAGCTATCTTTTTAGTCTGGCTTTTATGTAGTGTCTTACTATTTTACATTTATGGTTTATACTTATTTTTTTAATCTTTATTTACTCTGCTTTTTCCTAAGTAGATTTTGTTGATTTACTGTTTAAGTAGCCTAAATTTTATTTTACCATTTTTTATTATTCATTGTTTTGAGTTTTTATATTTTATTCCTTCACTTGCATTATTTTATCTACTCATATTTTATGGCTAAGTGTGCATTAGTTACCAAGTACATTTTTACTTCATTTCCTGTGTTTGATTTTTGTTGACTAACAAGGTAGAAGTAAGATAAATAATTTTCCAGGACAACTCAAGCTTTTCCAGGATATTTGACTTTTTTTCCCTCATTCTCCATATGTTTTCCATGACTGGAAAATTGGTCAATCATTTTCCAGGTTTTCCAGGATGCGTGGGAATCCTGTCATTGTTTATAAAGAGAACACTGCATGAAGGTTTGTGTGGGCATTGTTTTACAAATCTTAGCTTTATTAGTTGCATGACAATTTCATGTTCTTGGGGTCATCCCCCTTTGTCTACCCCTTCCCCTTGTCCTTCTGTTTTGACAGCCAAGTGAAAGGGGTGAAAACAGGCCCCTAAGAAACGAGACGCCACTCGATTTCCGTAAATGTCATCACTCAGAGCCTCTCACTGGCTGTGTCATAGGCAGATCCGATAATTCTTTATCCACTCCCAAGAGTCCTTCTTGGCATCATGGTTAAAATTTATATTAAGTAGCAAAGGACTGAATATCTGATAAAAACACAAGTACCATTAAAATGAAAATCAATAATTTAATGCTTAATTTCTTATATTTATGCGCTTCCTTCGGCCTCCGCTCTGCCATCTTGTCAGCAGGAGTGGTGTATTATGGGAAATTTCTCATACCCCTTCCTTTCAAGTGAGGTCCCGGTTTGTCTTCGTTTCAGGGGCTGTGTAGCCCTTTCCCTTAATCTTACGGAGAATTGGGATACCCCTTCACTAGACGTGAATGCACAAATCCAAAGGCTAAGGGGTACAATTAGGATTGACCCTTAGACTATACGCACTGTTTTATAATTGAGACCCCTGCTCTGTTCTCTTTTTAGTGTAAGCTCTCCTTCAGTTAAAAACTTCACAACACACATAAAAATGTCACTCAGGGTTAAAGGCACAAATATTATACATTTGTGAGAATTGTTAAATTACAAAACAAACTCCAGGGTTTTACTGTCCCCCCTGAGTCTCTTGGTTTGTGTGTAACAAGCTGCACACTTTACCACATGGCGAGTGGTTACACACGCACGAACGAGAATCTGAAGTTCTTAGAGGTATCCTTTGTGTCTCTACTTAGGGAAGAAGCTTTACTTAAAACAGCTTAAGTCTGATTCATTATGTGGGGGGTTTAACTGAATGCAGTGTTTGTTATTTTTAAGTGTTTTTCGTAAATGGTAAGATTTGTGAAGATGGGAGGGGATGGCATGCAGAAACAGTCACATGCCAGGCTCTTCAACACACATTTAAACATGTCAGTCATTGATGTTCAGGTCTGAGTTGAGTCTAGTGTGTTTCATGATGTTGTAAAGTCAAGTCTATTGCTCCATAAACCATGGTCCCTACAACCTGGATTTGGCCTTTCCTTTAGCTCCATTCATCATCATTACAGTTCCTGATATTAACTTCAGAGAGATCAGAAAATGAATACACGGTAGTTCCTGCAAACAGCACACATATATTAGTATGACCTTGACAAACAATCATGGATGACCTGCTGCTGCGGACCTGCTGGACTCCATGTACTTTACCCTGCACCAACCATCAACAGAAATGATGTCATTTAACATAAATTCATATTTGACGAACCAATTTAATGGCAGTTCAGATAGATGCTGCTATATTAATAAACATCCATCCTTCCAGTTTATAATTATTAAAGATGTTTATGTTAATAACATAAAATGGCCCTGTGATTAGCTGGCGACTGGTTCAGGGTGTACCCCGCCTCTTGCCCAATGTCAGCTGGTATAGACGCCAGCCCCCTGTGAACCCGAAAGGGATAAGCAGTATAAAGAATGGATGGATGGATTATGTTAATATTAGATTGATCTCTCTATCCATGGTTGTTATTGATTATACCTCCCTAATAAATACCTTTACAACCATATAGACATGAGGACCCTCTGAAAAAGGAATTGCCACATCTCAAGGGGCTAACCTTGAATAGATTTATATTCTGCTGAGACAAATATGATGCGGACAGATTTATGATTGGCTCATGGATCTGTCACTACCTTCAATTCTTCTTTGTCTTGGCACACCTTCCTTCACCCACACCCCAACACAGCTGTGGTGGATGGCTGTTCATCATGAGACTGACTTCCAGCTGCTAAACAGGGGTTTTCTCATGCCTCTGTTACTGTAAACCTCCTATGCACCTACAGTGCCATGAAAAATATTTGCCCCCTTCCTGATTTCTTACTTTTTTGCATATTTGTCACACTTAAATGTTTCGGATCATCACACAAATTTTAATATTAGACAAAGATAACCTGATTAAATACAAAATGCAGTTTTTAAACGATGATTTTATTTATTAAGGGAAAAAAGCTCTCCAAACCTACATGACCCTATGTGAAAAAGTAATTGCCCCCTGAACCTAATAACTGGTTGTGCCACCCTTGGCAGCAATAACTGCAATCAAGCGTTTGCGATAACTGGTGATGAGTCTTTCACATCGCTGTGGAGGAATTTTGGCCCACTCTTCTGGGCAGAATTGTTTTAACTCAGCCACATTGGAGGGTTTTTGAACATGAACTGCCCGTTTAAGGTCACACCACAGCATTTCAATTGAATTAAAGTCTGGACCTTGACTCGGCCACTCCAAAACCTTAATTTTATTTTGTTTAAGCCATTCAGAGGTGGACTTGCTAGTGTGTTTCAGGTCGTTGTCCCGTTGCATAACCCAAGTGAGCTTGAGCTTGAGGTCATGAACTGATGGCCGAACGTTCTCCTTCAGGATTTTCTGGTAGACAGCAGAATTCATGGATCCATCAATCACAGCCAGTCCTCCAGGTCCTGAAGTAGCAAAGCAGCCCCAGACCATCACACTACCACCACCATTTTTGACTGTTGCTATGATGTTCTTTTTATCAAATGCTGTGTTGTTCTTATGCCAGATGTAACAGGACGCACACCTTCCAGAAAGTTCAACTTTTGTCTCGTCAGTCCACAGAATATTTTTCCAAAAGTCTTGGGGATCATCAAGATGTTTTTTGGTAAATGTGAGGTGAGCCTTTGTGATCTTTTTGGTCAGTAGTGGTTTTTTGCCTTGGAGCTCTCCCATGATGCCATTTTTGCTCAGTCTCTTTCTTATTGTTGAGTCATGAACTCTGACCTTAACTGAGGCAGGTGAGGCCTGCAGTTCTTTAGATGTTGTTCTGGGTTCTTTTGTGACCTCCTGGATGAGTCGTCGTTGTGCTCTTGGTGTAATTTTGGTAGGCCGACCACTCCTGGGAAGGTTCACCACTGTTCCCAGTTTTCTCCATTTGTGGATAATGGCTCTGATCATGGTTCACTGGAGTCCTAAAGCCTTAGAAATGGCTTTGTAACCCTTTCCAGACTGATAGATTTCAATCACTTTGTTTCTCATTTGTTCTTGAATTTCTTTAGATTGTGGCATGATGTTTCTTCTCGAGATCTTGCAGCCTACTTCACTTTGTCAGACAGGTTCTGTTTAAGTGATTTCTTAATTCAACAGGTCTGGCAGTAATCAGGTCTGCGTGTGTTCAGTGAAATTGAACTCAGCTTTCAAAAAAATGTGGTTAATCACAGTTAACTCGTGATTTAACAAGAGGGGGCAATTACTTTTCACATAGGGTCATGTAGGTTTGGAGAGCTTTTTTCCCTTAAAAAATAAAACCATCATTTAAAAACTGCATTTTGTATTTACTCAGGTTATCTTTGTCTAATGTCAAAATTTGTGTAATGATCTGAAACATTTAAGTGTAACAAAAAATTAAGAAATCAGGAAGGGAGCAAATACTTTTTCAAGGCACTGTACCTGTAGGTTGGCCCAGTGCTGTGCTCATGGTGAATTTATGTTAAGTTTGGATATAAGTGTACTTTATATATGTATATATGCATATTTGTATATATATAAAATGAAGAGTATGGCTTCAGCCTGCTCTATTGTAAAGTGTCGTGAGATAACACTTGTTATGAATTGGTGCTATACAAATACAGATTGATTGATCGATAAACTTTGGTGTCTGGGCTAGTGACAGAAATAATAACGATAAATGCAATGGAGGGGCAGAGAGTCAAATGAATGAATATCTGCTGTCAACTAGTGGCCAGAGGCTGTCTTATAATACATCACAAATGTCCTGTGTTTCTACAAATTCTTAACCATAAAAAACTATTTTGCAGTATAAAATATAAATACAGTATCATACAGCAAAATAGCACATTATAATGGTGAGTCAACATTTTGTTAAATCCCTATAGGAAATGACTCAAGTACACCAACATCTTTGAGCATACCGTTTTATGCTTCGTGTCCATGTCCAGTACTTAAATGCAGAGGTTTATCAGGTGTTTTAGGGATGGGTGTATGCCTTTTATAGTAAATTAGAAGTTCCTATGTTTGAGATATTTGTTATGATATATAACAAATATACACCTATATATAGGTGTCAAGTGTTCCCTTATATGGTACTATATAAGGGATATAATAACACTTTATAATATAACACTTTATAATAATAAAACACTATATAATAACACTTTGCTCCCATTCAATCTCCCTGTAGAGCTATAGTCTGCGGCGTCTCTTCACAGGTCATTTGCAATGCATTTTCAACACATATTTCCAAATTACTTACTATATCAAAGTTCTACACCCACTTTAACAGAAAGCCTCTCCTTAAGGCTCATCTGAATCCCACTGAAATTGCATATCTAACGCACACAAGAACACATTACAACAGTCACACATTTATGCTGATAAAGGCCCCTTAAAGAATGGTCTATGGCAGGAAATTTAAGTTTGTAGCTCACTTGCATTGACATAAGCATAAATAAATATACTAGTAATCTTTATCTTGTTACAACATATTTTACTGAGTCCTGCTTGGCTGAATTGGTCATGGCCATGAAATAATAGATCTAAAAGAACGCAATTCAATACGGTTCAAAAATCTGACTGAAATCTTTTTCAATACAGGATTTTTTTTCTTCCTCTAGAATTCCTTATTATGAATAAAAAAAACTACACAGATAAATAAGGACCTGAAATGATGGATATTGCTTTAACAGATAATTAAATATGCCATTATGAGAATTTAATCTTCTAAAAAAATTACAGAGGACATACTTCATTCGTTTCCTTTGTCTTTTTTGGCATTGATATAAAAATGTCATAATAATAATAATAATAATAATAATAATAATAATAATAATAATAAGAATAAGAATAAGAATAAGAAGAAGAAGAAGAAGAAGAAGAAGAAGAAGAAGAAGAAGAAGAAGAAAGAGAAGAAGAAGAAGAAGAAGAAGAAGAAGAAGAAGAAGAGGAGGAGAGGAAGAAGAAGAAGAAGAAAGAGAAGAAGTAGCAGAAGAACAAGAAGAAGGAGAAGGAGAAGGAGAAGAACATGAAGAATTAGAAGGAGAAGAAGAACAAGAAGGAGAAGCAGAATAATAATAATAATAAGAAGAAGAAGAAGAAGAAGGAGAAGAAGAACAAGAAGGAGAAGCAGAATAATAATAATAAGAAGAAGAAGAAGAAGAATTAGAAGGAGAAGAAGAACAAGAAGGAGAAGCAGAATAATAATAATAAGAAGAAGAAGATGAAGAAGAAGGAGAAGAAGAACAAGAAGGAGAAGCAGAATAATAATAATAATAATAATAAGAAGAAGAAGAAGAAGGAGATGAAGAACAAGGACAAGAGGGAGAAGGAGAAGAAGGAGAAGAATAAGTAGAAGTAAAAGAAGGGGAAGAAGAATAAGAGAAGAAGAAGGAGATTGATTTTTTTGTTTTTTAACAAACACTTTATTTACAATAAAATTAAACAGACAGACACTTAATATTCAACATCTACTCAGCATAGACATTTTTAAGAATTAGTTTTCTCTCAGATACAACACATAGAATACACTGAAAGCCCCACAACTGTAAAATAATAATAATAATAATAAGAAGAAAGATGATTATGATGATGATAAGCGCAGTAATGCCCTCTACTGTTTTTACAGAAGCAGAGGCCCTTCAAATGGCTAACCTTAAAAGAAAGACTTTATATAGTATCACACTTTCAAATCCTTGGTTCACCATCAATATTGGCAAATACCAAATGTAATGTTGTGGTTGTTTCTCAAGTATCAGACACACTGCCAATAATATGAAAAAAGGAAAGGGAATAGATGTTGAAATTCATAAAGACTCCTGCCAAGTAGACAAACTGCAGTAGTTCAGGGAATTCACATGCAGACTGAAACACACACACACAGAAAAAAAGACTTTGCATGCTGTTTCAGAGAGTAAAGCTTATTATTTCTATCAGCTTCTGATCTTATTTTAACTTTGGGTGGTCACAGTCCTACATTTTACAAAACAGTGTTTGTTGCATGTGTGTGGCAAATTGTGGTGATGAACTGCATCTATCTGGGACTGGATGAAAATAGAAAAAAAAAAGCATTTATTTATAACTGCAGCTCCATCTGCAGTAATCTCTGGTCTCCTGAGGAGTTTGATTTTCAGGGGGAGTGTTGATCCTGTGTTATCATCTGATTTTCTTTGACCAACACACTTTGCTTCCAGGGGATATCACGAGGATAAGACACACACCCTCATTTATACACAAACACTTCAAAGAAAGAAAAGGTTTGACTGAGGATTTTATCTCTGAGTATATGATTGTTTTTTTTCACTTCGCCTGTACATGTGGGTGTGTGTGTGTGTGTCCTAAGGTCAGAGAGCTAGAGGGACTACAGGCCTCTTTCTTTTCTCACTGCTGTGTTTAGTGTTATGTTGTCCCATGTGGCTTTCCATGAAAGAGTCAAAACCTCCTTTTGTCCGCATGTGACATAACTGGGCTATATTAAAAAGTGTTTATATGACTAAGACTGGATTAAGTTCAACTGCTTAAATGTTGTGACCATCGAAGATCACATAAATACATCATCCTAACAGCTCAAAAGAACGTTTCTTCAGACCAAAACAACAAAACAAACCAACAGATTAGGGCTGGCCAACATATCTATAAAATTGATTACTTCAAATTATTTTCTGCAGAAGATTTAAAAAGTTAAAAATTGAAATTTTTTCTTGCCTTAGTCCAATTGTCAGTTGTTGCAACGTTTAAAAAAAAAAATTACAGTTTTCATGATGGCAGGCCTCTCAGGTTTTGTGCAAGCACTTTTATGGGGTTGTATTTGCTTTTTTAAATGAGATATAACATTGATCAGAGTGTTCCTTGTTAATATGCTGTGAAAATACCTCAGCCTTCAGTGTTTATGTAGACAAACCTGCCAACGATTGAACTGCATAACCAACATTTTAAGAAACACACTTTAACTTTAAGAGGGAAATTCTGTTTGGTTTGGGAATATGTTTTAAAAGCATAAAGGCAAAACTTGATTTATGTCATTTTTGTGTCACTGGGATTTTTTTTCTTTTTTTTGAGAAGGATCAAAATCAAATAAAAACGTAAATCGAGCATTGTGGAAAAAAATCAGGGATTTTGTTTTTAGACAGTGGTGGACAAAGTACTCAACTCCATTACTTTAGTGAAAGTATAGATAAAAAAGTGAAAAGTGAAAGTTGTTCAGTCAAATTTATAGTTAAGTTAAAGTACTGGAGTACTTGCTTTTGAAAATACTTAAGTGTTAAAAGTACATTTTTGCTTTAATGTCAATGTTTTGATTTGTTGCCAGAACCTAATGACTGAAACAACCGACTGAATGCACTGACCTGCTTATAGAACCTGTAGAATAAAAAGCTTGTAAAATATGCTACAAAGCCTGTAAAAATACCAATTGTAACATGATTGAAGCTAATACAGGACAACCATTGCTGCATTTAAAATGATAGGAATCATTCTTCATTTGGACAATCTCAAACATGGACCTCAGATATGGCCATGGGTGCTCTGGTGTGGATTCGTTGTCTGTATCTGCCGTAGCCATCATCACTGCCAAGACGAACCGTTATCTGAGCAACGTTAGCTCAACGTTTACCCATCTGATCCGAGAGCATGTGCGAGGTACAGGTACGGCATCACCACTTAAACAAATCACACGCAGATCACATTTTAGAAGAGAAAAGAAATTTCATCCACTGACACATACTTAAAAGTAACGAGTAACGAGACCCTTCATAGAAATGTAGCAGAGTTAAAAGTGCAATATTTGTCTTTCAGTTGTAGTGAAGTAAAAGTCACAAGTTTCCAAAAAAAAAAAAAAAACACTCAAGTACAGTACAGATACTCAAAAAATGTACTTAAGTACAGTACTCAAGTAAATCTTCTTTGTTATTGTCCACCCCTGTTTTAAGGCCATATTGCCCGGCCGTACCACAGAATCCAAACTTTATCTTGTATAATCCAACAAATCAATCAAGGCCTTGATGACTGACACATCACAAAATCCATTAGCCCAGGGCAACTGAAGTTTAAGTCTTTAGTCACCAGTTAAATAACAAGGACAGACTGCATTTGATATGAAACACATTAAAACAGAGAAACGGACTTTGATTCAGCTTGTAAATGAGTTCATAAGAGCATTAATTTGGGAAAAGAGATTTGTAGTTTGTTTCAATCACAATACACACAATATCTAATCTAGTTCATATCCTTAAATCCTGTCAGCAATGGTGCCTTAAAACAGCCGCTTGTTAAGTTTAGAAAAGAACAATTGGACCTTTAAAAAAATACAGATGACCAAACAGACAATAACACAATATTGAGCACATCAACAACTAATTAAACATTCATTCTCAGCTCATATACTCACTGAAACAGCAGCTGTTTGAGAATCCACAACCAAAGTTTGTTTTTCCATGAAGACAGAGACAAGTATTCCTCAGACCTTCATCTGGTCCACATTGTCATCAGGTGCTGGAAGGTGTGTGTGTGGTGTGTGTGTGTGTGGGTGTGTGTGTGTGTGTGTATGTCCTCGCAGAGCCTCGAAGAGCAAAAATTGATGGCTTTCAAATGACCAAACAGCTAAAATGTCACTGCTGCTGTGGATTCCTCCTCCCTCTCTGTCATCCCCCATCCTCCTCCTCCCACTGCCTCCTTCCCTTTGCCCTGCCTCTATGCTCTCCCCCTCCTCTTTCTGCTACACCCACCCTCTTATGATTTCTATTCCACCCACATTGCTGAAGGCTGGGAGACACACTGTATAAACACTCAGACAAATATCAATGCAATGCTGCAGAGGGAGACCCCTGCCATTCAGTAACACACACCCACACATTAAATTAGCACAGAGTTGAATGTATTCACGGCTCAGTCGTCTGTATCACCACCATTTCTAGATCACGGAGAGCAAAGTGACGTTCATGATTTGGGGGGGCAGCAGAGAAGAGGCGGGTTAAGAAAACATAAGTATTAGAGTTGACTGAATGCATTGTTAGATTGGGATCAGCCTGGGTGAAGCTGCACTTCCCCCGTCAGCACCTCCTGTTGGCCCAGGGATGAGCACCGCTTTTCTCACACTAAATAAAGACGAAAAGCACAAAGACTTTTTTGTCACTATAATTAAAGCAAGCTATTCTTATCAGCTCAGACCAGGAGTGGGCAACTTTGATCTTCAAGAGGGCCACACAATTTTTTTTCTAGTGCCCAAGGGCCACTCTGTTAAAAAGATGTTGGGCAGTCTAAATGAGGAAAAAATAATCAAAAAATAGAAAATATAACGCGTGAAAAAAGGATTATACCAACATTATTACATTTTAACTCAAACACAATGACAAATTCACAATTTAATGCACATGAAACACAGCTACTGCCAATTTAAGCTCCTTTTTATTTAATAAAAGAATGCATGTTTATCAGTTTTTAAAGTACAAATTTATTACCTTTACCATTGTTTCCAAATACAGTTTTTACTAATACTATAAATTATTTTTTAATGCCTCATAAAAGATATTCAGTGATACAATCAAAGCAAAATAAGTTCTTCAATGACTTGTAAAAAACAAAACATTTACTAGCTATCTAAGGTTAGTGGAAATATTTTATTTCCTGTCCTAATTTGTGCATTATGTAGTCCTGGTTACTCATGATGAATCATATTGAGCAGTTGTTGCTATGTGTTCTTCATATTTTCAATTTGTTTTTTTGGGACATGAGTGGTGGGCCGCATTAAGTGAGGTGAAGGGCCGCATGTGGCCCCCGGACTGCCAGTTGCCAACCCTTGGCTTAGAGAAATGAAATGTTTTTACATCATAGCTCAACTGAATGCCACTCTGAAAAAGTAAACAAAAGCAACCTGTGTATGATCTCTGTGCAGGAGGAGCTCCAGAAAATACACGTCTACTCTACACCAGGTTTACACAGAGGAAAGAGCACTAACAAAATCATTTTGTGGAAAGAATTTTGTTGAAATTTAAATATTTTGTATAAAAATCTAAACAGTTTAGCCAAAAGTGCAGTTTAATGGTTTGTGCATCTCTAAAGTGGGGATGCACTAATTTTTTGTTTTGATATCGGTATCGGCTGATATCAGCCTAAAAAGCTAAGTATCGTGTCGGCTGATTTTTATATTTTGCAGATATTTACAGCCGACATATCAGACACACCTATCAGCTGGAATATCGGCAAATTACACAAATGTACAATATCGATGCACCGTCTCATCACTACATGGGTACATTTAAAAATCAAGGGTTTCATTTTTCCAAGAGTTAAATGCTGTGTTTCTTGTTATACATCTGTTCCTCACAAAAATATACTGTAACACTGAAAGAAACAAGTCCATTTTTGTTAAGTACAGAGCTTGTGCTCTTGAGCAGGAATATTGGTATCGGCGATGATGAATAAAAAAATATCGGCATATCGGATATTGGCAAAAATCCAATATCGTGCATCCCTGCTCTAAATGTACATGCCTTAGGATAGATGCCCAGTCACAGTGAGTTTTCACAACGGTCTTCAGCAAAAACAGACAACATTTGCCTCAGAGAGCGGTAACAATGTCTCTAAATCTATTACTTTTTTAAAGTCATGCTCCAAAAGCTGGAAAAAATAAAACAGTAAATAACTAAATCAAATTAAAATACAAAAACAAAACATACACACATTAAACATAAACAGGAGCTCAAATACAACTGCACACACTGACAGTCAAATCCACGCAGTTATTGATTTAGAGGTGTTAGGAAAATGATCTAACTCTGATACATAAATAAGTCCTGCTGTAGTTATTTTAATTAATCTATGTATATATGTTTAGAAAACATGTTTCTTTGTTCAAGATATCACATACAAAACCCAGGAATGAAAGCTTGCTATGCTGGTCCTTGTAGAAGGAAAAACGTGTGTGCTCTCTGTTTTAAGTCTGGTCAGACAGACGAGACAAGTCAACAACATTATAAGTCTGGGGTTACGGATGAGTATCCAGGACTGCTCAGCTTTGGTACTGATGCAGGAGGGGTCAACGCCTTAAGCAAAAGATGGTTTTTGTCACAATTCTTTCTTTAAGGAAAGGTGCTGAGCAAGTCAAAAGAAACAACAGCAAAAAAGATGTTACTGTTACAAATTACTGACAGCATAAAAAAACAGTCAGTCACTGGAGGTTTTCTTCAGGTGACAAGTTTCAAACAATAAGGGCAACACCCTTCGACTGAGCAACATGCAGAGGCATTTGTCAATGCAGCATGGCATTAGATATCAGGAGTGTCATTACTGACACTGATGATGTTGACTCAGTACACCTGCGTGGGCCAAACTTTTCCAGATGGAAAATCCAAAGGAAAAGGGAATTGCTAAAGAATTTGGTTTAGATAAGTAGTATCAATAATGGCATCTGCATCAATAAAATCATATCAATACCATCCCAATCCGTAGTCAACACCATGCAGACACGTCCTTGACATGGAAACAAAATCTCACAATTTCCCCACAATAACAGATTTATTTATAGGAGTAGTCCGTCCAATGCAGAGGCAGAACAGGTCTTGTTGAAAACTGCTGACGTCAGTGGTTTAATTAGAGCCGTAAGAGTCAGTCTGCAGTACCTGATTACGTTCAGTCACTGCACTGATGCAGAATCTTCAACACTGAAATACATTAGGCATGCATCGGGGGCCAACAACCTTTGTCAACGATCTTTTTACCAAGAAGTGCCATTTTTCAACCTCAAGGCAAGAGCAATTTAACCAGGAACCACAACAAAAATTTATAAATCAGTTTCATTATTCCACCAAAAGAGGCAACACACTTTAGGTCATGATTTAATCCCACTGTCTGTACATTACAGTGATAAAAAGGCTGTAAAACACTGAAACAATGCAGCCATGGTTGTTGAAATACCCACAAAAAGATCAAATCTTAATCCCCAAAACCTTCTATTAATCTTTCTCATTAGAAAAACATAATGATAAGAGTTAAAGTATCTAAAAGAGAGAATTAAGGGCAAATGGCAAATGGACTTGAGCTCATAAAGCACTTTTCTAGACTCAAAGTGCTCTTGCCCTACAGGTCACATCTACCCAGAGCCATGGAAAGAGGGAGTTATGTCAGCACCGCAGACGCCAATTTTTTATTGCCTATTTCTATTTTTGTGAGTTTATGGGTTAAAAGGGTTCCCACTCTTTTCGAGATGTCATTTTCCAGGACTTTTCCAGGATGTTTACACCCTGTTACAATATTGGTGTGGGCAATTCTCAGGTTAATCTAGCCTTCTAAAAAACAAGATTAAAGGTTCATGATGAATATCTCTAGCTAGCTCCAACGTATCATATTAAATTTAAAATGTATTTATTTCTAACTCTCTGGCATGAACATTGTCTGCTAGTTATCTTTTTAGTCTGGTTTTTATGTTGTGTCTTATAATTATAAACTTATGGTTTATACCTTTTTTTAACCTCTGCTTTTTTATAAATAGATTTTGTTGATATACTGTTTAAGTAGCCTAAATTTTATTTTGCTATATTTTATTATTTCTTTTTGTTCCCATTGTTTTTAGTTTTTATATTTTATTTTATTCCTTAACTTGCATTATTTTATTTACACTTTCATTTCATTTCCTATCTTTGATTTTTGTTCACTAACAAGGTAGAAGGAAGCTAAATAATTTTCCAGAACAATTCAAGCCTTTCCATGACATTTTGCTTTTTTCCTACTTTTCCATATGTTTTCCATGACTGTAAAATTGGTCAATCATTTTCCAGGTTTTCCAGGACGCGTGGGAACCCTGGTTAAGCTCCACAATCAAAAGCTCCTTGAACTCTTGGCAGATGGACAAAATAAAAACAGTGCACAGTATAAATAGCATGGCCTGTGTGTCTGTGTGCATAAATGCACCAGCTCTACTTATGTATAAAGTCATACATGTTTAGAGAGGCCTGAATATGAAATATATCGGTGGCCAAGCAGAGTGTGTGTGTCCAATTATACAGCAAAGTGCAACAGGCATTTGTGCTGTCTCCGAACTGTGTGTGCTTTTGTGTTGTGTCCCACTAATGAGGAGAATGCCAACTTGTTGCTCATCAGAACTCATTAGAAGTGCAGGCCAACACCCCAAAGCCTGCCCCAAGCCCCACAACCACAAGTATCTACACATGAACAAACACACACCCACACACACACACACACACACACACACAAAGACCTCTCTGTTTGTGAACATTGCTGGATGTGCAGCAAGCAAAAACCAGAGGAAAGAGGTGGAATAGAGGGGAGTGAGTTTTGGACATTGATGAGAAGAGAAGAGAGAAACCAGTCCATGAAACAGCAAGGACAGAGACTGACAGGACAGAGATAAATGTACCTGTGTACGTAAACTGAACATGAACAGGACTTAAGTGTGGTGTGTGTGGGTGTGTGTGTGTGTGTGTGTGTGTATGTGGGGGGGGGGGGGGGGGGGGTCTATTTTGTTGCTAGAAAAGATGCATTAATTATTCATTTCCTGCAAGTCCCCTACCCATAATCCATGAGAATATTGTATGAATAAACAGACCCCCCCCATTCCAATTATGTGAATGTTAGCACAGCAAATCCCCTTCCTCTCCCTCTTAAGGCAAATTTATACTTGTGAGACAAAGATACACCGTAACCAGTGTTGCCAAGTCTGCTTATTATAAGCGACTTCAGGCTTGTTTTTCTCTAAAGTCACTTGCAAAATCTCGTGAGTCGCAAGTTGCGGTTTCTTGGGCATGTTTTTTAACATGTAGTTGTTTATTTGGGCTTTTCTATCTGTGTGAATGCCCCCTGACTATCTCCCAGCTACCCACAATAAAGCAAAACACAAGTACAGAAGGTGGTTTGTCCTTTCCACACCCCCATTTCCAGATTATCGCGCCCGACCCCAAAAGCTCTCACACACACGGCTCATGCAATACTAGGCTAGAGCGATAGTTGCCAGGTCTGCTTATTATAAGTGACATTCGGCCACTTTTCTTGAAAAGTTGCTTTTAAATATTGGCAGTTGCGAGTTGCCTATTTTTGCTCATTTGGGCTTGTTGTGCCCCCAAACCCAGGGGGGACCTGATGCACACTCGACTACGCGTAAGAAGCCGTCACCAAAGCAGAGGCGCGTCTAAGGCACAAAACACAGGTGGGCTCTGTGGCAATGGGACAAGCAGGCCTGGGTTGTTTTCCCAAGCCGCGTTATGATCTGGCTCGTGGGAAGGAGAGGCACCGTCTGATCGAGGACAAGATTTGTGTAGAGGTGGAGAAAGAACGCTGCAGCAAGATGGCCAGCATGTCCAAACAAGGAGTGTGGACCAGGTGGGAGCATGCAGATTCCTGTAAAATCACCTGGGCTGAGCTCTGGAAAGCAGAACCGTCTCGCATCAAGTTCCTCGTCCAATCAGTTTATGACGTCCTTCCAAGCCCAGCCAAACTGCACACCTGGGGCTTGGCAGACACTCCCGAGTGCAGGTAAAGAGGCACCTTGGAACACATCTTGAGCAGCTGCTCAAAAGCACTCGGGGAGGGGCGGTATCGCTGGTGCCATGACCAAGCGTTGAAAGCTTTGGCAGACTCCATCTGCACAGCAATCCAGCACAGCAAGACCCAGGTGGCCCCCAAACAGTCGATCACCTTCATCAGAGCGGGGCAGAAGGCTCAACTCCAACAGCTTAACTCTACAGGGGGGCTCCTCACCACCGCTCGTGACTGGCAGCTTCAAGTTGACCTTGGAAGGCAGCTCAAGTTCCCAACCAACATCATGACCACTTCACTCCGCCCGGACATGGTACTAACATCGGAGTCCACCAAGCAAGTGGTCACCCTGGAACTGACCCTTGGGAGGATCGGATCGAAGAGGCCCACGAGCGCAAGAGGGCCAAGTATGCAGAGCTCAGCTCAGAGTGCTGGAGCAACGGCTGGAAAGCCCGCTGTGAGCCAGTCAAGGTTTGGTGCAGAGGCTTCGTTGGCCATTCACTTCTGCAAACCCTCAAACTCCTTGGAGTGAAAGGACTGCGATTAAAGAGAGCCATCGGGAACATACTAGAGGCGGCAGAGAGGGCCTCGCGGTGGCTGTGGATCCGTAGCGGGGGATCTGTGGAGCAACTTGCCAGTTGGACACAAGCCAGGCTGGGTCGCCTGGGTGAGGGTATATGAAGATTAAAGACCCAAAACACCCTATGACCCCAGGTTCTTCAATGAAGATGTATTCAAGTAGCACCAGAGGGTGTATTCCAACTCTACTACCAACATAAACTCAATTCAGAAATTACACAAACTACTTCCTCCTACTCCAAACACAAATGTAAATTTTACTGTAAATAGAGGGGTAAAAGTGGTGTTTCCACTAAAAAGAAATCCTTACAGCCAGAATTAAATTTATTCTAATGTAGCTATTACTATTTTCACCATAATAAAGCTGTAGAGGATCAACATAAAACTTAGATAAAAGCCTGACTATGTCTGTTTGGTTACAAAAATCAAGGTCAGACAGACTGTTTAGTGACAACAGAGTTATAAATAACAGTAGCCCCTCCCGTCACTTCTGTATTTTCTTGCCGCCATCATGGAGGGATTCATGATTGGCTATATGGATTCATGTTGGGTGTTGGATGTACGTATCTGTATATATGTATATGTGTATTTTATATGTTTATGTGTTGGGATCTATATTCCATGTGTGCCTGAGAACAAAGGAGAGGCCTACATGTAACTTTCAAAGCCTGACCCAGAGCTTTTCTGACGGTTAGGAAAGGGCACCACGACCCCCCAGCTTACCCACCTAGCTGTGACTTTCAGTTCATATCAAAACTCTGCACGTACATTGGCCCGAGCCAGGTAAACCCCGCTGGGATCCCCAATGATGTCATTCAGGCGATAAAGGGCCAACACAGCCCACCGCTTAATCCCAGGTGCCGGCGTTACAATAGAGAGCTATCACAGGCTTTCTCCAAGACCTGGCCACCAAAAGGGAGCAGACTTCAGACGTTTGACTTCAACATCTTCAAACCTAGGCCACAGTCTTCAAGTCGCGGGACGAGCACACAGACTGCTGTTCATTTTGTTTTTCCCCTTTTCATCCCTTTGGACCCGACGCAGATCGCTGTGAAATCAGCTGATCATACATCTGTGAGGACAAGCGTGCCAACTTTGTTAGAGGCCTAAAAAAGCATCTCGCCCTTCGTCTATGGTTTTTCTCCGCTGCCACCGGACAAACCATCACGTCGCCACCGTCAGAAGGACACGAGGCGGACCGCCTGAATCCAGCTGAGGAGCTCACCGCGGACCCAGAGCGCAACAGGAGCGCACAGCGGACCCAGCACACAGCAGCGGACTCAGCACACCACGGACACTCAGAGCGGACCTTTTTATTCCTTCTCTTCTTTGTTCAAACTCCGGAGGACCGCAGCAACGAAAAGTAAGAGGCTTATGTCTGGGCAGAGACAATAGTTAGCGTGTAGTTAATCTTTTTGTGCTTGTGAGACCTGTTTTGATTTGTGCTGCATTATTTATTTTTTTTATTGTCGATCGTCTACTGTGACCAGTCTATAAGCAGAATATCACTGCTTAAAGGACCAATACCAGGCCAGTTAAACTTCGGTTTTACTGGCCCTGCTATTGTGTAGTGATATTTTAATTATCAACTGTAGGTGACGATCTTTCTCGAGGTCTCTCTCTCTCTCTTCGTGTAGGTGACGATCTTTCTCGGGGTCTCTCTCTCTCTTTCTCTCTCTCTGTTTTCTGATCACACACACATACACCTCCCTCACACCACACAGATCTTAAAGGTGCCGTCCGGTGAGCGGCTAATTTTGAATGAGGTCGCCTCAATAACACGTGGGGCTCAAAGACCTGCCCCCTTTTCTCTTCTTTGTTCACGTGTCGCCATCTTGGCTCTAAAGAGGACAGGACACGTCACCCTGCCGCCATTTTGGTTCAAGACACGCCCTCACGTGACCTCATCATCTCTCTCTCTCTCTCCTCCTCTTGCTCCACCTTCACACACATACACACACTCACTCACACACACACAAACACACACACACACCCCCCCACACACACACACACAGGTGCTGCATCATTGGTGATTGCGTTTATTGCTGCTGCTGTGATTTGTTGTTGATCAATTCTGGTGATACTGTTGGTTGCTGCTGCTGCAATCATCGCTCTCATTGATGTTGTGGCTATTACACGTTAATTAGTTCTGTAGTTAGTAATCAATGTTTTGCTTTTATTAGTTAAATTATAATAGTTTTTGTAATAAGTAATGTTATTTTAGATGATTATTACTTTAAATAATGTCATTGTCATTGTTTGTGTTTATTGTGATTTACAATTCTGATACTGGCTGGAGTCATAACAGTCAGCGCTCGAACTTTATCGTTTTTCCACACCTTCTGAGACTTTATTCTGGTTTTATCAATTTGGTTATCGGTCCCCGGTAACAGGGTGGTGCCCTCAAGTTATTGATCAAAATCAAGATTCATAATGGTTAATAATTATTTTTGATAGTTATTAATATTAATCATTAGTTTTATATTATCATTAATATTAATCGCCAATAGCCTCTACTAGTGCACAACATATGCACATGTGTATCCAAAATGAAGTTTGTCTTCAGCCTGCTCTATTGTAAAGTGTCTTGAGGTAACACTTGTTATGAATTGGTGCTATAAAATTAAAGATTGATTGACTGATTGTATGAAGAAAGGGATGCGCCACCTCCAAACAAAAGGATGTTGAATAAGAAAATTAAGAGGCAAATAACAAAATGCCAGTGATATTGAAATGTAACATAGATGAAAATCAAAACACACTTTATGTAGCCTTCTCTTTAAAAAAAAAAGTAAAATATCACATTAGAAAAAAAATAGCTGGAGGTTGATTGTTTTGGGTTTGTTTTTATCGACCTGGTTGCTTATTTCAGTAGAAAAATCTGGCAACACTGTCCATAACCTCTGCTCTAGGTCCACATTGCCCTGAACCAACACAGAGGGCTAAGTGCTTAGCTTTGTTCAGGTCTTATTCAGTGGCCATACAATGTAATAAGTGAATTGTGGTCCACTTTATTTTTTGGCGTCTTACTTTGACATTATTCACCTGTATCTGTCGCCACGGTTTCTTGTAAACAAACAAGCAGAGTATGTGTCAGGACTGGAAGACAAATTGCACTGCTGACTAGTGTTTTAGCAGACTATTGCCATGTGACATACTTGAAATGCTCAAGACAATGCAGGGCACAATGGCGTAGGTGCAGCACTGCTTTGACACAGAAGCACAAACCAGGCTTGGCATTGCTGTCCTCATCACACACTCGGCACTCACAAATACATACCAGCTTTCGCTAAGGTTGGAAACAGAGGTAACTGCCTAAAAGGCAGTTTCCCCACAAATTTAGCATTTCGTTTTTCTGTGGTTGAGACTGATAAACCAGTGAGTGATCTCTGTTTTTTTCTATGCCCCTCCCTTACGTAACTATGGCTTGCAGCTTCTGACATCCATTCTCCTCTTATCCCGTGGTTCAAGATTGTTTTGATGCACTACATTAGATTGGATTAGAGATTAGATAAGATTGAACTTTATTAATCCTTTTAATGTCATTTTTACAGCTCGTTCTACAAAATGCCCACCCACAATAAATATTTTAAACTTTACAAAGCATAGGTGTGTTGTCAAAAGATCTCTCTGTCACAGAGAGAATGAGAAGAGAGGAGACTGTGTGCATCTTGTAGTTTTGAATTGGGGTTGTATAGTGAATACATTAATCACAGCGATAAAAGTAAACTCTGATATCAAACATTCATATAAAACCCATCAGTCCACCTCAGAAGAACTCAGGCTTCGTTTTGGGTGTTGTTGATACATTGTTTTCACGTTGCATGGTAGAGTTTAATCTTGCACTGGTAGATCACGAACTATGAACTGTTAACTGACAATGGCCCTCCGAAATGCTCCCGAGCCCACAATGTAAATAACCTTGCGCTGCAGCTGGATCCGCCTGATTCAATGTCTGTAAGCAGACAGATCCATCTTGCAGATCAAGCTCTAATCTACAGCAATGACTTTGAATAGAGTCTTGATGCTGAAAATGTAAATTGCACATTTGACTGTTTGGTTACTGCCTGACTCGTCCTCAAAAAGAAACCTTTAATTATAATTATTTCATCCATTGTACCATTATGTGTATTTTTATTTATGTTTAATCAATTTCAAAATTCTCCTGTATCATAATGCATGATCATTTATTTTCACATCTTTATATCTATTTCATTGACACACTATGTGTGTACTTACAGACTGGACATACATTTTTCATCCTTCCGAGTGAATGTGTAGCCGATCTCTAAAAGGTGTCAGTGGTGCAGTCTGATAGCCTGTGGTCGATAATAGGGAGGTTGCAGGTTCGAGCCAGGCTCCAAGCTGTCGCATGGCGATGTGTCCTTGGGCAAGACACTAAACCCCACTTTGCTCCCACTGATGCATCAGTGATGTGTAAATGGCTATGAAATATATGGATAAATGACATAGAAACTCCAACCATCACTGAGTGACTGTGACAGTGAATGGATGTGAATGTGTAGGTGTAACCTGCAGTATGAGGCTGCTTTGAGTAGTCGAAGACTAGAAAAGCGCTACATAACCTCAAGTCCATTTACCATTTTTAAAATGAAACATATTAACACTGCACCACTTATTTCCACATCTGTCCTATCTAAAAAAGAATTCATATAGCATATGGTAAAATGGTAAATAGTAAATCGTAAATAGACTTAAGCTTATAAAGCACTTTTCTAGTCTCTTTGACTACTCAAAGCAGCCTCACAGCAGGTCACACCTACTCATTCACATCCATTCACTGTCACAGTCACTTAGCGATGGTTGGAGTGTCTATGACATTTATCCATCATTATCGACTAACACATTCACGCCCTTTCATACCCATTTACACGCCACTGACGCAGCAGTGGGAGCAACTTGGGGTTAAGTGTCTTGCCCAAGGACACATCGGCATGTGACAGCACACTATCAGACTGTGCCATCGACGCCCCTCCATTTAGCTCTAGGAAAAACAAGGCATCCTAAATAGAGCTTAAAAAGGAAAAATAAAATAAAAGAAAAGGAAAGACAAACAGCTGTACTCTAGTCATACAAAAAGACTTTGCAGACTGATTTAACTCCTGATTACATCAGTATTAATAATATCATAATCATAATTACAAACTTCATCCTCAGATCACTTTTTCAGGAGTATTTATTTTTATTTTATTTTATTTAAAAAAACAAATAAGTGCAAAGAATGAACCATGAGCAAAAAAAATCTTTTCTGTTGCACATTTATGGGAGAATTTTTATTTTACAGATTTAGAATTTATTATTGATTTTCAATCTCCATAACATAACATTAGTCTTGTGGCTACTACAACAGATTCATAGGCTGAGTGAGCTACTTATTTTTCCATCATTTGTCTTTATTGTCATGTTCACTAGAGAAGTGAAAAGTGTTTAAATTGCATTAGGAACAGCAATGAAATTTCCAGGCATTGACCCACAATGTGGCCGTTAATCCATTTGACACTTTTAAACCTACTAAGTAAGCAAAAAGTTGGCCAGCTATGTATCAGTAATAATCATGAATTGATCACCACCTGATGGTAAGTTATGGTTACTATAACCAGAACTTTGATAAAAATCCAAATAAACTGTTTAATGTGTAATGTGTCTGTTTTGTACTGTACAACACAGAAAAAAATCACAGCCAACTGCAATGTGTGGCCATTTACACAAAGCATTGTACACAGCAGCTAGTTCAAAAGGTTTCATGTTATCGATGTATTTTAATAGTAAGTGTTTAAAAACAAGCTTTAACACTGAAGCATTACTGAGGGCCAGAATAGTAAAATAGATCTCGGTTGGGCGCCAGACAGATGACTAACTCTGTCATTTATAAAAAGAAATCAATCTCAGGGTGCAGGCTTCAATGAAACCACGCTACAAGTGAAACTTTAATAAAGTTTATCTTGCACCGTTTCAAAAATAATTCAGTCCATAAGTAAACTGCAATTAGAGAAACTGAGGAAAAATTCCATAACAGTTCAATTCTATTAAAAACTTAGTTTTTAATGGAATTAAGTTCCAATGAGTTCCAATGATTTTAAAGGTGCAGTGTGTAGAATTTGGCAGCACCCACTCCTGGATATTCAGGTAGTCCCTCCAGCTTTCTCCCACCTCTCCTCCATGCATCAGCTGCACTCTCTCTCAGGTCACAGGTGCTGCAGCTCAGCTCATGCTGGACAACTCCCTCACACCTCTGTGCAGCAGGGCGCAGGTTTGTTCCTGTCTGCCACAGCACAACCACTTAAGGTGCACTCACACCGAACACGACTTGGGCGATCTCGGCGACCACTCTCCATGTAAAATCAATGTACAGCCACGATGGGGCGGGGCTAACCCTCCCGCAATGCGACGGACGCGATCTGGGCGACTTGGTCACTCGTCGCTCGGTCGTCAAAGTTAAAACATTTGAACTCTTCAGGCAATGCCGCGTGTGGCTTTGCGGCAACAGCCAATCAGCGTTGTGTAGGTGTGTGACGACACCCATGACAGACTGTTCTTATTGCGGTTCACAGAGTGGCAATCCATGTCCGTGTGGAAACATTAGTTAGTGAGGACATTAGCTCCGCCTAGACTGGACTGCAGAGAACTCACAGACGATGCTGCTGCAGGGTCATCAGCTGCAGTGTTCTGCGGTTGGTAGGTGAGTGAAAAGGATGCAGTTGGAATAATGTCAGCTAATGCATCCTTTGATATGATATGGTATGATCGCAGTGAAACTCAAGCGGGCAGCAACGGTGACAAAATGAGGTATATATGGACAGGCGATGCTACTTGGGTGGGCGATGCGATCTCAGTGATGATCTCTTGTTGTGAACGCACCTTTACAAGTTCCCTTCAAATGTAAATAAAAATATAGACTTGTGAGAGCACAGTAAGGGAAAATGCCTACAAAAGACTGAATTATTATAATTATTATGAATGGATAAAACACTTAGCTCTCTGTTGTTCTCTCCCTTAGCAAAAAGTAGTGTACTTGAAGGTCATTATATTAAGTATGCTTGAGTTTAAGTATAGTAAGTGTACTATGTACCATCTACTTTAAAGGATAAGTTCAGTTTTTGACACCTGGACCTTATTTTTAGGATTAAATACGCTCGTAGACTCACCCAGACAATTTTGGCGGAGCTCGCAGCCGTTTTCGAGCAATTTAGATCCATCCGACGGCATTTTTCCTCATGCCGTAGTAGCAGACGGGGCCAGAAATCGAAGCCCCTAAATTAGACATTATCTGCTGCGAAACTCGCTCATTTCAGCTACATTTTATAAATGAATGGCCAGTGTCATCACCATGTCAGCTCAACTTCGTTGTTATGGTCATCCGGGGCTTTACAAGGATGGGTAACTTTTGGTGACGTCATAGACAAGAACATGAGTAGAGCCACTGTTGTTGCAAGGCTACACGGCTACACGGCTATTTTTGTGCAACATGGTGGAATATTTATCCGATGTAGAAGTGTCTGACGACAACTTTGAGTATAATGGATGCCCGTATCATTTTGAGCCAGAATATACCGACGAGGAGCTATTTGAAAGGAGGATGCAGAGGGAAAGAGCCGAACAGCTGGCCAGAGAACAAGCAACCACTGTACGTCCACGAATGGGGGCTAACTGGTGGTGTTGTTGTGGACATTGCACGGCAAACACAACAGAGGAGGAGTGAGTTTGCTGCTCAGAGTGGGACTTGAGACCAGAGGAAACACGTATTGATGCCCCCCAAAATATGATTTCTGGCCCCGTCTGCTACTACGGCATGAGAGAAAAACGCCGTTGGATAGATCTAAATTGCTCGAAAACGGCTCCGAGGTCCACCAAAATTGTCTGGGTGAGTCTACGAGCGTATTTAATCCTAAAAATAAGGTCCAGGTGTCAAAAAACCAAACTTATCCTTTAAGTGTACTAGAAAGTATACTGATTTAATACTTCTTCTTTTTTTGAAGTTTACTTTAAGTATACTCTATAAGGTCATTCTAAAAAAAGTACACTTTCAAGTATACAAGTACACTTATCTATATACTACTAGTGTACTAGGTATATTCTTCTAGTCCACATTTTAGTTTATTGAACTATTTTTTGCTATTTTACTAGTTGACTTGTTGTTAGACTTTAAATATATATATAAGTTCTACTTTCTTGTAATTCCCCTTCATACAGTCAAAACTATGACAGACTAAAGAAGAGATACAGCAGTGCTGTATGCTTGAAAGATGGTACATTTTGTTTAATCAGTGACTTGGTTATTTTAAACAAATGTGTTCACATCAAATTTCTGCATTTTGTCCATGTGCCAAACTCTGTTGTGTTTTAGTTGAGGTACTTACTAAATCAGACAGGCCGGTATGTCAAGATTCACAGATCAATGTACAAAGTACTTTTATATATGAGGTTAAAAAAACCAAACTGTTAATGCTGTCTGGCCTGATATGATTTAAACAAAATGAGTTCTTGATGAAACAGATGACAATGTGTACGGAACACCATTAACAAAGTCTTATGAAAGGGACAGGAACTTGACCGATAAAGTCAAGTCAGATGTTTCTCTGTTTATGTTTTTAAGGTACATAAAGATAATGCAATTGAGCACACATACTACTTACTGTAAACTTTGAAACTCCAGCACTATATGATCTTGAACATGTAAGTTTACAACAGGGGCAATACCTGCTTATTCTGTTTAATTAAATGTAAGCACAATGACTTGACCTCATTCTGTACCTGGATCAAGATATACTAAGTATTAGTACTTTGTGGCAGAAAGAAGTAAAACGTATACTAAAGTACAAGTATAAGTTTTAGTGTTAAAGTATAAGTGTAAGTCTTATTATTAATGTACTTAGTCTTAGACTTTTCTTCATACTTTTCAGTATAAGCCAAGTATACACTTGAATAAACTACTTTTTTCAAAGGGCTGTCATAGAACCACATCACAGTGAGTGAGTAGTGTACACACACATACGCACACACACGCAATACCATCGAAAAATTTTGATACAGGTACATAATCTGTAAAACTAGGCCTTGCCAGAAGGGTTTTTGAAGTGGCAGAGATGACAGCGGTTAGTTGTGTTGTTCCTGCTTCAGATCAACTGCAGCAGCAGCAGACAGAAAAGTGTGAGAATTAGTACTTAATAGACATATTATTGAGCAAACCCCATGCCTCTCAAATGACTGGATTCTAGGTCATTTTATCAGCTTGTGCTGATATTAAGCAGTTTTTCAATTGTAGAATGTTTCACACAAAAACCAGCCAGTGCATGTCCAATGTCAAAAGGCTAATACTCTGGCTGTGTCAACTTTTGTGTGTTTGTTGCCACGGTGATGTGAGAAGATGGCTCGAGGTGTCACATGAGGATGTATGATGCCCACGAGCTGCTATCATTAGAAAAGAATGATGCACGTGTAGTTTCAATGTGACCAGAAAGCAGTGGTAAAGCTGAGCTCCAGCACTGCAATAATGCCACAGTTGTTAGTTGGGAGGTTCAGTTACTGTGCACACAAGATAAAAGTTATGTGTCTGCATTCAAGTGTGTGATTCTGTGCTCATTCCTACCTCTAGGTCATCCAGAGAGCGAGCCAGGCTGAGACGTTTGGAGCGTCCAAAGGAACGCCTGGCTGAGGAGCGCTGGGGGAGAGCAGGGAAGCCCATGGTTAGACCGCGCAACCGACTACCCTGGGAAAAGAAATGAATCAGTGATCAGACCACATGACCACATGCTATTTGTGATACAGGTAAAGGCAGAAGTACAGAGAAGCAAGGGCAGAGCTCTGTTCTGATCTCAAGGAAAGGAAGTCAGCTTCTCCACTTCAAATTAAACTTAATTTCTCAAGGCAGCCCACTCCATACTTTTTAACATAAAGAGAAACACATCACTTATAGTTGTGTAGACCAGCTTGAGATTTTAGAAACAACTATCAATGCTTTGGCATGAGATTTGAAGAGAAGAGGGGACGGTTACTTGGCAACCGAAAAAGCTTGATTTTATGTATTCTATATTCAGAGTATTACTGTGTGCAGTTAATTTTAGAAGCATGCATTCAGTATAGAGATGTTCCGATACCATTTTTTTCTCTCTCGATACCGATACTGATACTTGTGCTGTGGGTATCGGCCGATACCGAGTACCGATCCGACACCAGTATGTTATAGAAAAAAATATCATACTACTCCTACATGACTGTGATATGATTATCACTGTGGTAAGGCCTGGCTCAGGTTAAACCCTTTGTAAAACATGAATAAATACAGCAAATTCAAGCCATTTATTTTAGAATTTATTTTTAAATATAACAGTATAAAAAACAGTACCGAAAAGCAATTTGATTAAATAAATCTAGGAATAATTATTTTAAAAAATTAAAGTGCAGCCACAATATTTTTAAATAAAAAAGACATTTAAATACAAGAGTATAAAAACAGTCATGCAACAGCAACTTAGATAAATAAATCTAGGAATACATTTTTTAAAATTAAAGTGCAGCCACAATATTGTAAAATTAAGCCATTTAAATAGAACAGTATATAAAAAATAGGTTCTAAACAGTAAATAGATTACTTATTTAATAAATTACGTGGTATCAGATGGTGCATGGACTCCAGTAGTCATCGATACAAGTACCAGCATTTTCGGCAGTACTGCCCTACAAAGACAAAGTGCAGTATCTGCAAAAATGCCAAACGGAGAAAAACACCTTTCACCAAGCGAAAGTATGAAATCAGATTTAAAGACCAAGTGTATGATTTATTAGATTAAAGGGAAGGGAATTTAATGCATATTGTATATTGACATTCACGCTAAATTTGGCAGTTTAATAGGCTATACTGCACTTTGTCTTTATTTTACTGCAGTATAATTACATGACCATACAATGACGTACTGCAGTATGTGCAATAAGTCAGGCCATTTCACTCAGTAATTTTTTTAATAATAGTTGGCATATTAATTTTCAATATTTCAAAATTTTGTCCTAAAACCAAGGCAAACTGCAGCAAGTGCAGTTACTGCAGTTTGCCTTGGTTTTACAGTGCATTTTTGCAGTTACTGCAAAGAAACAAATGGCAATATCTCAGAGAAATTAAACAGGAGCCCTAAGAAACTTTAAGAGATTGAAGAGCAGATTTGCACTTTTGATTAGTGCAAAAAAAAAAAAAAGAAAAAAAATGCAGATACTGCACTTCGCCTTTGTAGGGCAGAGTATCGGAGCAATTTCCAATACAGGTATCAGAATTGGAAGAACTCTAATTCAGTATCACATGCAATCCCTCACACACACAATTTAATTTTAAGATTAGGGGTTTAATGGTTAATAAACAGTGAATGATCTTGAAATGGAAAGATGCACAGCTCCCTTCTTTCATTTAGTGAGTGAGAGAAGTGATGATGTGCTTACAGAAGGAGAACTTAAAGTACAGTTTACAGGGCTCTAAAATAGAGACCATAAAACATGGGTATCCGTTATTGAATATGTCGAGACACTGCCATTTACTGGGATGTGGACTCCTATGCATGTGTATACTGCAGCTTGTTTTTCTGTGGTGGAAGTTCATTTTTATTCATTATTTTAGTTACCCATGTTCTTATTTAAGTGTATTTTGCACACCACTGTTCGGCATGACTTCTTAATGTTACCTGACATACTTGACACACTGATTCATGCAATTTTGATACGTTACACAAAACGCACCAGAGAAATGCCGTAGATATTTATGTTTTTTTGCTTACTATGTTACAAAGATAGAGTTGACAAAGTCAGCATTCAGGCTGTACAATGTGATGATATACTGGGTACCCTAGAAAAATGTGTAGAAATTGTGTAAAACAACATAAAAATTATTTTAATATATCATGTTAAAACAATTTTCAAATAATTTTTCATTCAGTAAAACTATAATATAAGGAAAGTTAATCTCAGGCAGTAAGGCATTTTTCCGCATTGATTTAATAAGAGGTCACCTCATTTGATTTTGCTTGATTAACGATACTATGGTATAAAAACCTTTAAGAGTTTACAGTAATCCATGTGATAATGTAAAGTCAACTTTACAAACTACTCAGTTTTGAGGGGATGACATTCCTCTTCTTCTTTTAATATCATCATTATTATTACTTTAATTTTACAGCTTTTAATATTTTTACGCTATATCTTCAATGAATAATTTAAAAAACCCACATGAACAACAGACCATTGATTTTGCCTGATAATAGAGTTATGTATGACGTGGTGTGTAAGTGTTGATAATTAGGGTTCATGTTTAAGTATCACATCTAATAAAACAACATGAAATCTTGACATAATTAAATAAAAAAGCAAAATGTGGAGATATGTGTGCTTTGCCCGAAGCTTTAACAGGCATGTCTGCTGGACACAGGTTTAGTTTGTTTTTTTTTTTTCACTCCAATGTTAAATTCCACATGTCAGACACGGGCATGTACAGTCCTGGAATTCTGCCTGCGGTGCTGGATATTACTTTGGTCAAGCTCTCATAAGTACCGACACTACCCTTTATCTATGAAATATTACCAAAAAAGCAACAAAATAGATGGAAAAAAACTGTGATCATTATAACAATATTAATTATTAACATTTATAATAATAACAGAATATTCTGAATTATGTTTAAAGAATGCTGCAGCAGACCAACACACTACTTTACTGTCCAGTTTTCTAACTGCGGCACATAAGACAGTGTGTTGTTGTCCAAAGTTATCTGACACTGTAACCTTTCATGCATGAATTATTATATCACAAAGGAATATTTTTTAAATGTTTGTTTTTACTTTCAAACTACTTCAAATCATGGCTATTTTTTTTCCAATGTTATATTTTGAGGGAATTATGCATCTGTCCAATACAGCGGACAACATGCATCGACAGTATAAACAGTATTTTAATGGAACTTAACAAAGATCCACAAACACATTTTACAAACATTTATTACGAGTAAATTAAAAAAAGCAAAATCTGAAGTTTATGTATTATTGCTGTCTAATCAAACTATTCACTTGTGAATTACATCAAAATTAAAAAAAAAAAAAATTAGGTGAAATCTGAATAAATGTGTAATACCAGAATAAACCCTTTAATTAGATTAATTCCTGATCACAGAAAAAAAATATGAGAAATATTTTTAAAATCTGCATAAAACTGTTCCTAATATTTTTAAATTAGAATATATATATATATATTTTAACCTGTCTGATTCTTTGAGAATAAAAAGATTTAACACCTGTTCCTGAAGAGCGTGGTGCAATTCACCCTTCGTTGGCCATTTTGGATTTATGATGCAATATCTCAACATGACAAAAATATGCACATATAATATTTTTATGAATCTTGAGAAAAATGGTTTGGGAATTTAGCACCTGGTAGTTGGACATGGTCCCTGCAACCTAAATGGTATAAAACATATTCCAGATATCTGTCCCCTGCAGCGGACACCACGCATGAAAGAGTTAACACAGAGTAGAGATGTACTAAGTAGGATTATATGTTTACTTTGCGTTTATATTAACATAAATTCATGAAGTGTAAATCGACCACTGTACCTAAGTCTACCTATCATTTATGACCCAAGCAGCAACTATACTATTTCATGCTATCCACTCACAGATGATACTTTGCAAATATTGTCATACCGACAGGCCCCAGTAGCCTTACAGCCAGTTATACAGTGTTGTCAGGCTGCAGAGCCCTGACTGACATGTGGACATTACATGGTTGATAAATGAAGGACAGGTCTTGGCTGTTGTATTTGATCAAGAAATGACAAGCTGTATTGTCTGGACATCAAGTGTATGTGTTTGTGTCACATAGTGTTCTGAACTTGAGCTTAGGTTAACATGATTTACGATGTAAAGTTAAGGTCTGAATAAAATTGCCTGTATTAATCTGCCTTATTGTTGCTGAGGGCTTTTGGGCATGTTTGTGGCTGCAGCAGAGCTCTAAATGAAAATGTAAGAAACAACAACTGAATGGAAAACCTATAACTCTTCTCTGTCTATTATTCTTCTCACGCACAAACAAAGTTTACCCCCACCCACACACACTCACACACAGAGCTCAACAATAGTGTCAAAAAAGTGTTTACAGTATTACAGTACAGCTGTTAACATGGAAGCCAAGCATGCCTAAAACTTGATCCTAAAGCATGTGTTTACACCAATACCTGAAAAATGCAATTCCCTCAGTTCATTACAAACAGTAAAATTATTACTGCGTCACATTTCAAGATTCAAGAACTGGGAACAGCGTTAATTTAGTTGAGTGACTGTTTTTGTCCTAAGTGCACATGGACAAAAACTAAAAGCAAAATAACTGACATTTTCATCAACAAATAAATCTAAAACGTATGGCAGAGACTTAATCCAATCAGACCTAATTTGGTCATGTAGAAAGTAGGGACAAGTTAGGAATAAATCCAATCACAGCTACTTTGGTTGTGTGGAAAGGTTGGATGAGTTAAGAGGGACATCCGATCACAGCTGCCTTAGCTTCATGGTGGTGGGATAAGTTGTGGAGCGATCCAATCAGAGCTCCTCTCTTTATGAATTGATATATTCATGTAGAGCAGGTTCACTGTTTGTTGTCAGTTCTGGTATTGTAACTGAGATGCTCTGCCAGGTAGCCTAAATAAAGGTGACTGCATTTCACACAAAAGTTCAATTTGTTTCTGTTCATTTATGCATTCAAACTTTCCTATCATTCAGTAAAGAGTTATTAGATGTTTCATTTTATCCAAGTGTAAAACATGACTTCAGAAATTCAAGGAAACATAATAAAATGCCTTTCCTTTATTTCCCCCTGTGGGACTAATAAAGGATATCTTATCTTATCTTATCTTATCTTTACACTTCATATTTTAGTCGACTAAATTAACAGCAGATTTCATCAGCTAAAACTAAACTAAAATTAAAACAGTTCAGATGACTAAATTATGACTAAAACTAAAAGATATTTTAGGCAAAGGACTAATAACTAAAACTAAATTAAAAAGTGCTGTCAAAATTAACACTGATTAGGAACTGTTTATCTGGTTTTCTTTTTAGTGCATTCATAGACTTTCATTTTACAATTAGTTTAAAAGCCTCAAATTTACTTCTCTGTCATATCTTGACAAAATTCTCGAGACGGATCAACTTCTGAATCAATGCATTTCTAAAATGATTTGTAGGAGACGCTGAGAGGGTATGGATATCAACAACTCAGATAGTGAAACAGTGCCACCATGTGGAAATTATCTGAATTAAATGTAAAATGAAACAAAGATGCAGCAGGTTCGAGGTCATGCCTCTCAGAAAGAAGGATGCTGGTTAGACTTCGGCCTTCTCTATGTTCTCTATGATATGTGGGTTTTCCCAAAGTAATAAAACCATGCTCTTCAGGTTCACTGGTGACTCTAGATTGCCCGTAGGTGTGAGCACGTGTGTGTAGGTTTGGTACTAGCTTTACCGTTTACAGATTGAAGCTCTACAGATAATAAATGGATAAAACAAAGACAGGTAGTAAAGTGGCCTTGCCTCTTGTTCAGTACTTTGTTTAGTCTACGAGTTAATTTTAGAAATAAAATGGAAATAAATTAAAATTAAATAAATGAATGAATAAACATAAACCCAATTAAATGTTTATCCAAGCTAGTTCAATTAAAAAAACATTAAGTGCACACTTTAAAAAGGAACTATAATGCAGTGATAGTCATGCCATAACAAAAATTCAATTATAAAAGCTGTTAGTCTAAAATCAACAGATTTTGATCAGAGGAATTAATGACCAGTTTTTTTTTAGACTTTTATAGACTTGTTTTTACATGATGCTTTTTTATTGCTTACATACATGTTTATCAACCATGTTAGTTATTTATTTTATCCACATACTTATTTTACAGTTTCTTACTAAACTATTTTTAAACTCTGCTGTTCTTACTCTCCTCAGCGGTTTCTCATTGTTTTAGTCCTATTTTTACCATCTTTTCATGTTTTAATATACTCAGTTTTTTATTTTTATTTTTTTATTTTATGTATTTATTTTTCTCTTTTATCCGTCCTCTACCTACCCTCTTCTTTTCCATCTTCCTGATGTGATGTTGTCAACTTTCAGCTGTCGTTTATCCATGTATCTATAAATCGATCATCTATGTAATGTCTTATCATCTCCTTATCATTATACAAAAAACCTTCTTTACTAATGTTCTTCATATGTATGTGTTGACATAACAAGCTGTACTAATCTAGTATATTCCAATATTACTTCAGCTGTTTCCAGTTTTCCAGTTTACCATTTTCTTTCTGTTGCTTTAATGAACATGACCCTCTGTGCCTTTTCCTTTGACTCTTTTGGTCTCTGCTTGACCTGATTGTTGATTTATTGTCTCCAGAGTTCTGCCCTTTTCTGCCTGTTTTGTTTGTTAAAGCACTTTGTAAACATCTGTTTTTAAAAGGTGCTATAGAAATTAAGTTATTGTAAATGTCACCAGGGGTGGGAAGAAACTAATCTCAATAATTCAAGCTGCTATTACTGAGTTGAGATTTCCTGTACTTCTAATTTTTGTAAGTGTTTTTTTAATCTGAACTATTATTTTTCTTAGGTAACCTCTGTGAAAAGTTTTACTTTATTACATTTTAAAAAGCATCTGAGTGGAAAAAAAAGCTTAACCAACAAAGTTTTATATCAGCTGGTATTCTCATGATGCCAAAAATCATGACTTTGACAATAAAAGCAAAGTCAATACCATATTACTAAATATTTACACACATTTGAACAATACTGGTTTGATACCTGATGGATTAGAACCAGGATGTCCACAAGGGTTGGTGACATGTTTAAATTGGTTTTCTACTTACAACAATGTGTGAAACGCATTAACTGTTAAGTTTTATTCATTTGATATTCATCAGGGCATATCATTAATCCATATTCATATATTCTGTATTTAATAATTTATTGGTCAAATAAATGCTTACACAATACAGAGTGGTCAAAATATATTTTCATTTCATATAAAGAATATACCGGGGCAAGTGGTGACTTTGTCAAATGTTTTGATATAAAATACTATTCTATAAGCAAATAAATAACCAGGTGACTCAGCTGTTGTCCTATTTGCTCAGCACAGAAAACTGAACTTACAATGCTCAGTACATTTGTTCCTTTAAATGAAGAACATTTTACTTGTAATCGAGGATTTATGGAACTTTTCGTAGGTCTTGATTAAGATTTCACCAGAGAAACTGCACTCTTTCTGAGCTGCCCTTGTCTTCTCTGGTTCCTGCTGTTGTAGGATAGCCTGTGATGGCCGTCCCTTGGACCCTGTCCATCACAAGTATTTCTTGGGAAGGACCAGCCTCAACCAAGACAAAGTCTATCTTAATAACAGGCTGGAAGGGCAGATATTTGATTAGTATGCAGCCTTGCTAAAAGCTCGGGATGCACGATATTGGATTTTGCTGATATCCGATATGCCAATATTTTTAAATTCATCATCACAGATACAGATACTGATATCTCTGGTCAAGAGCACAAGCTCTGTACTTAAGAGAAATGGACTTGTTTCTTTCAGTGTTACAGTATATTTTTGTTAAGAACAGATGTAAAACAAGAAAAACAGCATTTAACTCTTGCTAAAATGAAACCCTTGATTTTTAAATGTACTCATGCAGTGATGAGAAGGTGCAGCAATATTGCACATTTGTGTAATTTGCTGATATTTCAGCCGATATAAGGTCGATATATCGGCTGTAAATATCTGAAAAAATTTCAATATCGGCTGATACTGATACTTAACCTTTTAGGCTGATATCAGCTGGTACCGACATCAAACCGATAACATCGTGCATCCCTACTTAAAATATCTTTAAGTTTTTGTTTCTCTTCCCTTCTGTTTTCTCCAGGCAGTGAAGAGGTGACAAATTATGCACTGTAGGTCAATAAAAAGGAAATTTACAGTGCATCCAAACAGTTCAGCCAAAGTAATCTTAAGTAGAGTGAGCCTGAGTGTCATCATAGTGGGGAACAGGTGGTTTTCAGGTGCAGGCAGATGCCTCGCTGCTAAATAATACATGATCTGATATTGGAGCAGACAGTTGGGATACATAGCATGTCCGACCATGGACTGAGCTCAACCAGTTAGGATGCTCCTATTCAGTGTGGCACGAGAATGTTTGGTGGGCTGAACGATGTTCATTGCACCTCTAAAAACCAATAAAAAAAATGTAGCATCTGTGTGAGAGGACATCAATGCAGGCACTGAGCAGAAGAGGTTGAGAGTGTGATAGTGGGCACTGGGAAGAGCAAAGAGGGATTTACGGCCTCAATAAACTTTTGGAGTAAATTTCTACAGCAGGGGTGTGTGATGGAGGGCACTACCCGCTGCCCTGGCTTCTCATCTCATGGCCACTTTTAACACAACTCCCCTAAAAATCCACTGCCAACAAACTTGTTTTGCAGAACACATTCCTGATCCAAAATACTGACAGCATTACTACCCAACTGAATCAAATGTCTGCATTAAGAGGACAACAACACATAATAAATAAAGAATAACTGGGTAAAATTTACAAACCTGAAATAAAACCTTACCTTTTTGTCTCCCTCCTTTGCATTCCCACATTTCTTCTCTCTGTCCTGTTTCGGTGCTCCAGCTCTCTCTCTGTCCCCAGCCCCAAAAAGCTTCTTCGCCCATTCATCCTTCTGAACAGTCAGCCGCTGAATGTGAGGGTGGGGATGTGAGGGGAGAGAGGGTAGACTCCCTCCAGGTGGTGGCAGGTGATCTCCAGGGGCCAGTGGGGCCCTGTAGCGATCAGCAGGGATCTTGTTCATGGGTGGGGGCAGGGTGCTGCAGTTAGCTGAGGACCATCCGTCTGTGGATTCTGCATAGGACTCCTGATCGCTGCTTACGCCCTGGACGTGGCTGTGGTGCTGCTGCTGACGCCAGTCTCTGAGCACATGGACTGGCAGCCAAAGCTGCTGCTCCAGCCCCGCTCCTCCCACCCCTCTCTTTTCCCCTCCCATTGCAGCTCCTCCCCGCTTTCCCTGTGAACAGGGCTGTGGGTGGGCCCCTCTGGAGAGCCTGCCTGGAACATCTGGGGAAGCCAATGGCAGAGGGTGAGGGAGGTCAGCCAGGTGTGGGTCATGGCGGTATAGGCCATTTCTCAGAATAGGCGGAGGAGGGGGAGGTGAGTGAGGGGCTGCAGCTCCTAGAGTGGGACTCCACGCATGCTGGGATGAAGGTGGACTGTCCCAGTGGCGTAGCCCGGGGACATGGTTATGGTTAGGTGGACCTCCAAGATCCACCAAAAGCACCCTGTTGCTCTTCTCCTCTGGTAAAAAGTTGCAGATGCCACTGTCACTGTTGCTGCTTGTGCTGTGGTTCTGCTGAGCATCATTGTCAGGATCATGAAAGGCCCGTGCCCGCACCCCCTCAATATTGTCTCCCATGTCCCGGTAGAGGACAGACACAAACTGAAGGAGAGGCTGAGAACTGGTGGGGAACTCCAAGCAGCCTCCAGTGTCCGGGTCAGGGGTGCACTCAAAGCCAAACCTCCTCGCAACTCCTAAATGGACCTGAAATCACAATCAGAGTTACAGGAAATGTTTGCAAAATACATCCTCTGTTGCCTAAAAAGGTTATGTTTGTCACATCCATATTTAATGATGTGAAATAAAGCCATTTGTATTTCTCTGGCAAAATGAAATGTAGTAAGTCATTTGCAAAACATCCAGGTGTTTATTTTTTCTATTTTTAAATAGACACAGTATTATGTTCATTTAGATCTTAGTCTGAGAAAGAACAGTTTTCCAAAAAGCCTACTCATTTTATAAGCTCTCCCATTCAAGGTAACACCTGTGTTTGAATTGTGTGAAATGCAAAGTAATGACTAAACCAGACTAAGAAATTAAAAGTTAAAGGCAGAACTACATGCCGGAGTACTCATGTAATGTAGCTTCTAAAATGCCTTTGTGGGTTTTGTTATGTTGGCAAAACCAAAAGAGAACTGAGAGTTCGCATTACTGAACATGAGAGTAGCATTAGGAATGAAATCACTACATGCCAGGCATTTCAGTTCGGCAGGATGCGGGGTCTACACACGTGAACAAAATTGTTGGTACTCTTCCGTTAAAGGAAGAAAAACCCACAATGGCCACCGAAATAACTTGAAACTGACAAAAGTAAGAATGAATAAAAATTTACTAAAAATTAACTAATGAAACTCAGACATTGCTTTTGAACTGTGGTTCAACAGGATCATTGTAAAAACAAACTAATGAAACTGGCCTGGACAAAAATGATGGTACCCTTAACTTAATATTTTGTTGCACAACCTTTTGAGGCAATCACTGCAATCAGACGATTTCTGTAACTCTCAGTGAGACTTCTGCACCTGTCCACAGGTATTTTGGCCCACTCCTCATGAGCAAACTGCTCCAGCTGTCTCAGGTCTGAAGGGTGTCTTCTCCAGACTGCATGTTTCAGCTCCTTCCACAAATGTTCAATAGGATTTAGATCAGGGCTCACAGAAGGCCACTTCAGAATAGTCCAGTGTTTTGTTCTGAGCCATTCTTGGGTGTTTTTAGCTGTGTGTTCTGGGTCATTATCCTGTTGGAGGACCCATGATCTATGACTGAGACCAAGCTTTCTGACACTGGGCAGCACATTTGGCTCCAGAATGCCTTGATAGTCCTGAGATTTCATTGTACCCTGCACAGATTCAAGACACCCTGTGCCAGATGCAGCAAAGCAGCCCCAGAACACAACTGAGCCTCCTCCATGTTTCACAGTAGGTACAGTGCTCTTTTCTTTGTATGCTTCATTTTTCTGTCTGTGAACATAGAGCTGATGTGACTTACCAAAAAGCTCCAGTTTTGTCCCATCTGTCCAAAGGACATTCTCCCAGAAGATTTGTGGTTTGTCAATATGCATTTTGGCAAATTCCAGTCTCGCTTTTTTATGATTTGCTTTCAGCAGTGATATCCTCCATTAAGTCCACTTTGGCTCAAACAGCGACGGATGGTGTGATCTGATACTGATGTACCTTGACCTTGGAGTTCACCTCTAATCTCTTTGGAAGTTGGTCTGGTCTCTTTGGTTACCATTTGTATTATCCGTCTCTTCAATTTGTCATCAATTTTCCTCTTGCGGCCACGTCCAGGGAGGTTGGCTACAGTCCTGTGGACCTTAAACTTCTGAATAATATGTGCAGCTGTAGTCACAGGAACATCAAGCTGCTTGGAGATGCTCTTACAGCCTTTACCTTTAACATGCTTGTCTATAATTTTCTCTAATGACTGACTGATCACAAGTTTCAAGACACCTGTGATGCTAATTACAGGACACACCTTTGTTTAACATGTCCCTATGGTCAAATCATGTTCAATCTTTTTTAGGGGTACCATCATTGTTGTCCAAACCAGTTTCATTATTTTGTTTTTTAAAATGATTCTGTTGAATCACAATTCAAAATCAATGTCTGATTTTCATTAGTTAATTTTCAGTAAATTTTTTATTTATTACTTTTGTCAGTTTCAAGTTATTTCAGTGACCATTGTGAGTTTTTCTTTCTTTAACAGAAGGGTATCAACATTTTTGTCCACGTGTGTAAAAGCTGAGACTCATGGAGACTGAAGCTGTCAGTTCACTACTGACAGGAGGCGAGAGAGACAAAAAAACTCCTGCAGTGAAAGGCCTTCTGGATCCATCATCCACAGACTGAGTTTCCTAAAGGGTTAACTTAGGGTGAGTGGACTTTTTTCTTTATGGTTATGGAAACTAATAAAGATGAAGATACTCCAGTATTACTGGTTTGAAGTTTAAGATGTTCAGGGGTTAATCATTATTCTGACTCCTTAAACAATCACTTGGTAATGTATTGATTACTTAATAAAATTACTGTATTACTATGATTATTATAAATTTATTTTAAAAAAATCTTGATTATTGCTATTGTCACTATCATTATTTCTTTATTCAATATTATATTATCACTATTTTTGTATTACTGCTATTATTCTTGTTCATTATTGTTATATTTTTAGCATTGTTGTCACTGTTTTTAGTTATTTTCATCTAATTACATATGAATTAATTGATTTGTGATCGATGTTGACTTGGATGGATATTAATAACTAAGTGGCATATTGCCTTGATGAATTTTTAGTGGTTAAAGAAGTTCATAAAAAGGTTATGAGACTAGTGTTGTTGTAGGAATATGATTCAATCAGAGGCTTCAGCAAGATGAAAATGTGACCCCAAGAGAGAGAATTTAGATATCTGATAAAAAAAATCATTTTGGGATGATAATTCAATTAACTTAAAAATTCTTCATTTTATTTCTAGTCATTTTGTTTGTTTCTATTTTTCATTGGTGGCGTTGCTTGTTAATGTGTTACCATTTTTTTTTATCCAAGAGAGCAATCACCATATGAGAAATGACATTTTACATGAATTATATTTTGAGTTTTGGGTTTATTAACAACCTGTAATTCACTTACTGACAATTGTGTGCATTTATTTATTTTAACTCTATGTCTTATATTTTTTTTTGCAGCATTTTCTCTTGTTTTGGATGCGATCTTCTCTGTCTGTCGGTCACCTGGAGGTAATTATATGAGACGGTCACACACAGAAGTGTTTAAAAATGCTGATGAAAGCCTTGGGCTGAAACTCGTCTGCTTCGT
This sequence comes from Cetoscarus ocellatus, assembly GCA_037902135.1. Taxonomy (NCBI): domain Eukaryota; kingdom Metazoa; phylum Chordata; class Actinopteri; order Labriformes; family Labridae; genus Cetoscarus; species Cetoscarus ocellatus. Next base: position 1,942,043 of record JBAMNC010001240.1, read on the forward strand.
TGCTGCTGCATAAACTTTAATATAACTGAGACTTCACTGCAAGTGCTGAAGGTTTTTTCATTTAGGGATATGTGTGAACAAGCATGTCACAGGATTTTTTGGGGTTATTGACCCAGTTTTTTATTTAGGAAATTTCCAGGCTGAATGTGGGAAAAGGGCTAAAGTATATTTTTCTTTTTTTTGAAAAAATGTTAAAACACGATGACATTACAATATTATCATGATACAAACATGTGGTTTACTTGTCACATTCCAGCTGATGTCCAGAACTTTGAGTGCACTTCAAATGAAGCATATTTTACTCACACTTGAATAGATTTAGAGTGGTATTTTTACTTGTACTTGAGTAAAATTTGTATCAAAATAACTTTACTTTTACTTAAGTGTAACATGCTTGTACTCAGTTCACCCCTGTTGTTTCTATAATCATACCTGATGATGACAAAGCTCTGGATCCACAATGAACACGTGACAAGAGGTCCTCAAACTGCTGTCTTCATCTTGACCGTTTCTCAGGTAAAAATCTTCCTGGTCATCAGCAGCCTGCATCGTCACCAGTCCAAAGAATCTTCGATCATCTGGACAACAGGCGCTGAAAGCTAGGATTTCTGCTGGATAGGTTGCAAGAACTTGACCTCTGTCCCCGCACAGATGAACACTGTCATGCATGACCTGGTGAAAGACAGTTGACATACATAAACCACAATACTTGGCAAAAGACTGACTGGTATGTAAGACATTTATAAAGTGCAACTTTGTTGATAAAGTTGTGTTGTCGCAGGCTTGTTTAGAGCTGTTACAGAGCCTTGTTGCTCCAACTTACATAAACATCATATTCAAAACACTACTCCAGTTGTTATTGTAAAACTTACAACATTTCTACAGTCATTTAAGTTTTGCTGCTGTCAGTGTTTTAATTAAGCATAGTTTATGCCAGTCTGCCCATTCCTCTGTCATCCTTTGCCTCTTTTCTTCTTGACCACATTGATCATGTTGGGTAGCATTCTGAATAGAGCCAGGTTATACAGGGTTCCCACTCTTTTCCAGAAATATCTTTCCAGGACGTTTTCACATTCAGCCTTCTAAAAAACAAGATTAAAGGTTCATGATGAATATCTCTAGCTAGCGCCACCGTATCATATTGAACTTAAGGTTTATTTATTTCTAACTCTCAGGCATGCACATTGTCTGCTACCTACCTTTTTAGTCTGGCTTTTATGTTGTGTCTTACTATTATAAATGTATGGTTTATACTTATTTTTTAATCTTTATTTCATCTGCTTTTTTATAAATAGATTTTGTTGATTTACTGTTTAAGTAGCCTAAATTTTATTGTGCCATTTTTTCTTTTTTATTTTTGTCGCCATTGTTTTGAGTTTTTATACTTTATTCCTTAACTTGCATTATTCTGTCTACTCATATTTTATGGCTAAGTGTGCATTAGTTACCGAGTACGTGTTTACTTAATTTCCTATCTTTGATTTTTGTTCACTAACAAGGTAGAAGGAAGATAAATAATTTTCCAGGACAATTCAAGCTTTTCCAGGACATTTTTACTTTCTTCCTACTTTTCCATATGTTTCACATGACTGGAAAATTGGTCAATCATTTTCCAGGTTTTCCAGGACACGTGGGAAACCTGTTAAACTTTGAGTTTGTACATGTAAAATTGACTTATTTCGTATCGCCATTCTGATCAAATGCTTGATTTGTTTTAACACCAGTTTCTCCATAAAAATATTACACATATTACAGCATTATGTAAAAACATATTTATAAATCAAGTGCCATGAGTCTGCACTGTGCAAAAAAACTGACTTGCCTTCCCAAACATGTCAATGAAAGACAAAATAAAATCATATTGTGGCTACACACTGGGTAGGAAAAAGGTTGACAAGCTTTAATGCACTTAACTCAGCAATATGGAACTTTTGTTTCTTTTTTTTTTTTTGACTTGAAAGGGTTGTCTCACTATTGATCAGACAGAATAATGGTTTTCAACAGAGCAAATTGTCTTCATTTATTTGTCTCTATTTCTTGTCCAGTGTTTTAAGACACACTCTCTTTTCCATCCCTAAACCTTCCCCTCAGTCTCGTATTCTTAATAGGGATGAACGATATTGGATTTTTGCCGATATCTGATATTTTTAAATTCATTATCGGCGATACCAATACCGATATCTCTGGTCAAGAGCTCAAGCTCTGTACTTAACAAAAATGGACTTGTTTTGTTTCAGTGTTACAGTATATTTCTAAGGAACAGATGTAAAACAAGAAACACAGCACTTAACTCTTGCAAAAACGAAAACCCTTGATTTTTAAATGTACCCATGCAGTGATGATGGGGTGCATTAATATTGTACATTTGTGTAATTTGCTGATATTCCAGCCGATACATGGCCGATATATGTGGCTGATATATCCACTGTAAGCATCTGCAAAAATTTCAATATCAGTCGACACCGATACTTTTAGGCTGATAACGGCCGATACTGACAGCAAACTGACAATATGCATCCCTAATTCTTAATTATTGTATCAAACAGCAATGGGACAGACTGGCTTCTTTTTAGTTTAATGCTGACATGTGAAGTTGGGCTGTGGAGCCCTCATTTTTTGTATGAGAGATCCTTGGCCTGCTTTCATCGTTCAACAGCGCTTAAAGAATGCAACCAGGGTCATTTTCACTATTATAAGTAAGTGTACTCTTCCACTTTGAAAATTCTATTTAAAAGCAGAAAAGTTACATACTATCGCTCTAAGGCAATGCTAGTTATTCTGGCACAGTTTTAACGCTCACAAGAATTTCTCTTAAGACAGAAAAAACAGTTTACCACACCTTCATGAGAACCAGCGAGTGGATCTTCTGCTCTGCCCGAAGACGTCTCATGCTGCATCTTATTGCTTGCAGGCTGTCATTTTCTAAACTCATTCCTGTGGAGGCCAGCTCAATGGAGCCCAAATAGCCAACAATCATGCCAGCATTTAAGATACCCTCACTAGGCTCAAGGACCAATTCACCCCCATCTTTCACATCCATGTCTTGTTCAACATGATGATCAAGGTGAAGCTGGTGAAAGTCTGAGTCAAGAAAGACCGAGTCATCATTCAGGACGTGGGCCATCTCTTCTTCAGAGAGTAGGTTGGGGTTGCTTTGGAACTGGGATGAGTTCTGATACAGGAGAAATTCTGGATCAGACACAGGACATGATTTTGATGATGAGCTAACTCTTGGTCTGTCCTTGTCTGAGCTGCTGGAGGAATGGCTGGAGTTTTCAAATATCATGTTAAAAATACCACCAGACTGCAGCTCTGCTACGACCTTCTCTGCTCTGTTGATGCCCAACTGTTTGGAGCTGGGCTTAGGTTTACACAAGCTCCTTTGGGCTCCACAGCCTGACCTGCTGTGATTGTTGTTGTTAGCACTTTTATCATAGAAACCATCCAACTCATCCTCGCTCGAGCACGAGTCTAGATAAGATACTGCCATTGCACTGCTGCTATTGTGACGAATTCCAGTGGGCCGTTGGTTATGATGGTGCCGCCTGTGTCGTTCTGCCTCTGCAATCACAAGTTTCAAGATGCCAGAACACCGTCCAATAAGTTTGACCACATCCTCGTGAGATGCCTTGGAGACATTAATGTCATTTACGGAAAGAATACAGTCTCCTGAACGCATACCTACATACTCAGCCGGGCTCCCCTTCAAAATGCAGCTAAGGACACATGGGCTTTGGCCTGACAGTGTAAAGCCATACCCTGTTCTTCCTCTTGCCACCTCCACATTACGGATGCGGCCATGCTGAGTAAAGTATGAGGGTAGTGGGGGCTGGTTGAGCCCACTTCCACCATTAGGGCGTCTTTTGGATGTTGCATCTCCTTGCCTGAACATTGTGCCAGGAAACCTCCTTTTGTCCATTGCTTTCAGTAAATTTTAATCCATCGTCGTTTTTCCCTTGACTCAGCTTAGGCATGCATACAAAACATTCAAAACTATATCAAACTGCAATAGAGGGGAAGAAATTGGTCTTGGGTCAGTCTCAGTCTTCCAGCTGTGGCTCTCTCATTGTAGTGTCACTTCTTCACCCAAAGGGTTAATTTACCTGCAGGACAGAACACAATGTAGTGAAAGATAAAACCCTTAGCGCCTTTAACATGCTTTGACTGATAAAGCCTAAGCTTATTGTTTGCTGGAAACCACACATTAAACATATCAAATCCAAACTGTCTCGCAGCATTTCAGTCTTAGCAAAAGCAAATCATGCTCTAGACCAGAAATTACTCCCCATTCTGTATAACTCACTAATTCTTCCTAATTTAGATTACTGTACAGATGCATGGGGAAACACTTAAAAAACTTAACTTCAACCATTTTTCATTCTGCAAAAAAGGAGCAATCAGAATAATTCATAATTTTGGATTTCAGGTACACACAAATTATTTCTTTTTTAAATCCAAAAGTCTAAATTTTTTGACTTGGTGGAGAACAAAACAGCTCAACTACTAAACAAAGCGAAATACATCCAGAAAATCTTTTATGAATGAGAGGGGGTTATAATTTAAGAGAAAATTCAAATCTAAAGGTTAGAAGTGTGCGTACAACATTGGAAAGTTTCTGTATCACTGTTAGTGGAGTTAAACTGAGGAACAGATTGAGTGCAGAACTAAAGCAAATTTTGAGCATAATTCAGTTTAAAAAAAAGGCATAGAAATGATTTTCCAGAGGCACAGTGATGAAAAAATACCACAAGGTGCTTGCTGATTAATTGGAGGAAAATTCTGCAGGATATGGTAAACACATTTGTAAGGAAGGTAGAAGTATGATGGCATCTTTTTTGTAAATTTAAGACAGTGTTATGATTCAGTCTGGAAGTACGGATAAATTTAAGAAGGTAGGATGAGATAAGTTTATACTTCTTCCTACCCCTTTTCGCTCATGTAAGCTGAGATTCAGCTACTGTCTTGCTTTGTTTTGTTTTTTTTTTAATTATCACCTATTTGTATTTTTAACTGTTTAAGCTGTCATTTACATGATCAAAATAAAGATATCAATCGTTACATTTATTATATACCTAGACCTTGATATCAATCAGAAATAAATAAGTGTGAACTTGTAAAAGATCAAGGTACCTCTGAATATATCAGTATTTATCCTTCTCTCTTTGTATGTGTGTGTGTGTGTGTGTGTGTATATATATATATATATATATACTAATACTACTACTACTATTATAAATTATCCCTGGCAATATCAAATGTAAATTGTACATTTGAGTTTTTAAGTTTTAAGGACACATTTAGTCATTCTTATCGTCTACACAGAGCTTCCTTTAGAGGTCATGCTGCGTACTTTACAATATTGTAGAGAATATAATTAAATATAATACAGTATTAGACAGGAGACACACAGACAGTGAACCGTTAGCTGAGATTAGCTGACACGTTACAGTTAGCTCATGTAGCTTTACATGATACAACTGTACAGGGCACTCCTTCTAGCCATGGTCGCTGTTATGCAACAACACAAGACTGCATGTTTGTTTTCCTTCACTATTCTCCACATCGGAACACCATGCAGTACTGGCAGACAGTTTTTGACAGTTTCCAAAAAGTTTCTTGCAGTAAGTTGCTATTTGAAAGCACATCCATCCCTGCTATAGCCGTAGTCCCGCCCCCCACCGTCCAGCTCTATAGCATGTCGGTGTGTAACTATGGCAATCTGAGTGTACACGCGCACGGCTACGCCCTGTCATTGGCTTCTTCGGCTGTCAATCACACGGAGAACAGTTATGTGGATAAATTGACAAAAGTTAGTTTGAGAAACCACAAATAAATGAATTTACAGTTGAATTATTGGGTGTCAAAACTAAGCAGTAGTGAAATGACAGTCTACAGTTGATATAACTTCATGAACAAACAAGTTAAGTTCGCCTATCGAGTCGTTACACATTTTCACAAGCAGAGACTCAACAGCAGCTCGCTACAGTAGGTCTGAGTCCTAAAACCGTGACGGTTAAGTAAAAGGTACATGTGTACATGTCTTGGTTTACCTCTCTAACAAAGTTATACCATCCGACAGCCTCACTGTAAACTTCAGATTACTTACTGGTCGGTGTCTGGCGGTGGTGCTGCCTGGGCAGTGGCCATCCTCTAATATCCGGGGTAAATTAGGAGAACTCGGGGACTTTGGGTAAACAAAGAAAAGGCTGCACCATCTGGTGAAGTAGCTTTAAGAGGCGGAGGAAAAGAGGAGAGGGAGGTATGTTAGAGGGACAATCAGTGTTTGGGATGGGAGGTGAAAGGTTCACAACTTTGCTGTTGTGTATTACATCTTCTACTCTACACATATACTTCATACTAAAATTTGTACTTTAGTCTACTTTTACTTTTTTTCGGCCACAAAGTACTAATACTTAGTATATCTTGATCCAGGTACAGAATAAGGTCAAGTCATTGTGCTTACAGTTAATTTAGCAGAATAAAAATGTTTTTCACTGCACACATTTACTTTGAGGTATTACCCCTGTTGTAAACTTACATGTTCAAGATCATATAGTGCTGGAGTTTAAAAGTTTACAGTAAACAGTATGTGTGCTTAACTGCATTATCTTTATGAGATAAAACATAAACAGAGAAACATTTGACTTGACTTTATCAGTCAAGTTCTAGTCCCTTTCATAAGGATTTGGAAATGGTGTTCTGTACACAGTGTCATTTGTTTCAACAAGAACACATTTTGTTTTAATCATATCAGGCCAGACAGCATTAGCTGTTTGTTTTTTTAACCTCATATATGAAAGTACTTTGTACATTGATCTGTGAATCTTTACATACAGGCCTGTCTGATTTAGTAAGTACCTCAACTAAAACACAACAGAGTTTACCACATGGACAAAATGCATAAATTTGATGTGAACATGTTTGTTTGAAAATAACCAAGTCATTAATTAAACAAAATGTACCATCTTTCAAGCATACAGCACTGTTGTATCTCTTCTTTAGTCTGTCATAGTTTTGACTGTGATACAGAACTTTTTTGTTTAATCTGTGCATGAAGGGGAATTACAAGGAAGTAGAACTTACAAGTATAAAAGTATATAACAAGTAAACTAGTAAAACAGCAAAAAAAAATAGTATTTTTAGTTCATAAAAGTATACTTTAATAAACTAAAATGTGGACTAGAAGTATATACCTAGTACACTAGTAGTATATAGATAAATGTACTTGTTGTATACTTGAAAGTGTACTTTTGTAAACTCAAAATGACCTTGTAAAGTATACTTAAAGTATACTTTTATAAACTTAAAAATGTTCCAATTTAACCCAAAAAGGTTTTAAATTAGTATACTTTCTAGTACACTCCAAGTACATACTTAATAAAATGAACTTCATGTATTCTTCTTTTTGCTAAGGGATGCTGGCCTAGGAAGAGTTTATGTGGGAGGCTGTGGTGTCAGTTCATGCCAAGATACTTTCTGAAGGAGAAAGTCCTTTCGACTGCTGGCTACCACAGCTATGACCCTGAAAATGATTAGAATAGAGCAGTCAAAGCTAAGAGCATACTTGTGAGACTGTTTTAGCACAAGTCCATAGAAGTAAAAGAAATAAAGCACCAACTTGAATAAATAATGCATGAGTTTTGATCTGAAAAGCTATTGTATGATGATATCATGATAAAAAAATTTACACGCCGGATGTTTATCTTTTTTTGCTTCAAAATGTTATCAAACAGTCAGTGTAACTTGCAGCAGTCTCAAAAAGAAAGATATGAATTAATGGGTTTTATTTTCTCTCTTTTTTTTTTTTACAAAGTTACAAAGCACTATTAGCAATGGATTACCTGGTCCATTAGGAGTTTAAGACAACCATGGTTTCAAATACCATATGGCTGCTGCCTGTTAAGCCTCTTAATACCCACCTTTTAATCATGTAACACCCATTTTAAAGGAGTGCTGTAAAACAAGAGTATCACCCTCTGATACTGTGTCCATAAAAGGTAGACAGTCTGGTTTTACACACACATTTTATATACATATGTATATATATATATATATATATATATATATATATATATATATACACACTCATATATATATATGTATATATATATACACACTCCTGATCAAAATGTTAAGACCAGTTGAAAAAAATGCAAGAATTTACATTTTGCACTGTTGGATCTTAAGAAGTTTCTAAGTACAGCTTCAAAATACAAAAAGAGTAAATGGGAGTGAGACAAAAAAAAATTGAGTCAGCAATTTATTGCAAACAACCGTTAAACTGAATAGGCTATTCAACAGCTGATCAAAAATTTAAGGCTGTAGCTCAAAAAACCTAAAAACCACCTAAAATAGAAATAAAATGTTCAAAAAAGGACTCGGTAATGAGTAGCTGCGCCATTCTTGTTAATCACCTCAAAAATTTGTTTCCGCTTGCTTGATGCCAGTGTTTCCAGGAGGCTAGTGGGCACGTTTTATATACATATGTATGTGTGTGTATATATATTGTTAAGCAATGACCCTTTTAATGTCTTAATGTTGGACCCAAAAGCTTTAAGGATGGAGGCAGGTAAAAGTTGACAGTGACTTTATTGTTTCACAGAATCCAAGGAAAGGTGAGTACAATGATCCAGTGACGATGGTGGGTATATACAGGTGGTAGCGGTGGTGAGGGCTCGTGGAGATCACTGTGGAGAGAGGGAGCAGAAAAGCAGGTAAGTACTTCAGCATGAACCGAGGCATCCAGTCACACAAGCACACATGAACAAAACTCCTGAGTGGAAATACAAAAAAAGGCTTAGAGCCAGCATGAAGCAAAAATGAGTTACTAGGAGTAACAAAACGGCCTGAACAAACCACAGAAGAAGTGGAAATCCACTGGCGAAGCAGAGGAGTCCAAGAGCCAGTTATATAGTGAGCGGGGATTAGGTGAACAAGAAAACAGGTGTGAGGCTGCTGCAGAGCGTCTCCGGGAAACCACGCCCACACTCCGAGCAGCAGAGAGCAGGAAGGCAGTGAGGAAGGGGGGATATAGATACCAGAAGATTGGAAAAAATGTTGCCTGACCTAATGAATCTCAATATTTTGATACCACGTTCAGGTGGTCTAGCCCTTGGGTACCGTACTAAAAACACACCCATTCATCCTGTTTTGGCTGTTAACAGTGACTAATTTTAGCTCCTGCAAATATATCAAATAGAATTTTTGTAACTTTTTTTTGCTAAAATTACTTCATCAAGCTCAGTCCTAAACAAAACCAGTACTATAAATCTTTTTAATGGATTTTAACCCTTTGAATGCCAATTCTGTATGTGATGTCACTGATTTAATGGAAAAACATTTTCAATATATTTGATTTTCAATGTAAAAAAATGATCAGAGGCTGGAGATTTTTTTATGTGCTATCACACTCTTGCATTAGTCAAAGATTAGCAAAAACATCATTGGCCTATATGATTTTTTTATGTTGAAAATCTGTCATTTTGTGTTTTTTTCCTCCAAATCAACGACATCACCGATGGAATTTAAATTTATGGGTTAAAATCCATAATTTTAAAAAAAATGTTATAATTTTGATCAGGACTGATCTTGATGAAGAGATCTGAGCAAAAAAAAATTAAAAAATATTTATCAGATCAGCAGCCAAAGTTAGTGGCTGTTAACAGCCACAACAGGACGAAAGGGTAGCAAATTTGTCCACAGTGTATTTTTGACCTTTTAAGATTTTTGAAGGGTCAGACTTCAATGTAACAACATGAAAACATGGAACCATCCTGCACTGGAACAACAGTTCAGTACCACTTGAGTAATGTTCCAAATCATCTGATACTCGTTTGTATGACCAGATCTCAATCCAACAGAGCATTTTCAGGATGTGGTGGGACCATAGATCAGCATCATGTACAGCCAACAAATATGCAGTAACTGCTGATTCTACCATGTTAATTTGGACTAAAATCTCTGAGGGACGTTTCCAGCACCTTGTTAAATCTACAAACCCCAATTCAAATGAAGTAAAAATATAAATAAAAACAAAATACAATTATTTGCATATCCTTTTCAGCCTATATTCAATTGAATACACTACAAACACGAGATAGTTAATGCTCAAACTAAGGACCTCTTTCACAATACATGTAATTTTGCCCACAGCCCAATTTTTTGTTTATTGTGTGGTATTTGTAGTACACCCAGAGACTCCCAAGAATATACCTTTAGAAAATCCAAAAGTCATCCAGGGCCTGTACTATGACCTATTTTATGATCATTGCCATAGGTGTGAGCCAGGGTGCACACTTTACCCCAAAACTTACTCAAACACAAATAATAAATCATCAAATTGGGTCAAATCACCTTCACTGAAGTCTGGCGCATCTTTTGAAATCAAATGTAAAGCTAAGTATCACAATTGAAAGAAGTTATTGAATTTTAACTGGAAAAAAGTACTTTTTTTTTTTATGATTTTTTTCAACAAATTCAATTCTTTGGAGATGTGTCTGACCAACTTACAGTTGCTGTACACCTAAAATACTTACAAATTATTTGGCCACATATATATTCTCAAAGTGGGAAAAAAATGATCAAATTCTGAGACCGGTAAAGTTGTTCAATTAACAGGTTGGGTTACTGTGGTAGAATCAGGATACTGTTCCATATCTTGTATATCAGGGAACCTTTAAAGATTTGTTCAGAATTCATCCTTTAAGTATGATTTCTTTTAGAATTTGAATGCTAGATTCAAAACAAACATTTCACATGAAATGTTATTCATTTTAATATTGAACGTCCACAAAGGGCCTGTGTATTATGCCTTTGTGATGAGATAATAATGAGCCATTGATACAAGTAAAAACCGATGCAGTTTTGGATTGTTGTAATCAGATTGTATATATCTACAATGACAGCAATACATAAACATTACTTCTGTCAATTTCTGTTTCTAGTACTTATATATACATGTAATCTGTTTTATGGCCTTTGTGTCTTTTTGCATAGCAACGGCTTGGACAATTTTAATTTGTAGACTGGAACTATAGTGAGGGAAAGGGGATCTGAGAAATCCATAAGATGTATGATTGGCTGGTTATTTCATAGAATGGAGTCTTTGAATTTGCTTGTGTATGGTTGGAGGGGTTTCTGATTTTGAAAATGTTTATAATATCCCAAATAATAGATTACAGATGCAACATGTGCACACATGCCAGAGGTTCTCTTTCCAGCAGGACAGAGACAATAATATGCCTTCACAGGATCATCTGATGCATTCTTGTCAAATTGAATCCAAACATTGTATTTTATTTGAGATCTGTGACAAGAATGAATCTGTCCCCTAATGAGATCAGCATCATGCTGGTAAACCCAAATCTCATAGTCACCATCATTTTTTTGATGCTCAGCAATGTAGCCAGGGGACTGTTTGATTTGGTATGTACCGCATGTTATGGTCTCAAGGTATTCCAGATCCACATGAGGGAACGAGATATCAGATGCTTCAAGCTTCTGCCATTCACTACGAGCTCTACGTGACATATTTGTTTTTTATTTTTCAAAACTTTCATGGAATCAAATGACCATGCTTACTAATCTTTCCCAAGCTACACTGTCAAGATATTTTCATACAATTGCAGAAAAATGATGATGGTATATATATATAAAATACAATGTTTGGATTCAATTTGACAAGAATGCATCAGATGATCCTGTGAAGGCATATTATTGTCTCTGTCCTGCTGGAAAGAGAACCTCTGGCATGTGTGCACATGTTGCATCGGTAATCTATTATTTGGGATATTATAAACATTTTCAAAATCAGAAACCCCTCCAACCATACACAAGCAAATTCAAAGACTCCATTCTATGAAATAACCAGCCAATCATACATCTTATGGATTTCTCAGATCCCCTTTCCCTCACTATAGTTCCAGTCTACAAATTAAAATTGTCCAAGCCGTTGCTATGCAAAAAGACACGAAGGCCATAAAACAGATTACATGTATATATAAGTACTAGAAACAGAAATTGACAGAAGTAATGTTTATGTATTGCCGTCATTGTAGATATATACAATCTGATTACAACAATCCAAAACTGCATCGGTTTTTACTTGTATCAATGGCTCATTATTATCTCATCACAAAGGCATAATATACAGGCCCTTTGTGGCTGTTCAATATTAAAATGAATAACATTTCATGTGAAATGTTTGTTTTGAATCTAGCATTCAAATTCTAAAAGAAATCATACTTAAAGGATGAATTCTGAACAAATCTTTAAAGGTTCCCTGATATACAAGATATGGAACAGTATCCTGATTCTACCACAGTAACCCAACCTGTTAATTGAACAACTTTACCGGTCTCAGAATTTGATCATTTTTTTTCCCACTTTGAGAATATATATGTGGCCAAATAATTTGTAAGTATTTTAGGTGTACAGCAACTGTAAGTTGGTCAGACACATCTCCAAAGAATTGAATTTGTTGAAAAAATCATAAAAAAACCTAATTTTTTTTCCAGTTAAAATTCAATAACTTCTTTCAATTGTAATACTTAGCTTTACATTTGATTTCAAAAGATGCACCAGACTTCAGTGAAGGTGATTTGACCCAATTTGATGATTTATTATTTGTGTTTGAGTAAGTTTTGGGGTAAAGTGTGCACCCTGGCTCACACCTATGGCAATGATCATAAAATAGGTCATAGTACAGGCCCTGGATGACTTTTGGATTTTCTAAAGGTATATTCTTGGGAGTCTCTGGGTGTACTACAAATACCACACAATAAACAAAAAATTGGGCTGTGGGCAAAATTACATGTATTGTGAAAGAGGTCCTTTTTAAAAAAATATTCAATAATTATGAATTCAATGCCTGCAACACTAAAAAAGTAGGGACAGGAGCATCAAAAGACTGGGAAAGCTGAGGAATCCTCAAAAAACATCCGTTTTGAACAGCTGAACAGGTTAATTGGAAACAGGTGAGTGTTATGACTGGGTATAAAGAGCATCTCCAAAAGGCTCAGTCATTTCACCTGTTTCACCAGCTTGTGAAGAACTGCAAACTGCGGGGAATTAAGGGATTTCATCATCTACAGTCCATATTATCATCAAAAGATTCAGAAAATCAAAAGAAATCTCTGTGCATATGCAGCAAGGTCAAACCAACATTGAATGCCTGTGACCTTTGATCCCTCAGGAGGCACTGCAGTAAAAATAAAATGACATCATTCTGTAAAGGATATTACCACATGTGCTCAGGAACAGTTCAGAAAACCAACGTCAATTAGCACAGCTTGTGACTTCATCTACAAGCATAGGTTAAAACTCTTCTATGCAAAGCCAAAGCCATATACGAGGGCTGATTGATAAGTTGTGAGCCTTGTATTGAAGAGGATAAGCAGGGATGTCCTTTTTCAGCTCTACTATTCCCTGACTATTTAAGGCTGTGTACCCGACGACTGGTGTCATTTGGTCAGTTAATGTCGAAGGTAGAGGTAGCACTCTAAAGTAAACAAGGCAAGTGACTTTTGCAAAATGGACAAAATGCCCCTGTTCACAAGTCTGTCATTGCTGCCATTAAAGATTGTGACTTTGAATTGATTGAGCATCTGCCTTATTCGCCTGATCTCGCTCCATCAGACTTTCATCTGTTTCCAAAATTGAAAAAGGACATTTCTGGTACCCACTTTCAGTCAGATGATGACGTCATACATGCAGTGGAGGACTTTCTGAACAGTCAAGAAAAGGACTTCTTTACAAGTGGCATTGAGGCCCTTAAACATTGCTGGCAAAAGTGTATAGATACTGAGGGGGATTATGTTGAAAAATAATGCAATATATCTGCCAAAAGTCAAACCCTTAAATATGAGGCTCACAACTTATCAGTCAGCCCTCATATCAACAATACCCAGAAATAGAGGGACACCACAATTCTTACAAATCAAAACACCTCTAATTCTGAGAGGCACCTGTTTAGGCCAAAGCTAGCCAGCTCCATAAAGACTTTCTATCATATGCTAAAAGGGCATGACACTACAAACACTAACCATATTAAAGAAACATGGGAACGAGAACTCAATGTGGAGATCACAGATGAGGAGTGGGAAGAGGCCTGGATGAGTGCTAAAACCCTGAGTGTCTGTAACAGAGTTAATTGAAATTGAATTCAATTGAAAATACTACATAGGGCTCACATATCTCCCTCACAACGCTATAGGTTTAATGCTGACTTCTCCCCACTTGTCCTAAATGTAAAATAGAAACCGGCAGTCTTACTCACTGCCTGTGGTGTTGTAGGAAGATACAGCATTTTTGGTATATTATTGGGAAGGAAATTAATAAGATGTTAGCTATTACTGTTGAATGTAACCCTTTGTACATGCTTTTAGGGATATCAACTACCTCCATCTCTGATAAATACAAAGGTAAGCTCTATAAAATGCTGACATTCTGTGCCAGATAATGTGTTTTTCTGAACTGGGTAACAGACAAAGTCCCATCTAAAACACACTGGCAAAGGATTATACTTGAATATGCGTCACTGGACTTTCTGACATGCAGGTTGCACGACAAGAAGAATGCATTTCATAAGATATGGGAACCTTTCCTGACATATATGGACCTAGATATCTCTGCTATTCTCACAAGGGGGTTTGTTTAGATAAAAGCTGGAAACTTACCTAATGGCTGACAGGCATTTTCATTTATTTATTTTTTTTTGTGTCCGTACTAGTATTGATGTTTATGTATTTTTTGCATATTCTGCTTGGATCCTGAGTCTTCCACTTGTTAGTTTGTCTGTGAATCTATAAGCTGAGATGTTCTGTCCTATTTTGTTTCTATTTGGTTGTGTATGTTTATTTCTGTTCTCAAAAATTAATAAACATATACTTTAAAAAAAAAAACAATACCCAGAAATGCAGCCAGCCTCTCTGGACCCGAGCTCATCTGGGATGGGCTGAGGCAAAGTGGAAGAGTTTGCTGTCGTATGATACCACATTTCAAATTGTTTTTGGAAGTAATGGGCTTTGTGCCCCACAGGCTAACGCTGCCATTTTCCCTGCTTATATCAGCAAGACAATGCCAAGCTACACTCTGCTTGTGTTACAACTTCGTGGCTTCTTAGTGGAAGACTGCAGGTACTAGACTGGCCTGTCTGCAGTCCAGACCTGCCTCCCACTGAAAATATGTGATGCATCATGAAGCACAAAATACAACAATATAGACCCCGGACTGTTGAGCAACTGAAGTCAAACATCAAGCAAGAAAGGGAATTAATTCCACCCTCACAGCTTCAACAATCAGTGTCCTCATTTCCCAATCACTTCTTGAGTGTTGTTAAAAGGAAAGATGATGTGACACAGTGGTAAACATGTCCCTGTCCCAGCTTTTTTGGAACATGTTGCAGGCATAAAGTTCAAAATAAGTGAATGTTAAAGCAAAAAGGCAATGATGTTTATCAGTTTGAACATTAGATATCTAATCTTGGTGGTGTATTAAATTGAATATATGTTGAAAAGGATTTGAAAATCATTGCATTCTGTTTTTTAAGTGATGTTTTGTGAAATATCCCAACTTAATTGGAACTGGGGCTTGTATGTCATGAAGAATTTAAGTAGTTCTGAAATCAAAAGAAGTTCCACTATAGTATTAGCAACTGCTAATTCATAAAGTGGCTGGTGAGTACAGTGTTGTGCAAAAGTTTGAGGCATGAAAGAGAAAAATGCTGTTAAGTAAAAATGCCCTCAAAATCAAATTTAAGTTTTTTAAAGTTAACAAATTAATATATATTGTGTGCCTACTCTTTGCCTCCAAATTGGCATCAAATCTTCTAGGTACACTAGCACAAATTCTGGATTTTTGTAGCATTATAGTAAGGAGCACAATTAATCATCACACCTAACAGGTGCTGATGATCATTCTTTTCATGTCTAGGGTTACAGCAGTCATTAACTGAGAGAGAAACACATGTGTGAGAGGCTTGAAACTGGGCGAGAAACACCCAAACTCTGCTACCAAGTTAAGACTGTGGAAGACAATTTCACGTCACAGGTCAAACACAAGCAGGACCGTAACACTGCAAGCAGTGTTAGGGATCCTCCCTGGGAAAGTTGTACGCCCAGCAGTTGGTTTCTTATATATTTTTCTCAGTTTTACACTCAAGTTTGATAAAGGTTTTCATTTTAATAAAGGCAAAATTATGTAACTTAAAAAATACACCTTTTACATTTATTTACATTTTTAATTTGAGCAATAAATAAAGTTCAATTATTTACACAGTGTTATGATGATCATTAGAGCTTTATTCTAAATGTCACAGCCTAATGATCTATCTGATCTGTATGAAGGGCATTCACTTCTTTTATTTTTCAGTTTCAAACATATTTTTTTTTGTTGATTTACAAACTTTGATTCAAACGGTGTTGGGACATTGTGTAAAACATCAGTAAAACAGAAAACTGATTGTCAAATCATTTGACCTACTTTATAAAGACAGGATGTTTAATATTTAGACTGATTAACAATTTATGTATTTTTGTTATTTTAAACTCTTGCTCGTTTGAATCTGATGCCTGCAACATGTTCAAAAAAGCTGGGACAGAGACATGTTTACCACTGTGTTAATTAATCTCCTTTTAACAATACTCAAGTGATTGGGAAATTAAGTTTTGTAAGTGGAATTCTTCCCATGCTTGCTTGATGTACAACTTCATTTGCTCAACATTCTGGAGTCTCTGTTGTCATATTTTGCTCTTCAAAATGCAGCACATATTTTCAGTGGGAGACAGAACTGGACTGCATGTAGGCCGGGCAGACCTGTACTCAATTGAAGAATGTGGCTTTTGTTTTATCAGTATATCAGTTTATACATTAAATGTCTTGTCTTTGTAATGTATTCAATTGAGTATAGGTCGAACAGGATCTGCAAATCAATGGAATCTGACTTTATTTACGTTTTACACAACATCTCAGTATCATTGGAATTGTGGTTTGTATTTAAAAAACAATGTCTTTACACCATTCACTGACCAAGAACATTATTATTATTTTGGCTTATTTGGGTCTTTATTGACAAAGAGGGAGACAGTGGATAGGGTTGTGAAAGGGGGCGAGAGAGAGTAGGAGAAGACACTCTGCAAACAGGCCACAGGCTGGATTCAAACCAGACCGGCAAAAGCCTGTGTATGGGTCATGCCTGGCTGCTTACCACTAAACCAGCACCCCAGAGAACATGATCATTAAGGTGTTAAGCCATGAACAGTTGAACCTTACTGTATTATTATAAACTAATTCTCTGACTTCCTCTGCCTCATTCACTGTAGAGGTAATCTTTTCTTTTTTACTTTTCATTTGTTAATTATTTAATATACTGAAACACTTTGGTGGGCGATGTGAAGATGTGTGTTTTTGGCGATTAAATGACAAAATCTTCCAGAGGTCCAGACCTCTCCTTCGCAAATAGTAATTAATTCAAGTGTACTACGAGTATTCTTATTTTATACTAAAACTGGTATACTTGAAGTTTACTTTTTATATACTGTATTTTATATACTTAAGAATAGTATAGTGAAGTATACTTGGCTTATAAAGAAAAGTCTAAGACTTACACTTAAATTTTAATACTAAAACTTTTAATTGTACTTTAGTGTACTTTTTACTTCTTTCTGCCATAAAGTACTAGTACTAATATCTTGATCCAAGTACAGAATAAGGTCAAGTCATTGTGCTTACATTAAATTAAGCAGAATAAAAATGTTTTTCACTACATACATTTGCTTTGAGGTATCACCCCTGTTGTAAACTTACATGTTCAAGATCATGTCACTAGAAGTATATACCTGGTACCCTAGTAGTATATAGATTAGTGTACTTGTTGTATACTTGGAAGTGTACTTTTGTAAACTTAAAATGATCTTATAAAGTAAACTCAGAAGTATAGTTTTATAAACTTAAAAATGTTCCAATTCAGTCTGAAGAAGTGTCAAATTAGGTCCGTGTCTCTTTTGGTAATAAAATAAAACGTTTGGAAACAGAGATCAAAATTAGAAAAAAAACTGGGTATTTGATTTTTGTTTTAAAACATAAACATAGACATCAAAATACAGCTTGATTTTAGTTTTTGTTATCTGAAAGGAGTAAGGAAAAGTCAAATAACAGTTTGATTTTCAATTTTAATTTCTAAAAAGAAAATAGAATATAACATGAGACACTAATTGAAAAATGGCCTGTAAAATTGTTTTGGACTACCGAAAGTTGTCTCGCAAGAATATTGCTCATACTGACCAGTAGATGGCAATAGTGTGGCTACAACACATGCCAACCGTATTCAATTAAAAGTCATTGAGGTCCAGTTAATAAAGTTTCCTCAAAGTAAAAGATCCAAACCGAAGTCCAGTTTGTGTCTTATAGCCTTCTCCTATGTCCACATTTTCATTGTTTCAACAATATTTACTGTCAATTTTCAAAGCAGGACATGTTTTACTGAGTGCACAACTATATCTTTAACCTTAAATAAAAGTAATCCCAGGCAAAAAAAAAAAATTAAGGCCTTTATTTCACATTAATTAAAACAAAAACCTCAGAATAAAATGAATTAAAAAGTGCAAACAGATCAGAACAACATTTTTTTCTTTTAAATTAAAGAGGTCCCAGCCTGAAACATTGAAGGCCTACACATCAAGTAAAGTAAACATCTTCAGAAAACAAAAATAAAAGGTGGCTCTTTTTACGGAAAAAAGTGCATAAAGAGCATTGACTAAAAATGTTTCTCTTATTTTTTCTAAAATTAAAGAGGTCCCAGCCTAAAAACGCTAAAGGCCTACACCTCAAGGAAAAAAAGAAAGCCAACATCTTCAGAAAACAAGAAATCAACACTTAAAAGCACAATCATCTGTCATCTGTAACTGCTTTCTCGCTGTATTGTTGCAATATAATATAACAAAAGAAGAGATACAAGAAAGTGACAGGAAGATGAATATTAGATTTACACAGGTTCTGGATTTCTCTGTCTCTCTCTGTGCTTAACTCTTTCTTTCTCCCTGTCTTTCGGTCTTTCTCTCATTTTCTTTCTCCTTCTCTCACACACACAAACAGCCCTACACCTGCTGCATGAACCCACACTTAATAGGCAGTTTTTTTCTTTTCTATTTTTCAGTGCATTCTCTGGTCAACATGTGATGGGCCTCGAGTTTAAAGAAATCAAAAATATCAAATCAAAGGATCCACGTTGGGGCTGACAGTGGTGTGCGTTAGCGACCAGTTTTAGTTTGAGGCACACAGAGAGAAATGAAAGATATTAAGGAGTGATACACAGAACTAAGATGTTTACAGGAGGAGAAAGAGACCCAGATGTCACTTCTCCAACCAGTCAAGGTGCTCAACGAAAGAGAGAGAGCGAGATAAACAGTTTTCTTGGTGCTCTGATCCTCTGAAGTCTTTCTGTAGCAACCAAAGCCGAGGTCAGACCACAATAAGCATTACAGGCCAGCAGTGCTGCCATGGGACCTTTTATTGTATTTAGGTGTCAAAGTAAACAACAACCAAAGCTCATGACCTCCTGACAGAAAGTCTAACAAAGTCAATGTGCTGTGTCATGTCAGTCAGTCATTTCCATACGGTTAAGACAAAATTCATCTGTAACTTGATTTTAAGTGGCCTATTGTCCTTGTCTCAGCATACAAGCATTGGATAAGGATCCATTCATAGATGGAGGTAATTGTTTGTGTTTTTTCAGTCAGTTACCACAAACCTCTTCTTTGCTGCTTGGCTTGTGGGTCAAAACCCTGCATGTCTACTGCAGAACGTCTGATAAGTTTGGGCCGATTGAGGTGCAAACATACTGGAGAATAAGCTGATTTTATACTGTAATAAGCAGGAGTTTTAGATTCATATTGAGATTTTTGATTTGGCAGTTTTAAGCGGAATAACATGCTAAAATGTTTGTTAAAGTCTAGGTTCAGTCAAGCTAACAGTATTTGACTTTTTCTAACTCCTTGCTAAAGCAGAAGCAGTGACCTCCGACCCCCAAAGAGCAATACCAGGGACCTAAGACCCATACTGTGTGAGTCTTTAAAGAGCAGCAGACCCCTACTTTACTGGTTTCATTTTCAAACATGTACCTTATTTCCCTGATTTCAGCATAAATCACTTTGATTTATCAAAATCAAGCTCATTTAATGTAGTTCTTCTTAGTATAATTGATGAAATATGCAGTTTGAGGTCATAATTTTTTCAAATGTTGAAATCAAATGTCTATCTATCTAGGGAAACTGTATCTCTGAGTTTTAACTATGGGATAGAGGAAAACATTTTTGAGCTCTTACAACTCTATGGCCTTTATGAGGCTTTAGTACAACAGACTGAAATGAGAGAAATGTTAGAGTCAAATAACAGATGCACTTCAGCAACCTGCTGTGTAACTGCTGTTAGCATTAGCATCAGGCTAGAGCAATGGTTCCCATGTGGTGTGGCAAGGCACGAGGCAGGTCTACATGTGCCTTGGGAATTCATGCAAATACAGTATGTATAACTGATATAAGTGATCAACTACTAATGAATGATTTTTGAAGTTACTCTGTATAAAAATATTTGATAACTCTGATAAACATTTAGAGAAAAATACAGCTGGATGACATATTTATTGGACATTTGTAGACAAAATAAATATGTAAAACTGATCAGATGCTGTAGCATTAATGATTTTATTTTGTGTGGATATACATGTGGAGTGCCTTAGAAATATAGTTTGGTTTTAGGTAAACCAGTGGTTAAGACAATAATTCATCATCATCTAAAATTCAAAGATATTACTATTTATCTACCTATCTTTATTGATCTACTATTACTCTTTTTGTACGACTGCACGATGATTGTGATTGATAGTAGAATATCATAAATAATCTAAAATAATCTGTCAGTATTAAAGAGCTTTTTTAATCTCTAAAAGTAATTTTTATTCTAAATAAAGCATCTTTTTAAATAAAATATATAGAAATAAATGTCAATTTAATAATATCTTACATCATTTATGTTATGCTTTGTCAATATGGTTTTTCACAATGTTTTCAAGTGTGGTGGTTTTTCCTGAGAATGTAAAAAGAGTGAGGATGTTAATAACTTTGTCCAAATGAATTAGAGGAATATTGAATCTTTAATCAAGTTATGATGAAAAATGAGCAAATAAATGAATATTTATCTTTTTTTGGAGAAAGTTTACAGAGTATGCTGTCCTGTGGTGCCCTGGATCAAAGCCTCTAGTCTCATCTGGTCCTCCTCTGGTGTCCTCAGGTCTTCATCTCTGCTCTGGTCCTCCTCTGGTGTCCTCCTCAGGTCTTCATCTCTGCTCTGGTCCTCCTCTGGTGTCCTCCTCAGGTCTTCATCTCTGCTCTGGTCCTCCTCTGGTGTCCTCCTCAGGTCTTCATCTCTGCTCTGGTCATGGTTCCTCTCCTTTTCCTAGAAGACAAAATAAATCTTCAATAACTCAATTCTGTCGTCAAGATGCTTCACTTGAATGGCAGACTGGATTCACGTCTGTGATCTTGTTCCATCCTTGTGTCCTGTCTCTGCTCTCTCTGAAAGACAAATGATGGACAAGACAAGTCAAAGTGGACAAAAAACTGTGTAATTAACCAAATATTTATGAAAATTAGAATATAAAATCTATACTAACCTTTTCAAGTGTGGTGGTTCTTCCTGAGAACGTCAAAAGAGTGAGGATGTTAAAAACTTTGTCCAATTGAATTAGAGGAAAATTAATTGAATAATTAATCAGGTTATGATGAAAAATGAGCAAATAAATGAATACTTATCTTTTTTTTGGAGAAAGTTTGCAGAGTATGCTGTCCTGTGCTGCCCTGGACCAAAGCCTCTGGTCTCATCTGGTCCTCCTCAGGTCTTCATCTCTGCTCTGGTCCTCCTCTGGTGTCATTCTCAGGTCTTCATCACTGCTCTGGTCCTCCTCTGGTGTCCTCAGGTCTTCATCTCTGCTCTGGTCCTCTTCTGGTGTCATTCTCAGGTCTTCATCTCTGCTCTGGTCCTCCTCTGGTGTCCTCCTCAGGTCTTCATCTCTGCTCTGGTCATGGTTCCTCTCCTTTTCCTAGAAGACAAAATAAATCTTCAATAAGTCACTTCTGTCATCAAGATGCTTCACTTGAATGGCAGACTGGCTCCACGTTTGTGATCTTGTTCCATCCTCGTGTCCTTTTCTCTGCTCTCTCTGAAAGACAGATGATGGAAAACACAAGTCATAGTGGACAAAAAACAGTGGAAATAACCAAATATTTATGAAAATTAGAATATAAAATCTATACTTAGCTTTTTCAAGTGTGGTGGTTCTTCCTGAGAATCTAAAAAGAGTGAGGATGTTAAAAACTTTGTCCAAATGATTTACAAGAAAATTTATTTAATCTTTAATCAAGTTATAATGAAAAATAAGCAAATAAATGAATACTTATCTTTTTTTGGAGAAAGTTTGCAGTGTATGCTGTCCTGTGCTGCCCTGGATCAAAGCCTCTGGTCTCATCTGGTCCTCCTCCGGTCTTCATCTCTGCTCTGGTCCTCCTCTGGTGTCCTCAGGTCTTCATCTCTGCTCTGGTCCTCCTCTGGTGTCCTCCTCAGGTCTTCATCTCTGCTCTGGTCCTCCTCTGGTGTCCTCCTCAGGTCTTCATCTATGCTCTGGTCTTTGCTCTTTTCCTTTCCTAGAAGACAAAATAAATCTCAGTGAAAACTTGAAACCTGCTTGTTTGAATCATTCTGATTTATCTGTATTACTGTAAATTGTTCAAACATAAAATGATAAAGGTCTTAGTGTAAAGGGTCTCCTCTTCTCCCGCTGGATGGTCTGGTCTTCTTCCTCATCTTCTGTCAGCCTCCCCTTCCTCGTCTCCTCCATCTCTTTGGTGAATCAGAGGTGATGTGGACTCTGATTTCAGTCCTGCAGCTATCCAGGTCCATCTCTCTGTAACTTTATCTAAAGTGAAGTCTGAGGCTGATGGAGCTTGTGTTCAGTCCACAACACCAGAATAAAGTCCCAGCTCCAAAAAGCTCCCTCAAAATATCTGCCATGGTCAACTCTCAGGCCAGCGTCAAGAAATAAAGAAACGTGCAGGATGCACCAAAATCACTGACCTGTGTACCATCACCATGATGACATTAACTATTTACAGATGATAGAGCATCATGGATCCAGGCAGAAGACCATGGGGTGGTGTTAGTCCTGCCAGACGCAAAGAATCACCCTCTGAGGTCACGATTAACCAAGCTGGTTAACTTAACGGATGTTGACTCAAAAGAGGACTAGGGAGATGATTAGGCCCAGAATTTTTAGATTAAAGTAAGAATTTTAGGATATGAGGCAAAATATTAAGATTTAAAGTCAGAATTCTGAGATGGAAGTCTAAAATTTTATTTTTTAAAAATCCAGACTTCTGGAAAAAATGAAGAATTAGGAGTTAAAAATCAGAAATCTGAGATTAAGAAAAGTTCTGAGATAAAAGTAAGATTTTTGAGAGACAAAGTCAGAATTTTAAAATTTAATTCAGAAGTCTGATTTGAAGTCAGGATATTGATTTGAAAAAAATCAAATTGCCAAATTTGAGTCAAAATTGCTGAAAAAAAAATCATATTTCTAGGAATAAAGCCAAAATTTTGAGGTTCAAACCAATATCTTAAGTGAAAAGTCAGAATTTTGAGATCAAAGTTTCAATTCAAAGACTAAAGTTTTAGAATTCTGACAGAAATCTTTTTCAGCCTCTAAATTTTTCAGTTGCCCTAATCCGCCTCCGTAGAAGACTGACCACAAGCTGCTGTTACAGTATTTTACCGTTTCGTCGCTCAGCCTCTTCTTCCTCGTCTTCTTGCTTCTTGAGCAGCTGAAGTCATTAAATAAAGTCACAGCTCCCAAAGCTCCTACAAAGTTTCCACCATGTTGGACACACAGGCAGTGCCAAGAAATAAAGAAACGTGCAAGACGCACCAAAATCACTGACCCGTGTGCCACCTCCATGATGAAATAAACTTCACAAATCTATCAGAAGAAACCCTCAGGCTCCTCTGATGGAGCAGTGGTTGTTGACTGCTTGGACCAAAAGCTCTCACAGTCTCAGGCGTTTCCTGGGTGGAGCCTGGCTGCTGCTCTCCTCATCTGGACGACTCCTCTTCATCTGTCTCGGAGTCTGTGCATACACAGCTGACTCCCGGAGAAACTTACAAAGGACCGACATCAGACACTGGCCGTCCTCATCGTAGGTGGTCACCTTCCAGCGGTTGGCCAGCTCAGTGCCATCAGAGCTGTAAACAGTTGAGATGACTCTGGTCATTTGTCTGCCGGAGAGCATAACAACACTGATGTTGTTATCTCTGTTCGCCCTTAAGGAGTAGAGGTCCAAACTCTCAGGATGAACTGGGGACTGGATGGTTGGAGGAGGAGGGTTCGAGTCTGGAGGGGGCACCATCACGCCGGCTGGTTCCTGCAGTAAAGGAGAGTCACAGTTCTCCTGCATGTCTGTCGCTCCAAATGAGGCTCTCGTGAGTCCAGCGTTGTAGAAGGCCTTGATTTTAATGTCAGGGTACACCCTTGACCCTGTGACAAGGGCATAGTACAGGCTGTACATAGTCTTGCTCAGGGCCATGGTTCCCCAACTGTTCAGGGGCCTGTTCCTCAGGTTCGTTGCAAACATCTGAAGAACTACGCCTGGTCTGGGTAAGTCTGTTAGAGGGAGAGCAAAAAACAGAAGGAAGTATCACTCACATTGTTGAAAGAATAAAAGCATTTCAGACTGGATTAAGAGAGCATCCATGACTTCAAACACAGTTAACTTCAGACTGATTTACTGTGAAAAGCAGATTTTTATAAATACTATTCATCAGTTGTGGATGTAGACTTGTAATCATAGCAACATATTTTCTGATTTCTTCAATTATTTAAATATTGCTGTTTGAGTCCAGTGTATCAATTATTGTTATGCACGTGCCAGGACAACAATAAACCTTGTTTCCTCAGTCCTCTAGTTCTGTTTTCTGTGTGTCTTTGTGTGTGCTGTGTGTGGATTGGCAGGGTGAGTAGGGTTTTGTATTTTTCATTGTAGTCAGTTTTCTACTTTTATATATTTTGTTTTTTTTATTTCTTTGTTTTTATGTAATGCACTTTGTGCTACAAGACATTGTATGAAAAGTGCTATAAAAATAAAGTTTGACTGATTGAGTTTGATTGACTTGTTGTCAATATTTTGTCCGACTCCTTGGTGAACAATTGTCCAACTGTTTATGAAAATATTAATCAATAGGTGCTTCAGTTTCAGGTAGGATAAAAAATCCTATAAAACAACACCCCTGGCCAAGTGACTGAGCCTGAAACTGTGACCTGGGAGTTGGCTTTAGACAGACTTCAGACTTTAACATATACAAGACAAGATCAGCACAAAAATAAGATTCAGTGCATTGTGCAGGACTTTCACAACTCCATCACAATCAAAAAATATCTAAAATAAAACTTGATTCATAATTCTGCAGACAAGCAGTAAAGAATTTTTTTTTTTTAGTTTTTTACTCCTTGAAAATAACATTTCATTTACATGTTGAAATGTCAGTTTTTACAACAGCTTTCCATCACCTTAGTCAAACACAATTATTGATGTTGTAACATAAGATTTTCAGACATAAATCAGTATTACAGCATTATCTAATGTCCTCCTCTAGATTGTGGACACAACTGACAGTAACAGAAGCTTTAGTGACCAATAATATCACAGTTTTTCCACATTCATTTGTCTTGTTCATCTTCAAAACTCCCTCTACACTTGAGTTTGCGGCTCTTGATCTCACCAAAGGCGAACCCGTTGTAAGGTCTCCACGGAGACCGAGCCGACCCGCCGCCATCTTTGTCCTATACTTTCAATGTTGACGGACCGCGAAAATTCATGATGACGAAAGTGATTTGTTACTCAGCCAATAAATTCAAAAGTTTCACATTTTCTACGTGTCGTGTCCGCACTTATCATCTGATGTAATTTACAGTCAGTTTGGAGCAGTATCTCCAACAGCAAAAAGACCTACACCAAACAGCATACTAAACCAAAATGAAGCTAAAATCACTTACTTTTTCATGCTTTGTTACAACAACTTCATCTATTTGTGTCTCTACTTTACCAGCTTACAGTAAAACGCTTTATTGTAAAGGTAAACACACAAACACCTTAAAGTTGAGACTTACCGTAATGTTCGTCCAGCACTCTGACAATGCCCAGACTCAGCACGGCCTTCTCTCGGCGCAGTCCCGCGGCGGCCATGTTGTCCCTCTCTTTAATGGCTCTTGAAGGTCTTGCAGGTTCACAGATATTTGATATCGATTTCTCTCTCCTTAAATCTCTTAAATTATTCCACAAATGAAGATCTCAATCCGGACAATCTCCCGTCAGCGGTCACCTCTGCAAAGGTTTGAGCGTGATTTAAACAAGTCAAGTCAGTACTTGTCACCATGACAACCAGAGGTCAGCGGGAGGCTGCGGGTTCAAGTTAAGCTAAAACATTTAACTCAAAAACATTAGATTTATTAAATGCACTGTTTTTAGGAGATTTCATTAAAATAACGCATTTACTGTGTATATAAATTCTAACTGAAATATTTTAATAGAAAAATATTTTATGTAAAAACTAAAATGTGTGTTTTTGCTTATGAGAAAATAGCTTCATCCAAAGATTAGCTCAGGCTGATTTTTTAAATAAAAAAGGTTTGATGTTTACAGCTCCGGGGGGTCCGACCCATGCCAACCGTCAGAAAGCCCTTGAACAGGGGTATTCAAGTCATTGACGTTCAGTTAATAAAACTTCCTCCAATTAAAAGGTCCGAATCGAAGTCCAGTTTTTGTCTTATAGCCTTCCCCTATGTCCACATTTTCATGGTTTCAACAATATTTATTGTCAATTTTCAATGGATTTTTTTTTTACTGAGTTGCACACCTATATTTTTTTACCATAAATAAAAGTAGTCCCAGGCAAATAAATTTAAGGCCTTTATTTCACATTAATGAAAACAAAAACGTCAGAATAAAATTAATTTATAAAAAAGCGCTAACAGAGCTAAATAACAGGTTTTTTCTTTTAAATTAAAGAGGTCCCAGCCTGAAGAATTAAAGGCCTACACTTCAAGTAAAAAAGTCAACATTTTTAGGAAACAAAAACAAAAGGTGGCGAGAGAGTATATGAGGAAAGTTTTAATGAGATCTTTTTAGATGCCCCAAATTCAAAGTAAGTACAAAAACAATATCACATCAATTTGTTGGAGAGAATGTGGGGAGTTAATGGCAAACCATGGTCATGTATTTTGGTCATGTTAAGTTATCAGGGAATTTTGGGGTAACTCCTTTCAAGAAATCTCAGATATTTGGGGCATATCACTGAATTTTAGTCCACATTTCCTACTCCTAGGGAAAGTACCAGAAGAGATAAATAAGACAGACTCCCACTTGTTTTTAGTTCTAAGAGCAGCAATAATGAAGCAAATTACAAGACACAGGTTGAAAAATAACAGTTTAGTAAGAGCAAAATGGAAGGATCTTGTAAATGAAATCTGTGAAATGGAAAGAATGACAATGAAATCCGAAATCAGCTTCATGTTTTTGAAAGAAGGTGGGAAAATGGGAGAGATACAAAATGACCAGTACGTCAAATGATTCACTGATTAGCGGGTGATGAACAAAAATGCAGCATTACATGCTATTTTATCTGCTCTTGATAGTTCTCGCTCTCTCTCTTTGGTGTTTCCTGTGTACATGATTGGTACAGATGTGTATCCCTTATTTATGGTCTTTCGAGCATTTACCCAACCTTGCATGTCACTCATACTAATATTGGTGATGTTAATTGGTTCCCATATATACAAGTCTAGAAACCTAACCATGGAGTATGTGTTTTGAGCTTGACCTGACCTGCTGTCTTATCGAAAGTCAATGAATATTATCTATATCATCATTATTATTTTTATTTTAACTTTATTAAAATGATGTTACATATATATAATTTTTTCCTATTTTTTCTTCTTTTTTATTTATTTATCTTTTTTATTTCTGTTTTATTTATTTATTTATAAATAGATTTTTTGTTTGTTTGTTTGTTTTTTTCACTATCATATGTGTATGTAAGTATATACCTCCTGGTTGTGGTACATTACTTTCTTCATTTGCTGTAATTATTTTATTTATGCTGAATTAATTGCAACATGTCGCAATCTGCAAAAAAAAAAATGCAAATAAAAAAAAATAAAAGGTCTGAGCCGAAGTCCAGTTTTTGTCTTATAGCCTTCCCCTATGTCCACATTTTCATGGTTTCAACAATATTTATTGCCAATTTTCAATGGATTTGTTTTACTGATTTGCACACCTATATTTTTACCATAAATAAAAGTAGTCCCAGGCAAATAAATTTAAGGCCTTTATTTCACATTAATGAAAACAAAAACGTCAGAAAAAAATTAAAGAGGTCCCAGCCTTGTGAGAAAACAGCTTCATCCAAAGATTAGCTCAGGCTGATATTTTAAATAAAAAGGTTTGATGTTTACAGCTCCACAGAGGGGGTTAAAGGAGAGCAGTTGGGGAGATTCTAAGGGTCCATGACTGACAGAGGCCCCATCAGTATTTTTTTTATCAGTTTATTAACATTTTACTAAGTAAAAGTATCCGCAAACAACAAAAAATCAAACTTGTCTTGTTTTTAACTGAAAATAAATGTCCAGGCATTCTTTACATCAGGGTCTGTGTCTCTTATGGTAATTGGATAAAACGATTGAAAACAGATATCAAAAATAGAAAACAACTGTATATTTGATTTTTGTTATAAAATAAAACATCAAAATTGAAATACAGCTTGATTTTACTTTTTGTTGTCGAAAATGAGTAAGGAAAAGTCAAATAATGGTTTGATTTTCAATTTTAATTTCTACAAATGAAATAGAATAGAGCACAAGACACAAATGGAAAAATGACCTGTATAATTGTTTTGGATTACCGGAAGTTTTCACGACAAGAATATTGCTCATACTGACCAGTAGATGGCCACAGCGTGGTGCCTATACATGCCAACCGTCCGGATCCGGACTGAGTGATGGTTCTGTTTGGACACGTGACCAATCTCTGATAAATTCACGAGAATAAATTTTCATAGAGATTTTTTTCCAGCGGTTGAGGCTATAGACAGCGGGCGCTGCTGCTCCAGTTAACACTAGAACCGCTACAATGGTTTGATCACAAGCCTGTTATGCTATGAGTTTTCCTAAATATATGTTCTGTATGTCATCTGAAGCTTATAAGGTTGTTTGATGAAGCACTAAAGATTTCTGAGCCTTTCCACCTCCAACCGCTGCAGCAGTCACACAGACAGCTGTGGAATGAGACATAATGATTCATTTAGTGGAGGGGATATTCCAGGCGCTATGGTGTTTGCAGTGTGAGCTGCAGCAAACAGGAGGCAGTGCCAAATAAATAGCCAGTCCAAATAAAAAAAAGACCCTTGTCACCTACAAGGGTTGTGACCGACCTGTGTGGTAAATGCTGATGGGGGCTGTGAGGGCTGAGAGCTTTTGTGCTGAAGTCGCGCTGCGCTGTCCGTGGTGCTGATCCACCAATCCATCTGCTTGGTCCTTTTTCTAATTGTTAACAAATCGATTTTTTTAAATTTATTTTTATTTAACCTTTATTTAACCAGGAAGTCCCATTGTTTTAAAAATCTCTTTAACAAGAGAGACCTGGCCAAAATAGCAGCCATACAGTTGATCATTTGTTTGTGTTATTTTCATTGTTGCAGTTCTACAGTTTTTTTGGACTAGATTGTATTAAATGTTTTACATTTTGCAAGGTCTAGCAACCTTGTTCTGTTTATGTATTATGAGTTTGGGTTCATGCAGTAGGTGTAGGGCCTTTGTGTGTGTGAGAGAAAGAGAAAGAAAACGAGAGAAAGACCAAAAGACAGGGACAAAGAGAGAGTTAAACACAGAGAGAGAGACAGACAGAGACATTGAGACAGAGAGTGAAATCCAAAACCTGTACAAATATAATACTCATCTTTCGATCACTTTCTTGTATCTCTTCTTCTGTTACATTATATTGCAACAATACAGCGGAAAAGCAGTTACAGATGATAGATGATTGTACTTTTATGTGGTGATTTCTTGTTTTCTGAAGATGTTAACTTTTTTTTACTTGAGGTGTGGGCCTTCAGTTTTTAAGGCTGGGACCTCAAAATTTTAGAATAAATAAGAGAAACATTTTTAGCCAATGTTCTGTGTGCACTTGTTTTTTCCTAAAAAGAGCCACCTTTTGTTTTTGTTTCCTAAAAATGTTGACTTTTTTACTTGATGTGTAGGCCTATAATTCTTCAGGCTGGGACCTCTTTAATTCTTTTCTGACGTTTTTGTTTTCATTAATGTGAAATAAAGGCCTTAAATTTATTTGCCTGGGACTACTTTTATTTATGGTAAAAATATAGGTGTGCAAATCAGTAAAACAAATCCATTGAAAATTGGCAATAAATATTGTTGAAACCATGAAAATGTGGACATAGGGGAAGGCTATAAGACAAAAACTGGACTTCGGCTCAGACCTTTTATTTTTTTTTATTTGCATTTTTTTTTTTTGCAGATTGCGACACGTTGCAATTAATTCAGCATAAATAAAATAATTACAGCAAAAAGTAATGTACCACAACCAGGAGGTATATACTTACATACACATATGATAGTGAAAAAAACAAACAAACAAACAAAAAATCTATTTATAAATAAATAAATAAAACAGAAATAAAAAAGATAAATAAATAAAAAAGAAGAAAAAATAGGAAAAAAATATATATATGTAACATCATTTTAATAAAGTTAAAATAAAAATAATAATGATGATATAGATAATATTCATTGACTTTCGATAAGACAGCAGGTCAGGTCAAGCTCAAAACACATACTCCATGGTTAGGTTTCTGGACTGGTATATATGGGAACCAATTAACATCACCAATATTAGTATGAGTGACATGCAAGGTTGGGTAAATGCTCGAAAGACCATAAATAAGGGATACACATCTGTACCAATCATGTACACAGGAAACACCAAAGAGAGAGAGCGAGAACTATCAAGAGCAGATAAAATAGCATGTAATGCTGCATTTTTGTTCATCACCCGCTAATCAGTGAATCATTTGATGTACTGGTCATTTTGTATCTCTCCCATTTTCCCACCTTCTTTCAAAAACATGAAGCTGATTTCGGATTTCATTGTCATTCTTTCCATTTCACAGATTTCATTTACAAGATCCTTCCATTTTGCTCTTACTAAACTGTCATTTTTCAACCTGTGTCTTGTAATTTGCTTCATTATTGCTGCTCTTAGAACTAAAAACAAGTGGGAGTCTGTCTTATTTATCTCTTCTGGTACTTTCCCTAGGAGTAGGAAATGTGGACTAAAATTCAGTGATATGCCCCAAATATCTGAGATTTCTTGAAAGGAGTTACCCCAAAATTCCCTGATAACTTAACATGACCAAAATACATGACCATGGTTTGCCATTAACTCCCCACATTCTCTCCAACAAATTGATGTGATATTGTTTTTGTACTTACTTTGAATTTGGGGCATCTAAAAAGATCTCATTAAAACTTTCCTCATATACTCTCTCGCCACCTTTTGTTTTTGTTTCCTAAAAATGTTGACTTTTTTACTTGAAGTGTAGGCCTTTAATTCTTCAGGCTGGGACCTCTTTAATTTAAAAGAAAAAACCTGTTATTTAGCTCTGTTAGCGCTTTTTTATAAATTAATTTTATTCTGACGTTTTTGTTTTCATTAATGTGAAATAAAGGCCTTAAATTTATTTGCCTGGGACTACTTTTATTTATGGTAAAAAAAATATAGGTGTGCAACTCAGTAAAAAAAAATCCATTGAAAATTGACAATAAATATTGTTGAAACCATGAAAATGTGGACATAGGGGAAGGCTATAAGACAAAAGCTGGACTTCGATTCGGACCTTTTAATTGGAGGAAGTTTTATTAACTGAACGTCAATGACTTGAATACCCCTGTTCAAGGGCTTTCTGACGGTTGGCATGGGTCGGACCCCCCGGAGCTGTAAACATCAAACCTTTTTTATTTAAAAAATCAGCCTGAGCTAATCTTTGGATGAAGCTATTTTCTCATAAGCAAAAACACACATTTTAGTTTTTACATAAAATATTTTTCTATTAAAATATTTCAGTTAGAATTTATATACACAGTAAATGCGTTATTTTAATGAAATCTCCTAAAAACAGTGCATTTAATGAATCTAATGTTTTTGAGTTAAATGTTTTAGCTTAACTTGAACCCGCAGCCTCCCGCTGACCTCTGGTTGTCATGGTGACAAGTACTGACTTGACTTGTTTAAATCACGCTCAAACCTTTGCAGAGGTGACCGCTGACGGGAGATTGTCCGGATTGAGATCTTCATTTGTGGAATAATTTAAGAGATTTAAGGAGAGAGAAATCGATATCAAATATCTGTGAACCTGCAAGACCTTCAAGAG
The DNA here is from genome assembly GCA_037902135.1 of Cetoscarus ocellatus. NCBI lineage: Eukaryota > Metazoa > Chordata > Actinopteri > Labriformes > Labridae > Cetoscarus > Cetoscarus ocellatus. Next base: position 1,974,575 of record JBAMNC010001240.1, read on the forward strand.
CCATTAAAGAGAGGGACAACATGGCCGCCGCGGGACTGCGCCGAGAGAAGGCCGTGCTGAGTCTGGGCATTGTCAGAGTGCTGGACGAACATTACGGTAAGTCTCAACTTTAAGGTGTTTGTGTGTTTACCTTTACAATAAAGCGTTTTACTGTAAGCTGGTAAAGTAGAGACACAAATAGATGAAGTTGTTGTAACAAAGCATGAAAAAGTGAGTGATTTTAGCTTCATTTTGGTTTAGTATGCCGTTTGGTGTAGGTCTTTTTGCTGTTGGAGATACTGCTCCAAACTGACTGTAAATTACATCAGATGATAAGTGCGGACACGACACGTAGAAAATGTGAAACTTTTGAATTTATTGGCTGAGTAACAAATCACTTTAGTCATCACGAATTTTCGCGGTCCGTCAACATTGAAAGTATAGGACAAAGATGGCGGCGGGTCGGCTCGGTCTCCGTGGAGACCTTACAACGGGTTCGCCTTTAGTGAGATCAAGGGCCGCAAACTCAAGTGTAGAGGGAGTTTTGAAGATAAAAATGACAAATGAATGTGGAAAAACTGTGATATTATTAGTCACTGAAGCTTTTGTTACTGTCAGTTGTGTCCACAATCTAGAGGAGGACATTAGATAATGCTGTAATACTGGTTTATGTCTGAAAATCTTATGTTACAACATCAATAAGTGTGTTTGACTAGAGTGATGGAAAGCTGTTGTAAAAACTGACATTTCAACATGTAAATGAAATGTTATTTTCAAGGAGTATTATCCTCCTGAGACCCAGAAGAAAAATAGTTTTGAACTAAAGATTTTTTTGGATAATATAGGTCTGGTGGTTGAAAGAAACATGCCCAAACAAAAAAAAAGATTGAAATTATTTTTTATTTAATTTTTATCACATGTCCTTTGTAGTGGACATGGGGTCTCTGTACATCAAAAAACGTAATTTCATTTCTATATGGATTTCTGATAAAATTGATAATCTAGTATCATAAATGCATTATTAATGCTATTAATAATGTAAATCAACAGGGTCCATCGTTGTGATTTTGTGTGTGTGTGTGTGGATGTGTGTGGGTGCATGTGTGGGTGTGTGTGCATGCCTGTGTGTGGTTGTGTGGCGTACATTGTTGCGCGCATGTGTGTGTGCGTGTGTGTCTGTGTGTGTGAGTAAGAGAGAGAGACAAACAATATTCTGTCCTTGCAAATCCCTGACTTACACATTGCTTCCTGGCCATAATGGCTTGTGGGTGTCCTCACTTTGTCCCTGCTCTGCTGCGGGTATGTCCCTGTCTAACCCTTCACCTTCCTCCTCTGAACTTTCAACTTCCTTCAGTACTATTTGGCCCTCAATCTCATCCTCATCTGAAAGCTCTAAGTCTGAATCTCCCTCCACAATTCTAAGCAAAATCCTGTCAGCCTCACTCAGCCTTTTTTTCTGTAGTATGGAAATTCATTAGAAAATAGCGGTAGTAAGTCCTGCTGTCCAATACAAAGGACATTGAATAAAAGTTATGTTTTGAAAGGGTTAAAATCATTGTACTTTAATAAAATCTTCCTAAATTGAAGTTAAGACTCTTATACTGAAGGATCCTTACTGCTTGTCTGCAGAATTATGAATCAAGTTTTATTTTATATATTTTTTGATTGTGATGGAGTTGTGAAAGTCCTGCACAATGCACTGAATCTAATTTTTGTGCTGAAACCCTACTCACCCTGCCAATCCACACACAGCACACACGCTCACTTACATGCACACACAAAGACACACAGAAAACCATATTAGAGGACTGAGGAAACAAGGTTTATTGTTGTCCTGGCACGTACATAACAATAATTGATACACTGGACTCAAACAGCAATATTTAAATAACTGAAGAAATCATAAAATATGTTGCTATGATTACAAGTCTACATCCACAACTGATGAATAGTATTTATAAAAATCTGCTTTTCACAGTAAATCAGTCTGAAGTTAACTGTGTTTAAAGTCATGGATGCTCTCTTAATCCAGTCTGAAATGTTTTTATTCTTTCAACAATGTGAGTGATACTTCCTTCTGTTTTTGCTCTCCCTCTAACAGACCTACCCAGACCAGGCGTAGTTCTTCAGATGTTTGCAACGAACCTGAGGAACAGGCCCCTAAACAGTTGGGGAACCATGGCCCTGAGCAAGACTATGTACAGCCTGTACTATGCCCTTGTCACAGGGTCAAGGGTGTACCCTGACATTAAAATCAAGGCCTTCTACAACGCTGGACTCACGAGAGCCTCATTTGGAGCAACAGACATGCAGGAGAACTGCGACTCTCCTTTACTGCAGGAACCAGCCGGTGTGATGGTGCCCCCTCCAGACTCGAACCCTCCTCCTCCAACCATCCAGTCCCCAGTTCATCCTGAGAGTTTGGACCTCTACTCCTTAAGGGCGAACAGAGATAACAACATCAGTGTTGTTATGCTCTCCGGCAGACGAATGACCAGAGTCATCTCAACTGTTTACAGCTCTGATGGCACTGAGCTGGCCAACCGCTGGAAGGTGACCACCTACGACGAGGACGGCCAGTGTCTGATGTCGGTCCTTTGTAAGTTTCTCCGGGAGTCAGCTGTGTATGCACAGACTCCGAGACAGATGAAGAGGAGTCGTCCAGATGAGGAGAGCAGCAGCCAGGCTCCACCCAGGAAACGCCTGAGACTGTGAGAGCTTTTGGTCCAAGCAGTCAACAACCACTGCTCCATCAGAGGAGCCTGAGGGTTTCTTCTGATAGATTTGTGAAGTTTATTTCATCATGGAGGTGGCACACGGGTCAGTGATTTTGGTGCGTCTTGCACGTTTCTTTATTTCTTGGCACTGCCTGTGTGTCCAACATGGTGGAAACTTTGTAGGAGCTTTGGGAGCTGTGACTTTATTTAATGACTTCAGCTGCTCAAGAAGCAAGAAGACGTGGAAGAAGAGGCTGAGCAACGAAACGGTAAAATACTGTAACAGCAGCTTGTGGTCAGTCTTCTACGGAGGCGGATTAGGGCAACTGAAAAATTTAGAGGCTGAAAAAGATTTCTGTCAGAATTCTAAAACTTTAGTCTTTCAGTTGAAACTTTGATCTCAAAATTCTGACTTTTCCCTTAAGATATTGGTTTGAACCTCAAAATTTTGGCTTTATTCCTAGAAATATGATTTTTTTTCAGCAATTTTGACTCAAATTTGGCAATTTGATTTTTTTCAAATCAATATCCTGACTTCAAATCAGACTTCTGAATTAAATTTTAAAATTCTGACTTTGTCTCTCAAAAATCTTACTTTTATCTCAGAACTTTTCTTAATCTCAGATTTCTGATTTTTAACTCCTAATTCTTCATTTTTTCCAGAAGTCTGGATTTTTAAAAAATAAAATTTTAGACTTCCATCTCAGAATTCTGACTTTAAATCTTAATATTTTGCCTCATATCCTATAATTCTGACTTTAATCTAAAAATTCTGGCCCTAATCCTCTCCCTAGTCCTCTTTTGAGTCAACATCCGTTAAGTTAACCAGCTTGGTTAATCGTGACCTCAGAGGGTGATTCTTTGCGTCTGGCAGGACTAACACCACCCCATGGTCTTCTGTCTGGATCCATGATGCTCTATCAGCTGTAAATAGTTAATGTCATCATGGTGATGGTACACAGGTCAGTGATTTTGGTGCGTCCTGCACGTTTCTTTATTTCTTGACGCTAGCCTGAGAGTTGACCATGGCAGATACTTTGAGGGAGCTTTTTGGAGCTGGGACTTTATTCTGGTGTTGTGGACTGAACACAAGCTCCATCAGCCTCAGACTTCACTTTAGATAAAGTTACAGAGAGATGGACCTGGATAGCTGCAGGACTGAAATCAGAGTCCACATCACCTCTGATTCACCAAAGAGATGGAGGAGACGAGGAAGGAGAGGCTGACAGAAGATGAGGAAGAAGACCAGACCATCCAGCGGGAGAAGAGGAGACCCTTTACACTAAGACCTTTATCTTTTTATATTTGAACAATTTACAGTAATACAGATAAATCAGAATGATTCAAACAAGCAGGTTTCAAGTTTTCACTGAGATTTATTTTGTCTTCTAGGAAAGGAAAAGAGCAAAGACCAGAGCATAGATGAAGACCTGAGGAGGACACCAGAGGAGGACCAGAGCAGAGATGAAGACCTGAGGAGGACACCAGAGGAGGACCAGAGCAGAGATGAAGACCTGAGGACACCAGAAGAGGACCAGAACAGAGATGAAGACCTGAGGAGGACACCAGAGGAGGACCAGAGCAGAGATGAAGACCTGAGGAGGACACCAGAGGAGGACCAGGGCAGAGATGAAGACCTGAGGAGGACACCAGAAGAGGACCAGAACAGAGATGAAGACCTGAGGAGGACACCAGAGGAGGACACCAGAGCAGAGATGAAGACCGGAGGAGGACCAGATGAGACCAGAGGCTTTGATCCAGGGCAGCACAGGACAGCATACACTGCAAACTTTCTCCAAAAAAAGATAAGTATTCATTTATTTGCTTATTTTTCATTATAACTTGATTAAAGATTAAATAAATTTTCTTGTAAATCATTTGGACAAAGTTATTAACATCCTCACTCTTTTTAGATTCTCAGGAAGAACCACCACACTTGAAAAAGCTAAGTATAGATTTTATATTTTAATTTTCATAAATATTTGGTTATTTCCACTGTTTTTTGTCCACTATGACTTGTCTTGTCCATCATTTGTCTTTCAGAGAGAGCAGAGAAAAGGACACAAGGATGGAACAAGATCACAGACGTGAATCCAGTCTGCCATTCAAGTGAAGCATCTTGATGACAGAAGTGACTTATTGAAGATTTATTTTGTCTTCTAGGAAAAGGAGAGGAACCATGACCAGAGCAGAGATGAAGACCTGAGGAGGACACCAGAGGAGGACCAGAGCAGAGATGAAGACCTGAGAATGACACCAGAAGAGGACCAGAGCAGAGATGAAGACCTGAGGTCACCAGAGGAGGACCAGAGCAGAGATGAAGACCTAAGGTCACCAGAAGAGGACCAGAGCAGAGATGAAGACCTGAGGAGGACCAGATGAGACCAGAGGCTTTGATCCAGGGCACCACAGGACAGCATACTCTGCAGACTTTCTCCAAAAAAAAGATAAGTATTCATTTATTTGCTCATTTTTCATCATAACCTGATTAATTATTCAATTAATTTTCCTCTAAATCATTTGGACAAAGTTTTTAACATCCTCACTCTTTTGACGTTCTCAGGAAGAACCACCACACTTGAAAAAGCTAAGTATAGATTTTATATTTTAATTTTCATAAATATTTGGTTATTTCCACTGTTTTTTCTCCACTATGACTTGTGTTTTCCATCATCTGTCTTTCAGAGAGAGCAGAGAAAAGGACACGAGGATGGAACAAGATCACAGCCGTGGAGCCAGTCTGCCATTCAAGTGAAGCATCTTGATGACAGAAGTGAGTTATTGAAGATTTATTTTGTCTTCTAGGAAAAGGAGAGGAACCATGACCAGAGCAGAGATGAAGACCTGAGGAGGACACCAGAGGAGGACCAGAGCAGAGATGAAGACCTGAGGAGGACACCAGAAGAGGACCAGAGCAGAGATGAAGACCTGAGGAGGACACCAGAGGAGGACCAGATGAGACCAGAGGCTTTGATCCAGGGCAGCACAGGACAGCATACTCTGCAGACTTTCTCCAAAAAAAAGATAAGTATTCATTTATTTGCTCATTTTTTATCATAACCTGATTAATTATTCAATTAATTTTCCTCTAAATCATTTGGACAAAGTTTTTAACATCCTCACTCTTTTTGCATTCTCAGGAAGAACCACCACACTTGAAAAGCTAAGTATAGATTTTATATTTTAATTTTCATAAATTTGGTTTGTTACACAGTTTTTTGTCCACTTTGACTTGTCTTGTCCATCATTTGTCTTTTAGAGAGAGCAGAGAAAAGGACACGAGGATGGAACAAGATCACAGACGTGGAGCCAGTCTGCCATTCAAGAGATGAAGACCTGAGGAGGACACCAGAGGAGGACCAGAGCAGGGAGAAAGAGTCCAAAAGAGAGGTGCAGGAATGAGAGAAACTCTTCATCTTTGTTTTTTAGTAACGGGCCCTAATGATGAAAACATGATAAAATAGCTCATGGTGATCATGATGTTTATGAGACAGATTCTCCATGATCGGTCAAATATCCTGTTCTGTGCTACTTTGGAGCTCAGATGATCATTTCTCCAACCTGGAGGTGGAGCTCTAAACCACAGATGCATTGTGGGAGACTGAGTCTGCAGGAGGGAATGAGTGAGCCAGGACTTCACAAAGGAGACTTAAGACTTTATGACCTTTTCTCATCATAGATTATACAGAGTATAGACCTTGACTGAAAAAGGGGAACGTCTTCCCTCCTGCAGATGCTGAAGCAGAGTTCCACCACCAATCATGACTTTGCAGAGGGGCCATATGACGAAAACCATCCTCCTGAATGTTCATATAATTTCCTCCATGCTGAGGTCAGACAACACAGTCTTTTTGTTTGTTATGATGTTAACTGAGTCAGATAGATGACTATAGAGCTAAAATAAGTGCCATGACAGTGATGCCCGGCAGGCTAGCCCACAGCAAACAAACTGTAATTACTGTACTTTGCTGTATTTGTTTGTTGATTCTCACTAAGTCCCGGCCCCTGAGGTTAAAAATGTAATGAAGAAATCTGCAGGTCCTTGAATGTCCACTTGAGGCAGTCATAACACACTCTGTGATTAAAGTAAGAAATAACCTGAATTACAAGCTGGTTCAATGAAAGATTTTGATCAGAATAGTTTATGTCTGTTCAAGTCTTCAATACTGTCCTCTAGTTCTGAATTTGTAAGATTCATGGATTCACTGAGACATGAGTTTCTGTTTCCGGCTTTCAACAGGAACATAAATCTTTCCTGATTAAAGTTAAAATACTGACAACCATAAAAGTTTACTGTTTTTTTAGGAGCTGTGGTGACTATTTGTGACGCAACATCTAAAAAAAGTTATGAGAATAGGATCATGGCCGACCACAACAACCAAAGTTTAGCTAAATTGCAGTAAAGATATTACATACTGGGGGAGGTGCATAGTTAAAACAGACATTAATATCTCTTTTCAGGTAAAGAATAAATCACATAAATGTCAACTGTTGCAAATCTACCTTTTAGATAAAAGGCCAGAAAGCCTCGTTATCCCTGATCACTGCTGAGAGAGCCTGAAGTGCAGAAACTCTGTCCACTTCAGTGATGGCACTGCAGTGGGAGTGATAACATTTTTAACAGGCTTAAACATATTTGCTACTGTCAGCAGAATCTAGAGATTCATTAAACATGATCAAAATCTGTATCTATAGTTCAATTCAAGATGCTTTATTTTCATGAAAGCTGTGAAAAACTATATTGCCAAAGCATAACATAAATTATGTAAGAAATTGTTAAATTGACATTTATTTCTATATATTTTATTTAAAAAGATGCTTTATTTAGAATAAAAATTACTTTTAGAGAATAAAAAAGCTCTTTAATACTGACAGATTATTTTAGATTATTTATGATATTCTACTATCAATCATAATCATCGTGCAGTCGTACAAAAAGAGTAATAGTAGATCAATAAAGATAGGTAGATAAATAGTAATATCTTTGAATTTTAGATGATGATGAATTATTGTCTTAACCACTGCTTTACCTAAAACCAAACCATATTTCTAAGGCACTCCACATTTTTATCCACACAAAATAAAATCATTAATGCTACAGCATCTGATCAGTTTTACATATTTATTTTGTCTACAAATGTCCAATAAATATGTCATCCAGCTGTATTTTTCTCTAAATGTTTATCAGAGTTATCAAATATTTTTATACAGAGTAACTTCAAAAGTCATTCATTAGTAGTTGTTCACTTATATCAGTTATACATACTGTATTTGCATGAATTCCCAAGGCACATGTAGACCTGCCTCGTGCCTTGCCACACCACATGGGAACCATTGCTCTAGCCTGATGCTAATGCTAACAGCAGTTACACAGCAGGTTGCTGAAGTGCATCTGTTATTTGACTGTAACATTTCTCTCATTTCAGTCTGTTGTACTAAAGCCTCATAAAGGCCATAGAGTTGTAAGAGCTCAAAAATGTTTTCCTCTATCCCATAGTTAAAACTCAGAGATACAGTTTCCCTAGATAGATAGACATTTGATTTCAACATTTGAAAAAATTATGACCTCAAACTGCATATTTCATCAATTATACTAAGAAGAACTACATTAAATGAGCTTGATTTTGATAAATCAAAGTGATTTATGCTGAAATCAGGGAAATAAGGTACATGTTTGAAAATGAAACCAGTAAAGTAGGGGTCTGCTGCTCTTTAAAGACTCACACAGTATGGGTCTTAGGTCCCTGGTATTGCTCTTTGGGGGTCGGAGGTCACTGCTTCTGCCTAAGCAAGTAGTTAGAAAAAGTCAAATACTGTTAGCTTGACTGAACCTAGACTTTAACAAACATTTTAGCATGTTATTCCGCTTAAAACTGTCAAATCAAAAATCTCAATATGAATCTAAAACTCCTGCTTATTACAGTATAAAATCAGCTTATTCTCCAGTATGTTTGCACCTCAATCGGCCCAAACTTATCAGACGTTCTGCAGTAGACATGCAGGGTTTTGACCCACAAGCCAAGCAGCAAAGAAGAGGTTTGTGGTAACTGACTGAAAAAACACAAACAATTACCTCCATCTATGAATGGATCCTTACCCAATGCTTGTATGCTGAGACAAGGACAATAGGCCACTTAAAATCAAGTTACAGATGAATTTTGTCTTAACCGTATGGAAATGACTGACTGACATGACACAGCACATTGACTTTGTTAGACTTTCTGTCAGGAGGTCATGAGCTTTGGTTGTTGTTTACTTTGACACCTAAATACAATAAAAGGTCCCATGGCAGCACTGCTGGGCTGTAATGCTTATTGTGGTCTGACCTCGGCTTTGGTTGCTACAGAAAGACTTCAGAGGATCAGAGCACCAAGAAAACTGTTTATCTCGCTCTCTCTCTTTCGTTGAGCACCTTGACTGGTTGGAGAAGTGACATCTGGGTCTCTTTCTCCTCCTGTAAACATCTTAGTTCTGTGTATCACTCCTTAATATCTTTCATTTCTCTCTGTGTGCCTCAAACTAAAACTGGTCACTAACACACACCACTGTCAGCCCCAACGTGGATCCTTTGATTTGATATTTTTGATTTCTTTAAACTCGAGGCCCATCACATGTTGACCAGAGAATGCACTGAAAAATAGAAAAGAAAAAAACTGCCTATTAAGTGTGGGTTCATGCAGCAGGTGTAGGGCTGTTTGTGTGTGTGAGAGAAGGAGAAAGAAAATGAGAGAAAGACCGAAAGACAGGGAGAAAGAGAGAGTTAAGCACAGAGAGAGACAGAGAAATCCAGAACCTGTGTAAATCTAATATTCATCTTCCTGTCACTTTCTTGTATCTCTTCTTTTGTTATATTATATTGCAACAATACAGCGAGAAAGCAGTTACAGATGACAGATGATTGTGCTTTTAAGTGTTGATTTCTTGTTTTCTGAAGATGTTGGCTTTCTTTTTTTCCTTGAGGTGTAGGCCTTTAGCGTTTTTAGGCTGGGACCTCTTTAATTTTAGAAAAAATAAGAGAAACATTTTTAGTCAATGCTCTTTATGCACTTTTTTCCGTAAAAAGAGCCACCTTTTATTTTTGTTTTCTGAAGATGTTTACTTTACTTGACGTGTAGGCCTTCAATGTTTCAGGCTGGGACCTCTTTAATTTAAAAGAAAAAAATGTTGTTCTGATTTGTTTGCACTTTTTTAATTCATTTTATTCTGAGGTTTTTGTTTTAATTAATGTGAAATAAAGGCCTTAATTTTTTTTTTTGCCTGGGATTACTTTTATTTAAGGTTAAAGATATAGTTGTGCACTCAGTAAAACATGTCCTGCTTTGAAAATTGACAGTAAATATTGTTGAAACCATGAAAATGTGGACATAGGAGAAGGCTATAAGACACAAACTGGACTTTGGTTTGGATCTTTTACTTTGAGGAAACTTTATTAACTGGACCTTCTGACTTTTAATTGAAGACTCCTGTTGAAGGGCTTTATGAAGGTTGGCATGTGTAGGCGCCACGCTGTCGCCATCTACTGGTCTGTATGAGCAATACTATGGTGACAACTTCCGGTAATCCAAAACAATTATACAGGACATTTTTCAATTTGTGTCTTGTGTTATATTCTATTTTCTTTTTAGAAATTAAAATTGACAATCAAACCGTTATTTGACTTTTCCTTACTTGTTACACACAGCAAAAACTAAAATCAAGCTGTATTTCGATTTTGATGTTTCTGGTTTAAAACAAAATCAAATATCCAGTTGTTTTTCTATTTTTGATATCTGTTTCCAAACGTTTTATCCAATCACCAAAAGAGACATGGTAGCTGTACCTCTACTTATATTCAAGCTTACTTAATAAAATGAACTTCAGGTATACTACTTTTTGCTAAGGGTATTCTGCTTGAACACGGTGGTCTGGTTTGATTCAAAGAGAACTAGTCTGGTTCAAAGTGGGAGTGAGAGCCATCTGAACCAAACAAGAACAAAACAGGAAGTGAACTAAAAGTGGTACATTGTGGCTTTAATTTGGATGAATTTCACAACAGTAAGCAAGCTAACTTAACGTTAACAGACTATCAAGCAGAGTGTGGCTATTGCCCGATCTGGTGATCAACCAAGCAGCAACGTCAAGGGCTGAAAAATGAAGCCAATGCAAAGGTGACAAACAATGCAGTTCCTCGGGTGTCTGCAAAGTTTTTACAACCTGAATGAACACATTTAAAGCCTGATTCAACAAACGGCTTCAATATAAATATTTAATATATCTGTCTTAAGGCTCTCATTGTAAGGCGGAATTTTTCTGTTTTTAATGATTTATTAAGAATCTCAAATTGTGGATAATTACAGACTTAATTGACACAGATACAAGCCTGTGCAGTCCCACATCAGTCTGTCAGTAGGTTGATCTGAAGTTTGGTTGAGACTGCATTGACAGAATGGCTTCAACAAGGTTCAACAGGCTTCTTTGATAATCCAACCTCTGACTCCACACGGCACTGATTATTTCTGTCTACATGGTCCTCAAAAGATTAATGTCAACATGTCAATGCTGAATGTGGTTACACAGGGTTCCCACTCTTTTCTAGAAATCATTTTCCAGGATGTTTTCACCCTCCACACACACTGCAGTGTCCTTTTCTACAGTTGTACCTTACATTTTGTACATTTACCCAGATTGCGATGTTTATTGTTTATGCCTCTTCCACCCCAGAGGTCTGATTTACAAGATGTGCAGTCTATGGCTGTAACACATCTATGAAATATCAGACATTCTCCGACATTCTTAGAAATTATGACTAATTTATCAGAGAACAGCACAATGACAGCCACAGACTCCAGTGTCACATAAACTGAAGTTACATTATTGGTGTGGGTGATTCTCAGGTTAATTAGCCTTCTAAAAAACAAGATTAAAGCATCATGACCAATATCTCTAGCTAGCTCCACCGCATCATACTGAACTTAAAAATAACTTAAATAACTAACTCATGAACATTTTATTTCTTTTTGCCCCCATTGTTTTGAGTTTTACATTTTATTCCTTAACTTCCATTATTTTATCTACTCATATTTTATGGCTCAGTGTGCATTTGTTACCAAGTACATTGTTACTTCATTTTCTATCATTTCTGTTCACTAACAAGATAGAAGGGAGATAAATAATCTTCCAGGACTATTCATGCTTTTCCAGGACATTTTACTTTTTTCCTCATTCCCCATGTTTTCCATGGCTGGAAAATTGGTCCATCATTTTCCAGGTTTTCCAGGACATGTGGGAACCCTGGCTCCAGTGTCACCTGAGCTTGACTAAGTACAGCTTTGTCTCTCTTTTATAACCAAATCAAATACAGTCTAGACTTCTGAACAGCTTTAAGCTTAAAGTTATCCTCAAAAATCTCAATGAGCATGGACCAGAACAAAGACCACAGCTATAGCCCCAGCTAGTGGTGGGTGATGGTGGGTTCACCACATTAAACAGGCTCTGGTCCACCAAACACAGAGCAGCGTGACAAAACCAAACTGAATCAAATGTTTCAACCTCACCCTCGTACCAAACCGTGTCTGCTGAACTTTACATGAGACAGTAAATCTACTTTAGGGAGGTCTCAAGGTCGAACTTCAACAGAAGCTGTGGAGGAGAAATTTTTAAAGAGTTTATACATTATTTTTAGGGATGCATGATATTGGATTTTTGCAGATATCTGATATGCCGAAATTTTTTAATTCATTATGGCTGATATTTCTGGTCAAGAGCTCCAGCTCTATACTTAACAAAAATGGACTTGTTTGTTTCAGTGTTACAGTATATTTTTGTGTGAAACCCTTGATTTTTAAATGTACCCATGCAGTGATGAGAAGGTGTATCAATATTGTACATTTGTGTAATTTGCTGATATTCCACTGATAAATCTGCTGTAAATATCTGCAAAAATTTCAATATCGGCCGAGACAGATACTTCATTTTTTAAGGCTGATATCAGCTGATACTGAGATCAAACTGATAATATCGTACATCCCTAATTATTTTAACCTGATCAAAAGAATCCTGTCACACTGATTTCAGGGTGAAAGGGAAAACATATTAAAAAAAAAATGAAAATCAAAATGATGTTTTGATGCAGGACTTGTAGCATATTATAAAGAAAGCGCTTAAGGTAGACATGAGACAAATCTCTAGGTTTGTAAGTGCTGGGTGTATTTCAAAACTCTGCACAAGGACAATGAACAAAATAAAAAACTGAGACAAAAATAACCTTAAAGCTCAACAGAATTGAAAAAGCTCTGTCCTGTGACATGCCTTCAACATGCTACACTTTTTAATCTGCTGATTTGTCAAAGCTGCTGTTGGCTGCTCAGGTCACAAGGCTCCCTCAGGGTTGTGTTGCGTCTCCTCTGCTACCATGCCCACAGTAATACTGTACTTACAATATTAAAGACAATTGGAAAACACAACAGAAATACAAAGCATGCTTGCAAGGTTTTAGTGTACATGACATACATGTCAGTCTTTATCTAAGGCAAGTGTATGTACAGGGTAACAACACCCAGCACGCTCCCAGGCAACTCAAGGTCAATTCGCTCGTCTATCTCTGCATTCGGCTTATTTATTGTCTTCTCATTTCATCTTCATGTGTTTGTGTGTGTGCTAAGACATAAAAAACAATATCACATTATCTTACTGTCTATTTAAAGAGCTTTCATCTTTACACAGTCCTTACTTCATCATGCACCATGGCTTTTATATTACTTTACAATTACTTTTTACAAAATATGAAGATAATTCCTTTAAAGATTGACTGCAAATCAACACAGCCTTGTTAAAACAACAAAAAAAATCAATCACATATTACATCCTGAGAATTAAAATGTACAAGAAATGGACAAGTGGAATCATTCAGGTGCACCAGGAGCTTGAGAGATAAAAATAACTTGGTAGATAAAAATAAAATAAAATCACAAAAGGAATTCCCCCTAAAATGTTGCAGGAATAGGAGGACAGCACAGCTTTATTGATTTTACTTGCTCAATCATTTCACCCAACCTTTTGAGTGTCAGTATAGGGGAACTCGAACAGTTAAGTCTGCAGAGCAAAAAGTATTTTTATTATTCAGATAATGTGCCCATGTAGCTCACTGTCCACTCAACAAAACAACATTCACGTAGGCATTAAAAATGGATGTTTGCAAGCCCATTTCTGCTCTGACAGGTCAAACTTCAACATCCACTCCCTGCTTCTGATCATTTGACTGAAAAAAATACAATGGCGATGACCGATCATTCTAACAAAAGAAATATTTACTATTTACTTTGTCAAAATGAACGCCTCAAACAACATTAAGCAGGTGTTTTTGTGTAAGCCTACTGTCAGGACCTCAAGCACCCATGAGACGATGCACTAAAAAAGAAATGGTAAAAACTTTAAATACAGTGAGTACAGTAGCATTTCCTAATTTGTTCTCTGTTTTACTTCACTTACATCACAATACTTGCACAAGTCCTTGCTGGAAAATAAAAGAACTTTTGTGTCTGATAAATATATCTTTCTAAGCTATGCTCAAGGTGCTGCGTCACAGAAGTATTCAAGGTGCTGTCATTCAGGAATGGTCTGTGGAGGGCCAACGACAGGACGAGTGTGTCCAGAGTGTTTCATGACCTAAAACTGACATTACTCAGGTACCAACAAAGTGATGCCTGAGCATCACTTCACTGACCCCATTATGGTGACTTCCATGTTTTTGTTCACTCATATCAGTGTGTGTGTGTCTGTGTGTCTGTGTGTGTGTGTGTGATGAGGCTACGGTAGATTTTTCTGAAGACAAAAAAAAACCACTTCTTCTTCTCAACCACGGCTCAAGGATGGAATTTCCACATTCTTCCTGTGAGATCTCTCTGCTCCACTTCATAACCACTGATGCCTCTGTTTCTCTCTGAGCCTCGGGCTCCGCTCCAGTGTGCTGCCTTCATAGTGTCGTGTCCTGGTGAACTGACTGCAGGCAGCCCAGCAGCTGGTAATAGGGGCTGCCCGGCGATGCTACAGTCTCAAAGACTGATTGGAAAGCCCTGCGATCCAGCTCCTCGTCAATTTGGTGCCGATAGAAATCCATGGCCACCAGGCAGAACAGGTTAACATCCACCAACTCGCTGGAGCCCATTCTACTGACCACGTGTGGCAGTCTGGGTAAGAAGAGGTGTTAAGGACAATAAAGCTCATGGTTTGGTCAATTAAACAGCTCTGTTACCTCTTTTGTTTATACATATACTGTGTATATATGTGATTTAACACACTGTTTACCCACTCACATTAACTAAAGCAGGGTACACACATAAAGATTATCGAGGTGGTTTTTGTCCCGACTTCCCCCTTCCCGACCATGGACGGCACACGCCAGTTTATTTTTTTTATTTCTATAAGATTATCCTATAACATTACCCTGTGGTCTGAGGTGTGTTAAGAGTGAATTTTTCCTGATAATTGGCTCTGAAACAGGTCGAGGTTGACATCGTAAATATTAAACTTGTTCAATATTTACAACCAAAAATCTTCATGTGTGCGGGGAAAGCCGACAACTCCTGAGTCATGTATGTATATATATATATATATACACACACACACACACATACATACACACACATATATATACATATATATACACATATATACATATATATACATATATACATATATACACATATATACATATATACACATATATATGTATATATATGTATATATATATATATATATACAGTTGTGTTCAAAACAATAGCAGTCTCACATCACTATCAAGATAAATCACTGTTTTTGTTAGAATTTCAGCTTCTACACTGCAAGTAAGTTTCTAGAAGGTTTAGTAAATGTATAGAAAACCAACAGACACAACAGGCATGACGTGCATGCTGCTGATTCTGTGAAACTGAATCGTTCACTGAAAAGGGCCTGTTAAAAAAAAATAGCAGTGCTGGATTCAATTAGTGAGGTAACTGATTGTGTGAAAAAATAGGTGTTAAACAGGTGGCCCTGAATTAAGGGCAAAACCAAGAAATGCAGAGCTATTCTGGAACGTAGTACAATTGTCCTGGGCTTCAATACCTGTTGACCGGTGACAGAAGTTGGTAGGCTCCATGCACCACAGATGTGAAGCAGTTATCAGAAACCGTGGTTATGTAACTAAATATTAGTTTATGATTCTCAGGAGAGTTGAATCATCAAGCAATTCTTAGTTTATACACTACATTTTTGAGTTTGTACATAAAGATGTCAACACTGCTATTTTTTCGGACATTATATTTCTTGACTTTCTGCAAAATATTATCAAATTTAATTACTTTTTCCAATTTTCTTGCTTTGAAATAGAATGTGCAGTGTCCCCAATGCATTTGTGTGCATTAAAATAAAATTTATTTGAAGAATTTTGAGGTTTACTCACCTTTTTAAACACACTGCTATTATTATGAACATAACTGTATGTATATATCAAAACAGGCTTCTTCCTTTTTTGTTTGAAATGTTTAAGCAAAACAAGTCTGTAATTTTCTAACTCACCAACGCTGATGTTATAAACAAGAAAATTCAGTAAAGTTACAGTGTCAAGCAATGTTTGCTCGTTGATAACATAAGTAAAGCCAGCTAGTACACGGTCCATAGTCTTCCTTTTCAGAGAAAACTTCAGCAATTTTTAAAGCTTTATCACGATAATAACGTTCCTACACATGCAGATAGAATACGTCCCATGTTTGAATTTATCTATATTAATATCTGAATGTAAAAAAACAGAAAATATTGGTAAGTAATTACCAGAAATCACAGCTAAGCAGTTCATTTAAATGACCCGCCAAGCTCTGTTTGGAACTATTCAGCTGCTTCATGAACCACGAGACCCTCTGCATATTGACCCCTCAGTGACGAAAGTCTCTCTTTCCATGGCTCTGGTATTTAGAAAACATGTCTATGTTAATGAATTCATGGTTAATAAAGTGACATTTCTGATCAGTTGTTATGTCCAAAGGTTAGGATACAGAGCTGAGATCCACTGGGAGGTGGAGGCAGAAACAAAGAAACAGGAGAGGCTCCACACAGCCATAGCCACCGGTGTCCTCTGTGTGAAGTTGGACAAGGACAGCAGCACCCAGTCTCGCACCATCGATGACTGGCCGGTCGCATGGAGGGTCTGAAAAACCTGGAGACAAGACAGAGCAGAGCGAGAGGACAGGAGAGAGGGAGGAGTTAGGCGAAAATGTGTGAAAACAGATCATAAAAATCACTAAAACAGTGAAACTCAATCAAAAGGAACGTAAAGGACTCCATTAATAACTCCAACAGTCTCTAACGGATTATGACGGCATTTCCAGGTAATGGAAATCCCACAGGTGAGCGGTATACAGGGGAGCACAATAAGCTCTAAAGAGCTCTATTTTAACATTGTCTGTGCACGTTGAAAATTTTCGTGCCAGCATATTAGCTTGTGCGTACAATTTGCAGCGCTGATGGTGTATATCATCATCATCATCATCATCATCATCAGCACTTAAATCACTCCTGATAATGTGCCCCTGATATTTAACTCTGTTCACCACACTGAGAGCCTGATCCCTGATGAAGAAAGACGGAAACCGAAGCTTCTGATCCTCTTTGGCTTTCACTATCATAATGAAGCTTTTTTTTTTAACTGTTAAACTTAATATCATATTTTACACCACAGCTAGAACAGACTCTAAGAAGTTGCTGTAAGCAGCACTTTAAGGTGACAGGACGACCAAGTCATCAGATGGTTAACAATGAAGATCAATGTCTATATAGTAAAAGATTACACTTCATTTTACTAATTGTTGAGATGGAACAATTAAAATTAAGTCAATGTTTCCTCAAAAAATAAAGAAAGAAAAGGGGCAGGTTCATCCATCTACTGTATCTCCTCATCAGGGAATTAATGAATGCTGGTAGTTGTAGCTCTGCTCAAGCGAAGTCAAATTAGATGACAAACACACTCTGTTGCTGTGTCATGATCACAATAAAAATTCTCAAGAGGGCTTTTAAGATGGTACAGCTTAACAGGATGCTAGCATGTTTACAACAGCAGCTCCTCAACACAAGCGTCTGAACTTAGGAGCGAGGAGGATGAGAGAAACACTTCAGTCTTAGGTTGGCCATCTCTAAATGCTCAATGCAGCCTGAGTGAAGCTCACCAAGTTAGATTGTGATTGCTTTGGTGTTTATCGCTGTGTAATCCTTTTCAAAGGTTTGGCTTCACTGAAAAAAAACTTTTACAATGATATTTTCCCTCATACATTAACATGAATGTTCTATTTCCAACTATTTACTCTTTTGAGCACCCTTTGACAAAAGTATTCAACCTCAATAAGTAGACTTTACTGAATTTATCTGTAAAAAGCAAACAAGAAAAAGTGCACTGCATTAATGAAGACTAATTGTGCTCCAAGAGTTTGATTATTCACAATATACAGTACAGTCCAGCAATATTTTACTGAATCAAAATTTGCATTGTGAACTAGAATACTGTAGCAATGAATTAATCATATTTTTAATGCAGAAAAAACACAACAATCTGCTTCACTGGCTGCTTACCTTGTAGACAACAGTGGCCATGAACTGTGGGTAAGGCTGCTGATTAGACAAAAACTCTCCGATGACTTTGTTCATGACATCCTGCGGTGGAAAGAAGTCATCCAGAAACTGGGGCAAAATCCTGGACACCACCCGGGCCTCGCTTGGTAAACCTTTACGGATCCTACAATTGGAAGTCCCGTGTGATCAGAAATGCCATTTTAAAAAGTACATCCACTCCCACCAACAGATTTTGATCACCACAACTCCATTATTGAAACAGATCATGATAACTCTGTCAGTGTGTGGCTTGCCTTTGGTTTTTCTAAAGCATGTGTTCAGCACTTGCACAGTGATGGTGACTGAAGTGGTTCTGTACCTGTCAAAGAGCACCGAGACCCTCTCCATGGCAACAATGATGGATTCGCTGTCTGGGGCCTGAGGGTCAGAGTGGGTGGGGTGACTTGCAGGGCTGGCTTTCTCCTTGCCTGAGGAGAAACCAACATGACCCGAGGTGACGCCCAGCGCCTCTGTTACAGCAGAGCCAGTGTCACCCTGACCTCTAACCCCTGTCGCGTCTGAACCCGACGCAAGCACCGCTGAGAGAACAAGAGAGGGGGTGGCATGGGTTGAGCCAGCAGGGGAAAGGTTAGAGGAGGTGGTAGGGACCATGATATCACAGGGTTCAGATCAGAATTTAGCAGCTTTTGATCAATTCACATTCTGGAGATGTTACAGACTCATGTTCAAAGTTTTTAAGAACTTGACAATGCCATATTCCTTCAACACATTTTACACATGATGATCCTCTCTTGACCTGAATGAGCTGAAGCTTGTTTTTGTTACAGCAGGAGGAAGTTTATACAGTTGGTTTAAAGTTAGTTTAGAGTTGGAGAAGGAGTTTACTGAAAATAGTTTGTCAGCAGGCTCTTCGCAAGAGGTGTTGTCAAGCAGGTTGCTATAGGACTACAACATGCCTGTGACACCAGACCACTGACGAAAAAGGTGTCAAAGAGTTACACAAACAAGCTGGGAATTAGAGGAGCAGCAAGAGCAAATCAAAGAACCGAGCATCCATTTCATAACTGCCAGCACTCGCCCAAAACATTTCTTGTGTGTGCATTTTCACTCACCTGACACACCAGACTGACAGCTCAATACACAGGTTATACATGTCACTAGACTGCCTGGTTACAGAAGCTGAGTCAGGTGGATCCAGCTGCACTGCAAGGCTACATTTTCACAGCTCTGAGCAGAAAATAATACCCTGCAAATACACAATCCCACTGAGAGCACGTATGCCTTTCCTCCTGCTTCTCTCTGGTTGTGTGAGTAAAACTTTGATTTGTCGGTCAGTGTGCAGGCACAGTCGTATCCCTGGATAAGATCAGTGATGGTAACACAGCCCTTCTCTTCCATAAATACATGGACTGAGTAAGCATCTGGGCTTCACTCCCCATTCAGAAAGACGAGCAAAGAAGGGATTTAAACCGACAGAGAAAATACTGTACATATATCAAATACAAATTTATTTCATACAACCATTTTCATTTTGGATGACAACTTACTGTGGAGTTGCCTTAGATTAACCGTTGGGTACTGAGCTTAAAACACACTCTTTCATCCTGTTTTGACCGTTAACAGCCACTAACTTAGCAGCTGTAAAAACATATCAAATAAAAAAGAAAAAATGTTTTTTTTTGTTGCACAAACCTCTTCATCAAGCTCAGTCCTGATCAAACTAGTACCAAATGTTTTTACTAGATTTTAACCCTTTAAATGCCAATTCCATCGGTGACGTCACTGATTTGGTGGAAAAAACACACAAAATGACAGATTTTTAATAAAAAATTATCGGAGGCTGGAGATTTTTTACGCACTATCACATTCTTGGATATGTCAAAGATCAGTAAAAACATTGGTTTCGACGCATTATTAGTTTTTGGGCAGCATTTATTTTCTTTATTTTATTTTTTTGTTTTTATCAGAGCTGATCTTGACGAAGAGTTTTGAGCAGAAAAATCTGAAAAAAATATTAATCTGATTTTTTTTTTTTTTGGCAGCCAAATTCAGTGGCTGTTAACAGCCATAACGGGACAAAAGGGTAGTAAATTTGTCCACAGTGTGTTTTTGACATCTAAAAACTTTTGAAATCACATTTTCAAAATTTGTGTATAATTAAGATTCCTCACCAAAAATTATTCCACTCTCTTTTATGGAGTTGAAGTTATGGCCAAATAAGTAATACATATTACCCCCTAGTGGCTGTAAAAAGCCACATAGAGACACGAGGGTTAAGACCTAAAAGGGTGAAACAGAACAGACTGACTTTCTGTTTTGTCAGCTTCTCACCTTATGAAATATATGGGGAAATAACCACCACACCGTCTAATCTTTTTATTTATTGTACTAATTAATATGTTGTGATGAATCAACCTTATTTGTGCACGTTTGTAATGTTTGTTCTTTTCAGAATGAATTTTAAGGATATTTGGACAAAAAAAAACTGTATGCATCTTGAGTTTCTGTGTCCTTATTCTCTTTACTAAGAGGATGACCAGCTAAAATGTAACTTGTGAATATAAAGTGTTAAAATAAGGTGTATTTGATATAAAAATATAATATCTCAGGTACCAAGATGTGTAAATGAACGAATGAACTTGAGCTTATATAGTGCTTTTCTCGGCCCTTTGACAACTCAGAGCAGCTTTACACTGCAGGTCACATCTGCCCATTCACACCCATTCACACCCATTCACTGGCTGGAGTTTCGATGTCAGTTGTCCATCAGCATTAACTAACACATTCATGCCCTTTCATGTCCATTGTCACACCACTGACGCAGCATTGAAACTGCTCATGCATTTTTTTGAGTATTTTTTCTTAATTTCTCAGAAACATAGTGCTGTTCTGTCTGAACTTGAAGTGTTCAAAAGCAAAACTCACACAACCAAAGGAACTGCAGTTTTTGGCACCTTCACATTGGCTTCACTTCTCAGGTCCAGAGGTTGATTCTTGATTAAAATTCCATTTGCATTTCTACTTTTTTGTACAGCTCTCTGAATGGAAAGTAATGCCAGGCTGCTCTGAAATATAATCAGTACATCCAATAATGAAGGAAAAGGGTTGTGTTACTGTAGTAAATCATACCCAGAGATACAACAGGACTGTGCCCACCCACAGACTGAAGACTAACCTGCCCAGAGAGAAACTCTGGGAAAAGAACTCTGAGCTGTAGGAAACACATATCTGCATTTAGCAGGATTGTGCATCCACAGATTTTCAGCTTTCAAGCTGTAAAAATGCACGCTCACAAAAATAACATGTCTGCATGGCTGTTTGATTTGCTCTCGCAGCTACTGGAATTCCTCGATCGTTTTTGTCAGTCGTCTGGCATCATTCATGCCAGGATTTGGAAAAGTAAGTAAAGGCCGACGCAGGGGTTTGAGGTGGAGTATATGTATCACAGATTTTTCCACACTACATTTAAAACATGCAAGAAGCAGGCAGGTGATTTATATGCTGCAGCAGACTTCATTTAAAGGCTGCGTCAACCTCAGAGACAGCTACATTAACAACAGGATCAATACACATACAAAAGACAGCAGGGGCAACTGGTTTTGGAAAGTGAGCTAATCTGTGTATTGTTGTTATTCATGCTGCAAGACTTCTTGAGTGAAATAACATTTACATGCACAGTTAGAGCCTACACACAACTATGAGTAAGGATATGTAAGATCGACTGGGACTGCCCCATAGTCAGGCGTGCCAAATGGGAAGGACAAGGTTTATGGCCTTCTCTTTTCTAAGGGGCTCATCTGCTTTGCTCAGCTACCTGTCCACATACTGTCAGGGTTCCCACTCTTTCCTAGAAATTATACTCCAGGACTTTTCCAGGACGTGTCTGTCACTCAACAGAGGAGACAGAGAGAGTAGATAAAAACCTCTCATTCGATAAACAACACAGCAACACTCTTCGCTAGTTTTGGGCTATCAAAAAGTTGCTAACTCTAGCAACAAAGTCATGGAAATACTGGGTAGCGGGACTGCTTTGGAGGAACACGCAAATTTGATTGGCTGGTAACGTCACGTGGAGCTCTGTGCCGGCTGGAGGCAGAGAAACTCTGCAGCTTAATTTTAACACTTGAGAACAAACATGGAGGTTATGTGCACATTTTTTAACCCGTTTGCATTCACTAACAAGGAAGAGAGAAGCAGAGGGAGGATAAATAAATAATTTTCCAGGACAATTTACTTTTTCTCTCATTTTCCATGACTGGGAAATAGGTCAATCTATTCCAGGTGTTCCAGGTTTTCCAGGACGTGTGGGAACCCTGTACTGTGCAGACTGGTTTGATGTGGACTTTAACCATGACTTTTCTATTTTAGGATGGGTCACCACATACTGGAGGATAGCAGACAGTACATTTTACAGCTGTGATTGCAGAGGCAAGCCATTAAAGGATTATACAAGAGAGGCGAGTTAGTCACTGCAGCACAGATGCATTTATCCACCAATGCATCTTACATCTCTTGTGTCCCAGTGAGGATCACTGAAAGCTGGAGCCAATTCCAGACATCACTGGATTCAAATGACATCTTGATTTATGCCTGTGATGCTTAGGTAAACTTAACTAATGACCAAGTAGTAAACAACTATTGAAAGAGTGCGAATGGGTGGACTGGCTGAATAAGAAGGTTAGTTTGAGATAATGAAAAGTTGTTTCAAGAAAGCCAAAACAGTAGCAGTTAAAGCACCACTTTGATCTACAGTAAATGATTGTTTTTACAGGAGTGTAGAATATTATGAATTGGCCACATTGACACATCCCTTACCTGTGTACATGCAGGTGAGCATGAGGCCCAGGGCAGCCATGGCCCTGTGCGGGGACGGCATGTTGACTCGGTCAACGCTTAATTTGACCAGTGCTTCTCCATCCACTCGCGACAGCTGCTCAGATAGCAGAAGACGCTCCAGCCCACGAAGCACACAGTGATAGATGATTGAGGGAGTGGACTCCTCGCTGGCCGACACCATCACACCACACAACTGTACAGGTAAATAGTATATTTAGTTAGGCAGTGAAGTTAACCTGAGGAAAAATTCCTTCACATAAGTGACACGAGTGTGTGTGTGTGTGTGTATTAAAAAAGACGTATGAAATGCACCTGTATAATTCCAGCCATAAACTCTGCTCCAACATCCAGAGGGTAGTTCTCCATCATGTAAAAGGCTACTGCGCACATTACCAACACATGCTGCTGGTTATGCAGGTTCACGCAGCTACAGAATGAAAAAAAAGCAAAACAATGTTACTGATAAAAAGAAATGTTTAAAAGTCAGTAGTTAATGGTTAGAAATACAAAGACTGTCAACCTGTGGTCAGGAGTTTCACTGCAGTTTAAAGCTTGTTATGTTGCCTTGAACAGAGTGAATGTAATGTTTCATGTAGGTGTGTGTTTGTGAGTGGGCATGTTTTTGTTGCTGTAAATGAATTTGCCGCAGCTACTCAAAGTTACTGCCAACTGTTAGACTGTTGTGAGACATATGTGTCCATTCGCCTCTGAATTCAGAGGCTGCACTGTAAAAATCAAACATGCCTTTTGCTGATTGGTCAAAAAAAGTTAAAGCATCATATTTGCAAGAGTACTTTGTTCAGATTGAACATTATGCTCCACCTTAACACCACTCAAGTTATAACTTAACTGGTTTCAATGCAGTGTTTAGTGTGGACTTTAAATCATAAAGGAAGATAGAATTCTGGAATTCTTTAAAAGGATTTTTTAACAGAGCGAGATAGAGCAGTTTTCCACATTATTGATTATAACTCAGTTTATCATGTCAGAAATGCTAACAGCTCTCGTAGTGATTATTATTATCATCATTTACATCAGTGTTTCTCAACCTGGGGTCCGCAGACCCCAGGTTGAGAAACACTGGACCAGGTTGAGTGGACCAGGTTGAGTGGTCCATGGTGTAGTTGCAAAGGCTCCTTAAAGATAAAATATATAAAAAAAAAAATACCTATGACATTTATAAAAACAGGATTATTTTACTCAAATGTGACTGAGACCTTTATCCACCTAAACTACAGAGGGTAACAGGACTTTTTTTCTCTATTTAAATGTTCCAGGTGTTATTTATTTATTTATTTAAGTTCGCATGATACAAACTTAAAACAATCTGCATCCTTTTCAAAATATGAGCTCCTGCTGTTTCAGTGGTTAGACACCATTTCTTAATAATGATTTTATTAAAAGAAAGAAGGTGAGGGAAAGACAGAAAGACAGTTAGAGAGAGAGAGAGAGAGTTAAGGACAGAGAGCGAAATCCGGGACAAATAAAATCTTTATCTTCCTATCACTTTCTTGTTAGATTATATTGCAACAGTACAGCGGAAAAGCAGTTCCAGATGACAGATGATTGTACTTTTGAGTGTTAATTTCTTGTTTTCTGAAGATGTTGACTTTTTTACTTTAAGTGTAGGTCTTCAATTTTTCAGGCTGGGACCTCTTTGATTTTAGAGAAAAAAG
This sequence comes from Cetoscarus ocellatus, assembly GCA_037902135.1. Classification (NCBI taxonomy): domain Eukaryota; kingdom Metazoa; phylum Chordata; class Actinopteri; order Labriformes; family Labridae; genus Cetoscarus; species Cetoscarus ocellatus. Next base: position 1,999,356 of record JBAMNC010001240.1, read on the forward strand.
GTTGATTTGGCTCTGTTTGCACTTTTTTATTTTGAGGTTTTTGTTTTCATTAATCGGAAATAAAGGCCTTTAATTTTTTTTGCCTACTTTTATTTATGGTAAAAAGCTAGCTGTGCACTCAGTAAAACATATCCTGCATTGAAAATTGACAATAAATATTGACCAAACCATGAAAATGTGGACATTAGGGGAAGGCTATAAGACACAAACTGGACTTTGGCTCGGATCTTTTACTTGGAGCAAATTTTATTAGCTGGACCTCAGTGACTCTTAATTGAATACCCCCGTTGTAGAGATTGAGTATGAGAGTGATACTCACTGAGCAATAGCCCTGAGGTTTGACAGTAGATAGTCAGATACAGCTGGAATAAGCTGTTTGGCTGTGTCATCCAGCAGGTCACACTCCAACACATACAGCACTCCATGCAGAGCCCCCATACGGCTGGGCAGGTGGGTGCTACGCAATGTTGTCTCCAACAGTCGACAGACAGGCTCAGCTATTGCTTTGTCCTATAGAGACATACACAGGACACAGGGTAAATGTGTATTGGCTGGTCTTTTACTTCATTCACAACAAAACAAACATTCTGGCATCGAACATCTCCAACGCACAGCCACACTCACCATGCCCAGTACGGCAGCAGCCTTGCAGATGGCAGGCACCAGGTATTGATTAAGGATCTCATCTTCTGGAGGGTGAAGCTTGTGAAGCTCCATCAGGGTGGAGAACATCATGTCAAACTGGTTCCTCTCAGTGAACAGGTCGGACACTGCCAGCAGCTACAACAACAGGACAAGATGGTGGAGGATGTTAGTATATGTAAGCGTTTCAGTCCTATTCCTGCAGGATCCCCTCAGTTTTTAGTTATTGATAACAGGTGTATCTGGACACTCACTGATCGGACCACTTCACTGATGAGAATAGTTGGGGTCCTCTTGTTACTTGGGGATCCAGGAATCAGCCACTGACTGTACAGCTCCAGGAGAAACTGGGAACACGAATGGATGTCCACGCCTGCACGATGCTTCCTGAAGCACAGACAGACAGATACCATGAGGCTCCGCTGCGCTTTTAATGTAGGGTATTTTCTGTTAATATCACAGTGGCATGCAAGTGCACATATATGTTTTTATTTTTGACCTAGAGTTGATGGGAGACACAGGAGGGGAGATCGGGGCAGGGGTGTCCATTTCATCTTCTTCATCCTCACCCCATTCTTCCTCTCTCAGCGGGGTGATGTTATTCCCCAGCCACACTGAGTGGATAGAGACCTAGGAGGGCAAGACATTACATTGTGATGCACAGGGTTCCCACTCTTTCCTAGAAATCATCTTCCAGGAAGTTTTCACCCTTTTCTCCAGTTGTACCTTACATCTTGTACATTTACCCAGATTGCTATGTTTATGCCTCTTCCGCCCCAGAGGTCTGATTTACAAGATGTGCAGTCTATGGCTGTAACAAATCTATGAAATATCAGACATTCTCTGACATTCTTAGAAATTATGACTAATTTATCAGAGAATAGCACAATGACACCCACAGACTCCAGTGTCACATAACCAACTGAAGCTACAATATTGGTGTGGGCGATTCTCAGGTTAATCTAGCCTTCTGAAAAACAAGATTACAGGTTGATGACCAATATCTCTAGCTAGCTCCACCTCATCATATTGAACTTAAAATGTATTTATTTCTGACTCTCAGGCATGAACATTGACTGCTAGCTATCTTTTTAGTCTGGCTTTTATGTAGCGTCTTACTATTATAAATTTAAGGTTTATACTTATTTTTTATCTCTATTTACTCTGCTTTTTTATAAATATATTTTGTTGATTTACTGTTCAAGTAGCTTAAATTTCACTTCGCCATTTTTTATTATTTCTTTTTGTCACCATTGTTAAGAGAGTTTACATTTTATTCCTTAACTTGCATTATTTCATCTACTCATATTTTATGGCTAAGTGTGCATTAGTTACCAAGTACATTTTTACTTCATTTCCTGTGTTTGAATTTTGTTCACTAACATGAGTAGACGAAAGATAAATAATTTTCCAGGACAATTCAAGCTTTTCCAGGACATCTGACTTTTTTTTTTACTCATTTTACATGTTGTCCATGACTGGAAAATTGGTCAATCATTTCACAGGTTTTCCAGGACGCGTGGGAACCCTGGACCTTTGGTAACCATAGTAACCTTTATTCAATTTGATTTTACCTTTGCTTTTACAGTATCATTAATTTGTAGCATTATCATTAATTCTTGAATTATTTTTAAATTAATGTTCTTACTTTTTATGAAATGCTTCAGCAATACTGTTCCACAACATGCTAATATATGATTAATGGTATTTAAGTCAGTTAGCCTAAATGACACATGGTTCTGGTGACATATTTTACCTACTATTTTCTTTGATTTCATGACTTACTTGTCCTAGTTTGTAGTCCATGTTGCCCATCTCCCTCTCTGTGTTGATCTGAAGCAACAGCTTCTCATGGCTGATCAAGGTTCCAGCTGAAAGAAAGACAGAAAAATCTGGATGAAAAGTAAATGAACTGCAAAAGTGAGAGGAGACACACAGTTAGAATTTAGTATTACCAGCTGAGGCTGATGACAGCAAGGGCACCGGGTCCCAGGCGTGGTATGAGTGGTGTGTATGGACATTGTCCCTTTTTGACACAAGGGCCTGAATCTCTCTCTCCACTTCACCCCTGATGACTGCAAGTTTCCGTCCAAATCTGAGAGCACGTGCACAAACAGAAAACCTGGAGTAGTGCCAAACATAAGAATAAAACTATACTTAATGCCATTTTAAAAGGTGCATTGCTACCTTGTCTCCAGAGCTTTGAGGCTCTTGTTGCGAGGCTGCTGTTCCAGACAGCTGACTGCAGGGTTACCAGCAGTAGGCAGGGTCATGGCGCTTAGCACCAGGCTGGTAATGGCCTGCACTGCTAACACATTCAACTGGGTACGCTCTAAGTCCTCCTGGAGGAGAAAAGAAACAAGATATTGAAACAAAATTAAAAGACATGAAAGGTGAACAGAGAGTACGGGACAGCCTCCCACAATTAACCACAAAGTATACGAGTTTTTAATGAAACAAAGGGCTGCTGTATTTCTGCAGTGCTTATTAAGGCATACAGTCGTTTTGTTTGTCCGTCAGATTAGACAGATACATGAGTTTATGCAGGCACAAAGGGGTCATGAGTAATAAATAAAAACATAAGGGATGCAGGATGTTGGATTTTTACCAATATCCGATATGCCGATATTTTTTTAATTCATTATCGCGATACCGATACTTACATGTCTGGTCCAGAGCACAAGCTCTGTACTTAACAAAAATGGACTTGTTTCTTTCAGTGTTACAGTATATTTTTGTGAGGAACAGATGTAAAACAAGCAAAACAGCATTTAACTCTTGCAAAAATAAAACCCTAGATTTTTAAATGTACCCATGCAGTGATGAGAAGGTGCATCAATATTGTACATTTGTGTAATTTGCCGATATTCCAGCTGATATATGGCTGATATATCTGCTGTAAATATCTGCAAAAATTTTAGTATCGGCTGATACGATACTTAACTTTTTAGGCTGATATCGGCCAATACCGATATCAAACTGATAATATTGTGCATCCCTAAAAAACACATAAGAAATCATTGAGCAGTGGCATGTCTTTAGCATGTAGATATTGTCTTATGTGTATACCTCCTGCGGTGTCTCCTCCTCCTGGTCCATTGTAATGGGCTGGGTGACCAGCACCCCCAAAAGAGTGGCCCAGGTTTCCTCAAACTGAGTCCTGCTGCTCCAACCTGTGCATAGAGCAGCAAAATACATCAGCTGGCAGCCTCAATGTGTATATCGTACAAAAACTAACTGGCTGTATTATTTCAGATAGTCCTGAGTCTTATTTCTGTTTTCATAACTGCACGTTTCAGTACCCAGTGTGTTGATGCGGCAGAGGAACTCCCTGAAGACGTCCTTTTCCTGCAGGAAGTCCATGGGGATCTCAGGCAGCGTTGTGCCAAACTCACCTCTTGGCTGAGGGGACCAGCCCAGTTTCCAGACCTAAAAAAAACACAGTATTAATTGACCCCAAAGTTACTGTACACAAATTTGAGGCAGTGTCTTAGTCAGACTGACCAGTGGAGGCGCTCTGGTGTAGCTGTTGACTAGAGGAAGTCGAGACAGACTGATGACAATGTTCCTCAAGGTTGGTGTTAGGAAAGCAGGGAAAGCTCCATTTCTATGGTGACCCAGAGCGAGGATGCTCTGCAGGCCTTCCACCAGCTCTGCCATGATTTCACATGCCTGCCACTCTAACATGTCTGCAACACAAAAGACAGAATTGCCATTTGTCATTATCCATAGCTCTTATACAGATGAGACTCAAAAGGAAACAAAACATTTTGTAGCAAACAAAGAATCTTGAAAGGAAAAATCCAATATTTTTGTTGTTTTCATGTCTTGCTTCACTCCTGAGTCCATGACAAGCAGATAGACACCATTCTTTCAACTGTACGTCCAGTAACAAGGAAGAGAAGGGCAGAGCTTGCCCACCGCTAGTTAGCTTAGCTCAAACACTGGGAGTCAATGGGTAGCGCGCTAGCCTGCCTCTGCCTACAGTCATCAGATAAACTCTTCAGCAACTCTAAACGGCCCTGTGTGCTTGTTGTGACTTGTTTTTTACCCCTTCATGTTACATTATTTTTTATTATCTTTATGTTATCTTCTTCTACTCCTAAACAGAGGCTTTGTTTTGTTGATCTACTTCCGCAGTGGTTTTCGCGAGAAATGTGATGTTCACAAACGAGTCAGGTCTTTTGAACAGCTCTTATAAGTAAATTATAAGAACCGATTTGCAGTCTGTTTGGGAGTAGAAGAAGATAATATGATAATAGTTGAAGATAACGTAACATAAAGGGGTAAAAAATGAGTCACAACAAGCACACAGGACCATTTAGAGTTGCTGAAGACTTTATCTGATGACTGTAGGCAGAGGCAGGCTAGCGCTACCTATTGACTCCCTGTGTTTGAGCTAAGCTAAGTAGCGGTGGGCGAGCTTTGTCCGTCTCTTCCTTGTTACTGGACTCACAGTTGAAAGAAGGGTGTCCATCTGCTTGGACTCGGGAGTGAGGCAAGACACGAAAACAAAAAAAATGTTGGAGTGTTCCTTTAAGTGAGTGCTTACGGTCTGCATGTGCGGAGTCCACTTGGTCTTCCTCAGTCTCCCTCTCTGCCTTTGTCTTTTTCTTCTCCAGATACAGAAGCTGGTCACCAGGACTCACAGCCACTGGGATGCAAAGAAAAATTGTTGAGCAGCAATGCCAGAGAAAATGCTTTCAGAAATTTGAGTCTTCTGACAATCATGGCACCTTGTCATACTGAATATACAACTGGGTCCTACAGACCTGCAACGATGATGAGACGCAGACAGTAGATAAGGGAGCAGGCATGTGAGCTGTACTCAGAGGACGAGAGCTTGTTCCAGACGCAGGGCTGTTGAAGAGCCAGGCAGAGGCAGGACAGAGCCCACTGGAGGTCCACACTGAGGGGCAGCCGGTCTCGAAGAAGATGCCACACAACCACCTGGAAAAAAGAAACAAAGTTTTGAGAGGTAAATATGGTAACTGTCTAAAGAGGGTCCATAAACATGTAAAAAAGTTTTGTTATAATCATCCAGATTGTATTAATATCAGGGTCGTACGTCATATTTATTTCCTCTCAGTGGTCTATGCAGGGATATGCCAAGCAAATATGTTGATTAACACAATATAAGCATTCACAGGGGCTGGAATATGAGCAATCCAAGCATGAAAAGACTATAGATCAAAACACTTTTTTGAGTAAAAATGATAATACATTTAATTTATAAGGGGAAGACACTACATAAAAGCCAAATATGAGGACAGATTTATGGTCTGTGTGTTCATGGGTTTGTTGCCATCGTACATTTTTGTTTTAAGTTCCTTTGTCTCTGCCCGGATGGATACATCTCTGGATGTATGTATGTGTGTTTTATATATGTATAAATGTGTTTAAAATGCAGAGTATGGCTTCAGCCTGCTCTATTGTAAGATGTCTTGAGAAAACACTTGTTATGAATTGGTGCTATACAAATGATTGATTGCTCAGTCAATCCTCTTGGGTACCAAACTTCCCCTTTCTGGGGAATTATTTAGGACGGAGGTCAACAATTTTTTTTACCCACAACCCTAAAATAACAGTGTCAGAGACTTAGGACCCCCAGTCTCCCTAGAAATGGTTAGATGGTTAGAAAGTCATTTCCATGCATGAGCTGTGGCACAGAGTCAACTTAACTACATTTAATAAAACGCAGGTAATGTCTGTGGGTGTCTGTTTGCACTTTGAAAGAGCTTTGGCCTTATTGTGCAGCCTTACATAACCATTGGGCTGTTTTCACATATCACTTTTGCCTCAGTATGAATTTTACTTTCCGAGTATGAATTTTATTTAGCTGTGCACATTTTGTGTATAAACGTATTTCAAATCATTAAAAAATTGTCTTTGTTTTTTAAAGGTATTCTTACAATCCCATCTTAATGCACTGCAACCCCAGGGGGGTACCTTCCTCTGCTATGAGAACCACAGTCAGAAGGCAGTAACGGGTGCTTTGGCATCCGATTTTTAGTTTTCTAGCAAAGTCCAAAAAGGAAAAAATCCCCCACATATAACCATAAATTCCTTGAAGAGATATTCTCTATCATTGGACCCAAAAATAATTAACCCAGAGGTGCTAAAAACATGTTACTGAGAGGGGTATATCTGAGGCACAGAAATGAAAAACAAAACAAACGCATGGACACCAATTTATATTCACTATCAAGAAGAAGTGAATTATTTTCCACTGTAATAGGATGCTGGTGGGTGAGGATGGAGAAATACATGGACTGGTCCTGCAAGTGTTGTGTTTTTTTGCTGCTAAGACATTCTGCCAAGAAAGTTATATCATTTTCATCTACCCGCAAGGTTTTAAAAAGCAAACAGAAAAAAGGGTTGAATAATCTTGAAGTTTTACCTCGGTGGCAGTGCAGGTAAAAATGGTGATGAGATGCTCTTTCTCAGAGGGGATATGTAGTGCGGCTGGTAGCTGGTTTACACTCAGCAAGTACTGGGACAGCGCTCGGCAGAGTGACAAAACCCCTGGATAGAAACTTGGCTGATCTGAAAAACAGGTGGGTCTCAAAATTCAGAAAACAATAACGGCAAAACTTAGAACTATAGCTGTGAATGATCAATCAATACTTTAATACTTGCAGTACACAATGCAGCACAACACATTCTTGAAGAAAACCTGGTTTGCAACGTCCTTTCAAAGAAAAGTTATAAAATTTAACAACTTCAAAACTTTCACTGAAAACAACCTGAGTGCCAAACTGATAAAACTAAAGGGGCCTGTATCAAAACAGCTGGTAGTTTTTCTTGTTCATAATGAAATGTCAAGTTGAAATGAATTTCCTTGTACAAGGCAAAGTTAAGATCCAAATCTGGATGCAGGTTCAGGATTTTTTTTAAGGATTTGTTTCTACTGCGTGTGAGAGCAGTTTTACACATTTCACTAATAATTTAAAAAGTGCTCAATGAATTTTGGTAAATTTACAGGGAATGGAGGTCATGGCACAACAAAGAATTGATTTGGTTTTGGTACTGATCCAAATAAGGTTTCAGGAAGTTTTGAAAGGATTTGCAGGCTTTGTGCAAAAAGGCAGTTTTTCACATTTTCGACTAACAATGTCAGAATTACCTTGCTGGAAATTTTTGCTCTTGGGGCACTTTTAGTCCAGAGATTAGACTGACAAACAACTGTAATACTTACGAAATATTCAAAAGTGCATTCATTTAGGATTATCACTTAGTAATTATGATATGCTTAAATGATTGATGAACATCTGGGGAGACTTAAAGTAATCAGATTTTATTTTCTTTTTTTTAACCAGACAGTCAAAAGGTATTGCATTTAGTTTTATTTCTATGTGCCATGTTGATGTGCTTTGAGCCTATGCTTCATCAGCACACTGATCAGTGTTTGTGGTGCAGAGCTATTAGAGAATATTGCTTTGTCACAGGAGTGATGAGACTCTATGTAGGTTTGGGAACCGAGTTCCAAGTTTTTGAGGAATCCATAAGGGATGTGAGTTTTGGTTCCACTTGTTGGTCCCTAAAAAGTACATACATCTGTTTTGTGATTTAACCACAGTGAGGATCTTCCATCCATAAAAGTTTCATGTATCTTTAAGGATCTGTTGTAGCATTACGTCATGTGCAACTTAGCTTACACTCAAAGTTTTGAGAGAAGGATTGTGCTGGAAGGCAAATCTGCTAAAGACAATAATAGCTCCTGCTGTGAAGACAATTCATACAGAAAAGGCATTGAACTGAAATGACAGCATTTCCTTCAACACAGCTTCTACGTGAGCAAATGCACCTCCTTCAGTGTGTTACAGTCTCCCACCCACATAAGCTCTTATATCCCCTGCAACAGGTAGTGGTAGCATCTGTGCTAACATCTCATCACACACAGGTAAAAAACACAACTGAGCTCACTTTTACATTTCTGTCAAGATAGATGAATCATGTTGACAAATACAATAGATGTATTCTTTACATACGAGTCCAGAGAGCCCCTCATTAACCCCCTTTTATTGTTAAGCTCACTGGAGCGATGAATGAATGAGGAGAGAGGAGAGAGGATGTCACTGTACAGTGAGTGAGACGATTTGTGAGGGGGTTTAGACTCATTACACTGACAGCAGTATTTATGTGTATTAATCACAGTTTATTTCTGGATATCTACAGCAATATTTAAAGATTTTAGTCTGGTTTCATATCATCATTATATCAACATGTTAACTCTGATGTTGCTTGAAAAAAATAAACAAAAACAACAACAACACATTTCAAATCTGAAGTTAATTTGTTTTTTGGCATAAGGTAATTCAACAGTTTTTTTAAGTAATTATTTGTTTCAGTATGTCCTCATAATAGGAGGAGTATTTATCGGTAGAGGGGAATATAAAAAGGAACAGTACCTAACAGTACATTTCTGAAATCCTAACCGGGCCAACAATATTGGCAGTCAGATTTTTATTCTCAGAATCTACAAAATATTTTATTCTCCAAAAATGTGGAAATGGAATTCTGAACTAATAAGAACTAGAAATGTTGAACCAAACCTGAACCTATAATCAATAAAAGCGGTTCCTAACCCTTACTCTATTGCAGTGTCAGTGAGTTAAAACACTTTTTATTTTAAGGTTTTGGAAAATGCAGAGCACGGTCTGTTTGGACCATTGATGGCATATTTTGCTCAAACAGGTGTTTACCATTACTGAATTTGAAGTATTATATGGGAAGCCACCCACATAAAATATTGACAGTATAAATTAAAAACTCATTTATTAAAGACTGTATAGATGTATTAATAACATGTCTGCATGAATTTTCAAGGCTCAATATTTTTTTCTTTAAGGCACACCCTGCCACACAATTTGAGAACCACTAGCTAGTGTTTCCCACAGTGTATACAACCTTACATATCATGTTGTGTAACTGCTGCTAACATAACCAACACACATTTTTATGCTATCAAAAACCCACTAAACAATGTATCCTGACAATCTTTTGACATCTTTTTGGCAAATTCACTCTCACCATACACATCAGCTAGCTGCTTCCAGTAGGGCTGTTGCTTCAAGGACGGCAGGAAGGATTGGTGTGGGACAGGAAGTGATCCAGTTACTGCCGCAAGACGCTCCAGGGTGAACTGCAAGGCAGTCTCAAACAACACTGACCCTTGACCTCGAGCCAAGCGCTGCAACCCCATACTCAGGCATGGACACAGAAGACTCAGGTTGAACTCCTTAAAAGAAGAGACCAGGTTCAGGTGCCATGCATTTCAGTTTTTATAATTTTAGCCAAGAATATTTACAGTTTACACGGCTGATAGTATGAATTTAAATCTTCAGTGTATATGTTAAGAATCTGAACGCTGTTATATATTCTCCATGCACATAAAGATTCTGTTCTGTGTATTCATGTCATTAAGGGGATGACATGGCTCTGGGCCACAAAGCTAACCAGTATGAACCAATGCTCACACAAACTGACACTCAGACTTAGTCAACAGATAAAAACTAGACGAAAATGTTTGACACAGACTTAATCCAATCAGGCCTAATTTGGTCATGTAGAAAGTAGAGACAAGTTAGGAATATATCCAACCACAGCTACTTTGGTTGTGTGGAAAGGTTGGATGAGTCAAGAGGGACATCCAATCACAGCTGCCTTAGCTTCATGGTGGTGGGATAAGTTGTGGAGCGATCCAATCAGAGCTCCTCTCTTTATGAATTGATATATTCATGTAGAGCAGGTTCACTGTTTGTTGTCAGTTCTGGTATTGTAACTGAGATGCTCTGCCAGGTAGCCTAAATAAAGGTGACTGCATTTCACACAAAAGTTCAATTTGTTTCTGTTCATTTATACATTCAAACTTTACTAGCATTTAGTTAAGGGTTATTAGATGTTTCATGTTATCCAAGTGTTAAACATGACTTCAGAAATTCAAGGAAACATAAAAAATGCCTTACACTTTACACTTCATATTTTAGTTGACTGTAATGTTATGAAATTTCATCAACTAATAGACTGGAAAAAACTATTTAGATGACTAAAACTAAAATCTATTTTAGGCAAAAGACTATACCTAAAACTAAATTAAAAAGTGCTGTCAAAATCAACACTGGTCCAGACTTAATACACTCAGAGTTTCCCCAGTCTGACTCTCGATAGTTTATTTCACACTTCAGAGGAAATGTCTCCATACAATCAAGGGCCTCAATTTTGGTATGAGATTGTGGGAATCCCATGCAACATACTGAATTCATGGAATCACTCACAATGAAGGAAAATCCCACAATTGTTTACAGGCCCCCTGCATTTCACACATAACAGGTGTGCAAAATCCACTAAGAAGACGGACTGTTCAGCAACGTAGTTGAAAAAATCTAAAGTTCAGATCATTTAGTGCAATTTCCACCACCACCATTCCCACTCCTCTCATCTTCAAAAGGGGCGCAGCAGCAGGAGAGCAAAGGTATGTGTCTACTGTATTAGCAGAGATGAAAGTTATCAAAACACACTTTTGGTCTGTTTACATTACAGTTTTCCTTCATAACTGGTCCAGTGTTGAAAACATATACTACTGTAACACTCAATCCGCCCACCTTACAACTCATGATGCTCAACAGATCAGCTGGAGGTAGTTTGGTCAGGAGTTCAGTGGTCTCCAACAGGGCAACATCTCCATGAAGGCAACACTGGGACTTTACTAAAGCAACATACCAATCCTAAAAACACAATTTAAATCAGTTAAAAATCAGTCTTTACAGCAGGACAAAGTGAAAAATACTGAGATGAACATCTAAATTGCTTAATTCCTAACCTTATCTGCAATGACCAGCTCAGGGGCAGGGGATGGATATCCATCCAGTGGGTGAGATGTGACCGGAGGTGTGGGGCCTCTGGTGTCTGTAACAGTGGCTCTAAACCTGTCCAGCAGGGAGTAGAACCTCTGATGCCTGGGAAAATAAAAAAATAACATATTGTTTTGTTTTAAAAGGGTCAAAATGCTGTCTTCATAGTGCTTAACAATACCTTGGGACTGTGACATCATAAAAACTAGCTACATTTATTTATCTTTTTTTATTTATTCACTTATTTTTTTCTCCCTCCCTCACAAGTTCCTTCTTCTGTTTCACTCAAATCTAATTTATTTACCCATCCTCCCCTCCCACATCCTTCTTTAATCCTTTGTTTCACTTTTTTCTTTCTTGTTTTTGAATTTATTTCTGTTATTTACACCACTAATATTTCTATGACTATTGCTGTCATAACTACTATTATTCATATTGTTATTATCATGACTGATATTACTATTGTTATTCATTGGTTTCCCTCTTTGTATTACTGCCATATCTACCATTTATACTATATATTACATGTGAATTATACACGCATGCACACACACATCACCCACACACCCTCATACACACAGAGAACAGCGTTGGATCTTTTCTTTCTTTACATTTTAATTTATTTATTTTTTTAATTTACCTTTTTTTTTTCTCTCCCTTTCTTTGTTGTATGTATAATCATTATCACTCATTCATAATTCTAATTTTTCTGTTCTTTGTTATATATTATCTATTATCTCCCCCCCAAAATCGTAAAACTGACCTGCTTGTATGTCATGTACGGTCTAGTCTGTCCTGTTATTTGTCTCCCTCTTTGTCTGTATTGTTTTGTCTTGCAATAAAATAAATAAAAAAATAAAATAAATAAATAAACCTGTCCAGTAGAGAGTAGAACCTCTGATGTCAGGGAAAATAAATTATTAAAAAAAACAACAAAAGAAACATATACATGCCATATAACTCCAACAAAAAAATAAAGTACTACCTCTGAGCCAAGCCGCTGGTCTGAAGATATTCCTGAATCCTGTCCAGCTCCTCCACGGGCAGTTGAGCTATACTATTCTACAAAGGAGATAAATAACACAATATTGACATGGGAAAATCAAATGTAGATCACAAGAAAGTACAAAAGTCTGACGATCTTCTCAGCCATATGTCTCACCACCTTCCTCTGCTTGTCCAGGGTGCAAACACTAAGCAAGTTATTTCAGGGGCCAACTTCCCTAGCATGGTTTTCCTAGCACTCACGGGAGATTCTGAGGCACTCCTTCAGTTTCTTCCTCTGTGATGGATGTTTCAGGCAGGGAAATGTTTTAAAAGTAACCCCAATTTTATTCTCCCCCTTAAAAATGATGCCTGTCTATCTTTAACACTCCAAAGCTTTAATGAGGACTGGATAATACCAAACTGCAGATGTAAGATGAAAAAAACACTCCCTAAATCAATAAGAAGAGGCAAAAAACTTTTATCACCTAACGATATTAACCTGAGGGATTAACCCTTGGAATCCCAAGCAGTTTCTGGTCGTTTTTTGCTTCTCTCACATTTTTACTCACTGTGGTCTCATTTTTCTCTGCAGTATGAAGTCCTGACCCTCTACAGAGTCAGGACAACCATCACTATAGGGTGATGTAACTCAATTATGTCTTCATGCAGTGTAACAACATTTAAAAGCTATAAATCATTAGATAAAAAGAAAAAAAAACATTGAAATGTTCTTTATATTAATGATATTGATTATATTAATAATATTAATTTACTGTCTACACTGCAGAGGCATCATTTAAATCTGCAAAGTAGTTTCTGTCAATAATTGGACAGAGTGCCACACTGCAAAGTTTGCCCTGTAACAGGTCTTCAAGGCACTGACAGCAGGACACTGCAGTGGGACACAAAATTTTTTGAACAGCGAATTCAGGAATTATGTGAATCATTCAGGTCTTGTTGAAAGCAGTAAGAAGCGTAGATTTTTGTGTTTTTCACAGAATTTAGCCAGAGCAAATGATTTATTTTCTGCAAATTTTGAAAGAAGACATGAGAATCAAGGCGATGTCGATGAAATCTCATGAAATTCGCCTGTTTTCTCCCGGTTGTTTCGATATGTTGCCGATGTCACTTGTGATACATTCAGGTACCCTCAGAAACTGGAGAATCTGGCGATTACACCAGTGTTTTTTGTTTTTCGATAGGACAGATGGTTTGTAAAAGCCAGTCATTTAAAAATAAGTGGTATTTTGATCCTGCTGGCAGGATAATCTGAGAGTTATCCTTATCTAAAATAACAAAAGTTTACAGCATGCCCAATGGTTTTGCAAACAAAAGCTGAAATCTTATAAAATGTAAATTCTTCATCCATTTATCTGTTAAGAGGTCCCAATTGGCATACTTCTAAATGCAGTAAATTCAGTAAAATTTAAAACTCCTGGTTGAAAATAAAACATACACCTTTATGTCGAGTTGTACCTGTAAGGTTTCAGCAAGTAGCATTTCCACCCTGCGGCATGCCAGGGTGTCCACCATGCGAGCAAGTACCCTGAAGGGCGTACTTAGCAGTTTGTCCACATACAGCATCAGCAGGGAGCCAGACTGACTCAGGTGGATGCCTTCCAAACACTGCAGCGTCTTTTTTAACATGGTCGGCTGCAAAGGAGAAGATTCAGAAGGGAGAGCAGATGAGGACAAATTTACAGACTTACTGACTAGTTACAGAAGATATTTAAATACAGAACAAATCTATGACGAGGGACACCGGACAAACTCCACAGAGTGCAAAGAGCAGTTTAGACTAGGGATGCAACAGTTTGAGCATGCGAGTCAGAATGTGGGGATGAGGAAACTTTTAATGTGAGAAGCATAATCCAGCACTTGGTAATTTAACTCAAACTGAACTTGAAATGTCAAACCTTTAATCATTGGCCTAGCAAAAAACAACAACTGGCATCTCCACAACAGACAAACTAGTTTCTGCATCAGGTAATATCCTCCTTATCCACCAGAGAACGGATGTTTACACTTTTTCTTAGGCCACATTAGTTAGAAAAAACACATTCTCAAGATGATCTTAAAAAAAAAAAAAAAACATACTTAATGAGTCTAAATGAGCAGATGTTACAGATTTATAATGTTGTGTTTAGAGTCAGCCAGAAAATGTAAAATTAGATGAATGGTTAAAATGTCTTCGTCATGTTTTAACATAACTTGAAGAAAAACAAGAAACACTTTGTTTTGTCTCCTAAAGGTGTAATTTGTAATAATTATAGTGGTTTAAAGGTCTATTTTGTTTGATTTTCCAGAAATATAGAACAGATCCGGCTAAATAAATAGCACTTGAAAGTTTTTCCTTTTAATATGTTTACGTTATTACTTAAATCATAAACTGCAGCAAAGATGTTCGTGGAAAGTAATTTTTTTTAGAAAGGAAATTAAAAGAAATAGAAAAAAAACAGTACAAGATAAATAAATCAGTGTTCATTTTGACAGCATTTTTTAATTTAGTTTTAGTTATGGTCTTTTGCCTAAATATCTTTCAGTTTTAGTCATAATTTAGTCATCTAAATTCTTTTATTATTAGTCTAGTTTTAGTTGATGAAATTTCACAACATTTTAGAAATCTACTGTAAATTTAGTCGACTAAAATATGAAGTGTAAAGTGTAAGACATTTTTTATGTTTCCTTGAATTTCTGAACCTTTCCACACAACCAAAGTAGCTGTGATTGGATATATTCCTAACTTGCCCCTACATGACCAAATTAGGTCGGATTGGATTAAGTCTCTGTCAGACATTTTAGTCTAGTTTTTATTTGTTGATAAAAATGCCAGTTAATTTAGTTTTAGGTTTTGTCCATGTGCACTTGTTTTTTCAGTTATAGTTTAGTTTTAGTCAGGGGAAAAAAGGTTGCTGATGAAAATAATTAGTCAGCAAAATTAACACTGGAAAAAATTTCTTTTTTTTTTTTTAATGCAATAACCCACTGCTGCTCATGTAGAATTTGCCTAAAATCTATAAAAATCACAATAAAGTGATTTGACCAACAGAATAAGAAAAAAAATAAAGGGTATGTATCAAACCATTGACTAAGTGCATTGTTGCATCCCTAGTTGCGATGGAACAGCACAATTTGAGCAGACAAAATAAGACATGTACAAGTCAAGTCACTTTGTAAATAAACAGGGCAAGGTTAAGACATTGCTTTACAAACAGACAGGAGAAGTTGCGTCTTACTGTAGAAAGATTGTCACAGCGGGACTGGATTGCCTGAATAAAAAGACCACTTGCAGCTGAGTTGCGGTGCACAGCACTAATGAAATCCTGCACTGGAGGCTCATGGGAAAGGCTGATGAGGTCACGCACATGGTTGACAATCAGCCAGGTCAGATGCTCTGAATCATGAAGGTTCTGACACTAAAGATGTGAAAACAAAAGTTAGATCAGTTTTTTTTTTTTTTACATCTTTATCACCAATATATTCATAGATTCATACACTTATGGTATGCTGTGAGTCAATGGATTTGAAGAAGAGGAAGAAGAATAAACCTTTATTCATCCCACATGGGGAAATTTGCAGAGTTAAAGCAGCAAAGGGGAACAGCAATGATAAATGAAAAATAGACTTGAGTATAAAAAACAGTATGTACATTATTTTAACTATATAAAAGACTAGAAATTTTAAAAAACTACAACACTATTATTGCATTGAATTATTTACACATTCAGAAAGTAACTGCACATGGGAATATTGCACGTTGTTGGAGAATTGCACAGTTTATGGTGAGTGGGAGCAGTGCTGGTTGTATAGTCTAACAGCGGCAGGAAGGAAGGACCTGCGGTAACGCTCCTCCATACACTTCATTCACTGTCACAACAATGAATGAATTCTTATTTTAGTCCCTTTGTCCGTGCCCTCCTCCCTACCTCCACCCACTCACACCTCAAACACAGCTATGCTAAAGATGGCAGCTTAATACGAGTCTGGTTCTGCCCAGAATTATTTATATATACATATAAAATGAAGAGTATGGCTAAAGTCTTACCACATAGTCACAGAAGAGGATAAGGGCTCCCCTGCGAACAATTTCTCTGTTGACCATGGCTAAATGAGTCCCAGGCTCTTCCTCTTTCTCCTCTCCTGAGGAGTGAGGGCTCAGGAGCTTGGTGCATGACAGGCTTTGTCTTCTGTTAGAAAAAGATACAGTCATGAGATTTAATGCTGCCCTAAAACTTTAACAACAACTCATGCTTAAATCTTTAAAGTATACTTTGCAAAGAGCTGTCTTTGTGATTACACAGATTTTTACTCTAAGTGCTCATTTTCACTTTGTCAAAGACCAATGCACTAAACTTTGGTATAGCACTAAAAATACAAGGATATTATTATATATATATATATATATATATATTATTATTATTATTGTTATTATTATTACTGGTAATGAGACATACTTAGTCTTCTGTGGTACTTTAACTTTCCATATCACAGTGATGTTTATTTTCTCTTATGTTCCAGATGTTCTGTCTTAAAACAGGGTTCCCACGCTTTTCTGGAAATAATTTTTGAGGACGTTTTCATCCTTTTCTACAGCTGTACCTTACATTTTGTACATTTACCCAGGTTACTATGTAACAAATCTATGAAATATCAGACATTCTCTGACATTCTTAGAAATTATGACTAATTTATCACAGAATAGCACAATGACATCCACAGACTCCGGCGTCACATAACCAACTGAAGCTACAATATTGGTGTGGGAAATTCTCAGGTTAATTAGCCTTCTGAAAAACAAGATTAAAGCTTCATGACCAATATCTCTAGCTAGCTCCACCTCATCATACTGAACTAAAAATTCATTTATTTATAACTCTAGGACATGAATATTGTATGCTAGCTATCTTTTTAGACTGGCTTTTATGTAGTGTCTTACTATTATAAATTTATGGTTTTATCTTTATGTCATCTGCTTTTTAATAAATATATTTTGTTGATTTACTGTTTAAGTAGCCTAAATTTTATTTTGCCATTTTTTATTATTTCTTTTTGTCACCATTGTTTTGAATTTTTTTATATTTTATTCCTTAACTTCCATTATTTTATCTACTTATATTTTATTGCTAAGTGTGCATTAGTTACCAAGTACATTTTTACTTCATTTCCTATGTTTGATTTTTGTTCACTAACATTAGTAGAAGGAAGATCAATAATTTTCCAGGACAATTCAAGCTTTTCAAGGACATTTGACTTTTTTCCTAATTTTCCATGTTTTTCATGACTGGAAAATTGGTCAATCATTTTCCAGGTTTTCCAGGACGCGTGGGAACCCTGTTATAAGACTGTTCCTCAGTTTGATGTGGCTGAATGATTTTGGCTGACCCCTGAAGTTACCTGGGTGTCTGGTGCACTTCGGCCCACCAGGAGTAGTTGGTGTAATTGATGATGAGGAGAACCTGGCACCACAGTAGAACCAAGGAAGGGTGTGTGGTGATCAAGCTCTGCACCATGTTGTTAAGACCCTCCAAGGGGTAAAAAAGGTTGGCCTCAGTGCTCGACTGTCCTCCATTCTCACCCTTGAGGAGACGGCTGGCTGCAGCGGTGATTCTGCGAAACATTCCTGAGCAGACGGAGGAAAAGAAGACACAGAATGACACTTACTGTGCAAATAGGGTGCATTTTTTTAAAACTTTGATTTCTTTTTCCAGAAAAAAAGCTAATATAAGCTTACCACTTTTGAAGACATGTATTAGACACATGAGCAGCGTCCCCAGCTGTTGGCAGTAGAAGGTGTGCTGCTGCTCTGTGATGTCCACCTTCACCTGTCTGGAGGAGATGTCATCCAGCAACACTCCCACCAGCTGGAGAAGAAACCTAGGATGGGGAGATAAGAAACACTTTTATAACAATAAAGGAAGAAGGACACGAAGAGGCAAGGATTAGTTATAGTTATAGACTGACTGTAGGTATCAAACCCTCAACCCCTTGGTAAATTCTCTAGTCAAAGACTGTAAGAACTGACCTGGCAAACGTTTCTTCAGGCGGGGCTTTCTGTGCCTCACCATTCGGCTCCTGGTTACGGAGCATGTCAGTAGTTTGCTGTTCATTTGCGGAGGGGCTGTGTTGATGGAGGTGACAGATAGTGTTGCAGGAGAGGAGATGTGGAGAGAGGGAAAGTTCATGGATCCTGGACAGGACAATGTCCTCAGTGGACTGGGAAATAAGCACTCTGAGCACTGCCAGGATACCAGACACCCATAGTTGGACTGTAGCTACTGAAGCCTGGAGAAGTAAAGGTTTAGTTTCAAGTCAGATATTTATACTTCGCAATCCATTATCAACTTATTTCATTTTTATGTAGGTGCAGTGGGAAGTCAGAAGTTGCCAGGAAGTGTTACAGGAAGGAGATGTCTCACCATGCTGGCTGGGGTAGTGAACATGCTCTTCAGCAGCATGTCCACAGGTCTGAGAGAGGAGGGGGCCACGGTCTCAAACAGAGTGTTTAACACTCCCAACGCTTCGGGGGAGTCCAGATGCATCTGAAGGAAAACACACACAAATGAAGGTGTAACCAGTGCCATACTGCATTTTAAAAACATGATATATTTTAGAGATCTAACAGTATGACAATGTCATATCATGGTTATTGTGACCATAATTATCACGGTTATGATTATTATTGCAGTTTTGTTGCAGTGTGCTCAAAATGTTCAAAAAGTACTTCTACACACACTGAAATCATTTATCCCTTTAAATACTATTATTATAACAGGACAACTGGTCTTTTTGTCTTTTTTTTGTCAATGAATGTGTCCAGAGTTGTCCTGTGAATAATTTTTTCACCCTTTTTTCATGAGTCATAAAAGTAAACAATTCTGTCAAGTATTTGTCATTATAATGTTATAAATGCCTAAAGCAGTGTGTAATTATAAGAAAAGAAAAAAAGGGATTTGCACTTCTAACAGGTTTATCTTTATAAACAATTCTAAATGAACATGTTTGAAGTTTTTGAGATGACCAAAAATAAATCAAACCCATTTTACAAAAACTCAAACATTCAGTGTCCATGTCACAGCTTGATATATTAGACCATGTCCAGGCATTTTTTTTTTCTGGTGACAGCCCCTGAAGCAGTCCCTGTCCGGCTGAAGATAGGTTCCCCTCACTTCCCGTCCCTCCCCCTCAGGCAAAGCCTTTACCGTAATGTACTTCTCCTCAGCCAGAGCAGACACATAGATCTGGCTTTTCCAGGCAATGAGCAGCATCACCACGAGTTATTGACAAAGTGAGGTATTCAAACACGCTTTAACGGTAATTAAAAAAGGAAACGGTAATACTAACTGTCCGTGGTTTATCATTGTACCGGTAACCATTACATTCCTAATATATGTTGACAGAATAATCAGAAGGCCTGATACAGCAAGCAAGTTTCTACATGAGGTAAAAAAAAACGTAACACTAGATTTGAAAGACCAGGGTGGCAAAACATGCTGTGTGATACCTGTTGAGAATGTGCAGGAGATTTCTATTGGGTGCAGTAAGATATGTATGGGGTAACTGGGTTGTCACAATGCATGCAAAAAGCCACAATAGCTTTAACCTCTTTAGCCCCATAGGACCCAAATTTGGTTCTGCTGGGGCTCAGGAGAAAATCTCCTCGGCATGACAGCACAAAGCAGTGAACTGTGCCTTTAAGACTATAGTCATGTCTGCTTTTATTTGACAAATACATATATTTTTGACCTTTTGCTCAATATGCACCGTTTCAAAATCCGCACCTGACCATATTGTTATTAAACCTCTTCAATTTTGCTATGCATCACTTTATAACAATAATCCTTTGCAGAGATGATGAAAAAAAAAATTATTATTCATTTTTAGAGTTTCACAGCCACCCCAGCATCATTTCTAAGAGAGATATTCACAGTAAAAAATTGTTTTTGTTTTAGGCGAGGATGAAATTTTCAAATTATTCTGACTTCTATCTTCATTTACTCTGTCCCAGTAACACATATACTGATAATTACACATCTGGACAAATCTCTCAAGTGTTAATTTTATTATGACACCAAAATTATTCAAATAGACCTTGTGGGTTTCGAGCAGAAGGCTTAAAAAAGGGGCTGGGGCTGAACAGGTTCATTGTGGTAAAACAGCATGCTCATATTATTAGATCCTGTGCTGTGTTTGCAAAAAGTCGATATAGTTCCCAAGCAGTTTCTGGATGATTTTTGCTTCTCTCACATTTTTACTGACCGTGGTCTCATCTTTCTCTGCAATATGAAGTCCTGACCCGCTACAGAGTCAGGACAACCATGGCTATAGGCTGATGTAAATCATTTATGTCTTTATGCAGTGTAAAAACATTTAAATGCTATAAATTATTAGAAAAAAGAAAAACAGACATTGAATTTCTCATATTTTATTATTTGCAAAAAATTGAAAAACAACGAATTAGTGCATACAACCCATTTTTAGCTACCCTCAAGCCTAAGGAACACAGGAAACATAGTGGTGGTGGCACTACGTTCAAAGAATCTACAAATTCTGAGACCTTATTGGATGTTTGGAAGTGCAGGCCGTTTCTGCTTCTGTCACATTTTACTCACTGAGGTCTCATTTTTGTCACAGGTCTTCAAGTCACTGACAGCAGGCATATAGATCATGCTCACTGGTGCCGAGCAGCTCTGAGCAGAAATTTGACGCCTGCAGGACACTGCCGTGGGACGCAAAATCTAAAATAATCTATTGAACAGCAAATTCTGGAAGTATGCGGATCATTCAGGTCTTGTTGAAAGCAGTAAGAAGCGTAGATTTTTTTTTTTTTTTACAGATTTTGGCCAGAGCAAATGGTTTATTTTCTGCAAATTCTGTAGAAGACATGAGAATCAAAGCGATGTTGATGAAATCTCATGAAATTCTCCTGTACTCTCCCGGCTGTTTTGATAAGTTGCGTCAAATCCTCAAACTTGAGAATCTGACGATTATGCCAGTGTTTTTCATTTTTTAATTGGACAAATGGTTTGTAAATGCCAGTCATTTAAAAATAAGTGGTATTTTGATCCCACTGGTGGGATTTGTTTTCCGAGAGTTAAAATGACTATATTTCTGCTGGAAACCTCATTCTGTAACCCTTCAACAGTCAAGATGATAAACTCTACCATGGGAACTATTAACAAAGACTGCTAAAATGTGCTGTAACTGAAGTATTACAAGTTAAAAAACTAAAAATATGTTATGTAAGAATATTAAAATCAATTATAAGAACTGAGAATATGAGTTTGATGCATGTATGGCCATTAACTGTTCCTCATTCTTTGGGTTGAGCCCCATCATATATATACTCCCAATCAAAATGTTAAGACAGCTTCAAAATGCAAAGAGAAGAAATGGGAGTGAGAGACAAGGCGTGTATACACCAAAAGACCTTTCCTACCTGCTGTTTTGCAATCATTGGGAGTATCACATCAGCTATCTGTCTGGATAACCGCTTCCACTTGTCCTCATTCTCTTTGTGACACTGCTGCAGCACAAGGATGAACATCTCCAAAACCTTCAACACAAACGATAGCAAATGTCAGACAGGGGAAAAAAGGCCGAGACGTGAATGCTTTGTGTGATCTTACCTGATGATGTTGGACAAGCCTGAGCAGCATTGAGACCACCACTTCTTTCTGTGTGTCCAACTCTTTGCCTGCATCTGCTTTGTTTGAGCCCCTCAAAACAAACAAGTCGTGCACTATTGGCTGCAAGGCAGGGATGGCTGGAGAAGATGGATGAAAGTTAACAGTCAACAATTTGTTTTATTATCAGCAGCCGTCCTGACCCCCTGACCCCTTGATCCATTTTTATTCTCTGTCTGTCAAAGATAGTCTCTTAAAACTCCTTAAGGTGCGCTCACACCGAATGCAACTGACGCAACCTCAGCGACCCCCTCCATGCAAAGTCAATATACAGCCGCAATCAGCCACGACCAGGCACAACAAGGTGTCCTGCGATGCGAAGGACGCGATCTGGGGGACTTGGTCACGTCTTAGGAAACATATGGCAGTGCCCTTGTCCCTGCAGACGGGTACTCTGGCCGACCAGGTCGCATCGCTCGGTCGCCAAAGTTGAAAATTTTGAACTTTTCAGGCGACATCACGCATGACTGTGCCACAACAGCCGATCAACTGTTTTTTTTCTGGATCACAGAGTGACAGAATCATTCATAAATACTATCCTGCCAAACACTACATGGCAAAATTCAAGAGAGACATAAATACAAACTTTTCTTTCTGTGAGAACCACCAAGAGAAAGTATTACATCTATTTTGGCATTGTCCACACACCAAAAAGCTCTGGAAGGACTTAAGCAGATTCATTATTGACTACGTTTTCAAAGACTTTGCTTTATTGTGGGAAAATGTTGTATTCTGCTTTAATAAAAGATTTTTTTCCTATAAACCTGTTAATTATTTTGGCCAAGTTTTTCTTTCACAAAGGCAAATACAGCAACAAAGAAAAACATTATCTATTTTTTTCCAAAGATCTTGAGCAATATATGCAGCTTATAAATGAATCTGACAACAAAAAAGCTGTCAAAACCCTGAATATATGTTCTGTCTTAAATGTATTTACATAATGTAACAGCCTTAACCCCTGGCTACACTGTTCCCTGGCTGTTTCCCTGTATACTATTCATGTATACTTTGTGTGCTCATTCCTAAAAAAATAAATAAAAAAGGATGACAAAGTGATAATCCATGTCTGTGTGGGAACATTAGTTAGTGAGTACATTAGTTCCTCCTTATTCAGCAGAGGTGGTGGTACTCTGCGGTCCTGTCCTTCTTCATCTGCATCAGCTGCAGTGTTTTACGGTTGGTAGATGCGTGAAAAGGATACAGTTGGAATAATGTCAGCTAATACATACAAATATATGACATATATGATATGATGAGATTGTGGTGAAACTCGAGCGGGCGTGACGTCACTGAGCGATGTGACGGTGACAAAACGAGCGATTTATGGACAGGCAATGCCACTTGGGTGGGTGACGCGATATCGGTCGCCCAAGTCACGTTCGGTGTAAACGCACCCTTATACCGCTTTCACACTAAAATCCGCGGGTCAACGCTGGTTTTTTCAACGCTGGTTAACCCGCGAGTGACTCCTTTACCACTGCCAGCAGACCCGGGTCTACTCAGCAGCAGACAAGCTGCGTGGCTGTTTTTTTTCCCTCTGCCGCATCAAGCTGATGTCATCACGTTGATGACGTCATCGGCGCGACAAAACACGACCACGTAAACAATGGAAAAGAGCATGGACGCCGTGGACACGGTTTTCTGTACTTTGTACTTTTGTCCCTCTTTAAAAATGTACAAACTCGGCACTGATGATACAAAGACAGATGGAATTTGTTGCTGAGATGGCAAAGAGTCACGTAAGTTACAGACAGAGGGGACGGGCGCGATGTTATGCCGTGAGCATGTAATGCCGACGTCATCAGTATCTTAGCAGCTTGACCCGGGTGTGATGTTCTCACTGAAGCCGGTCGGAGACGAGCCGATAATGTCGCTTGCAGGGTAAGTCGACCCAGGTCGAATGCCGATTAGACCCTTTCAAACTGCGGACAGGAGCCAATTGTTGGTGGATTTACGTGGATTTTTTGGCCAGTCTGAAAGGGGTATTACATTTTAAGGTCCCCTTTCCGATGGGGTCCCTGTTTTATTGGTCAACCAGTCTATTCTGTGGTAAATGGCCAGTCAGCGCTATGAAGT
The DNA here is from genome assembly GCA_037902135.1 of Cetoscarus ocellatus. Classification (NCBI taxonomy): domain Eukaryota; kingdom Metazoa; phylum Chordata; class Actinopteri; order Labriformes; family Labridae; genus Cetoscarus; species Cetoscarus ocellatus. The sequence goes on from JBAMNC010001240.1 coordinate 2,023,597, forward strand.
GCAATGTTTTTAACAGCTCTGGATGCTTTTTTATTTAGGTTACTGTGTGTGAGGTGAGCTTTGCTGTGCTCCTCTTACCATGGGTAACAGCTTTCCTGCCACTTGCCATAATGCCATCACAGAGCTGGATGATCTTTGGGATGCTGATGATCTGCTTAGAATGGTAACGCTCATACGACAGCAGCACCAGGAAGAAAAAGATGTTGGGAATGATAGCCTCTGAGTCTCTGCAAGAAGTGCCAAAGTAGATCATATTTTAGTTACAGATTTAAATTTCAATATCAAAACTTATCCACAGTTGGCAAAGCTTAGTTTTTCAAGAAACAGGCCTTAAATAAGCTTTAAAATGTTAATAGTCTAGACTTCTGGCTACTCAAAGCGCTTTACAGCACGTCACCATAACATCACATTCACACACTGGTTGCTGAAGCTCCCATGGGAGGTGTCCATTCATACTGACGACAATAATAGAAATAAATATGTTGTTAAAGCAGAAGCTGGAGTAATTAGGGGTTGGTGCCTTGCCAAAGTACATTTCACATGTGTTTGCAGCGAGAATGAACCCCTAACCTGTGAGATGACATATTCTACCATCTCTATTGCACCATAGCTTCTTTTTAATTTAGAAAGAGCACTTACAAATGACAATACTGTGAAACATTTCAGTCAGACTTATACACATTTGTACACATAGGAACAGCAGCTCATCTGAATTTTCCTCAATGTAGCTTTTTTTTTTATTTTGTTTTTTCACTTTTTTGTTAACCATGGTGTAAATTATTTATGAGAAGAACATGGGAAGCTTTCACATTGGAGAGTAATAGGAAAAAATAATGAAAATAAAATAAAAACAAATAAAAAAGAGCAGGTTAAAAGGTCACAAAAAAGGCCTAGGTCAATATTACACAGTGATCCTGCTAAGTAAAGACTGGCTTTATAGGTTTGACATATTCAGTCCATTTGTAAAATCTATCCTTCTGGACTTTGAGGGAAAATGACATATGCCATTACATATATTTAATAAATAATGTCTATCCATCCATCCATCCATCGGGTCAGCCAATTCCTTGTGATGACTTTTTTGCTTCCAGCCAGAAGAATTTGAACCAACTTTTTATTATTATTACTCCATCCATCAAATTGAATATCACCCATACATACTGTATCGACAATAAAAGGGATATTGACTCCAAATATGTTGTTTATATATTTGTGGATTTCCTGCCAGTAGGGAACGATGACTGGGCACTTAAAGAAAACAGGGTGACGGTCGGCGTCATCTGTCCCACAACCCTGCAAGCAACTGGTACCCCTCGCCCATGTCTCTTTGAGCCATAGCTTCTTGATGCCAGAAAATGAAGTACAAAATAGAAACGCACCTGAACTGGCCCACCTCAATGTACTCAAACTGCTTCAGGACAAACCCAATGAACACCTGAAACACAGAGAACATGTTCCTGAGTGAGGGACTCTACAAGTGAAACATAAGCCAAGGTAAAATTAATGCCCTCAGTTTTTTTTTTTACCTGATCAGAATCCAGCAGGCAGTAGTTGACTCTGAGCTGCACGAGCTGGGCAAGCAAGTCCAGTACTTGTCTCTGCAGGGTCACAGAGGTGCTTGTTGTGTACTGTTTCAAAGCTTTGATCACCAGGGGCTCAAAAAGACGGATATGGTTGTGGATGGCATTCTAGGGAGACAAGCATGAATTTTTAGAAAAACTGAAACATATATTTATATGAATTAAATATCACAAATATATTAAGTGCCTTGCTCCAAAGTCACTCACAAACTCTGGGTTAGGAAATCAGAAGCCCATGAAGCACATTTGGCTACCCTCATCATTAAAGTCAACCCTCAAGTCAAATATTCTATAACTTACAATTTATTGTCTTTTTCAAATTTGAACATTCAATAAAAAATAATCTTATACCTGTATTCATTTATATTTACTTATTACTCAATACTGTCCTCAGGTCAATTTCAAAAGCTTTTAATAGTAAATGTGAAGAAAGCATGACAAAGAAATATTCAACCAACATGGCAGTTGAAAAAAAGTTGAAAAAAGAAGATAGACTTAATATTGAAGAACGTGAAAACAGGGATGCTGCCAAGAAAAAATGTAACTACTGGTATCTGACATTTTTTTTTTTTTTCAAAGAAAATCTTGGAACCAATTTGTAGTCATTTTTCCATAAAACATTCTGGTCCACTGCTATAAGTATGTGGGTAAATTTTAACTAAAATATATTTAAATAACTGGTAAATTATTACTCAGTGAATTCAGATGAAATCTCAACAGTAGTTCCTTTCGTCAAATTTCAAGAAATGATGACATAACAAATCCCATGATGTGCAAAAATGTGGTCCTTTATCAGTGAAAATTAAAAACATGTTGAGTTCTTGGTAACCAAAATTTGCAGATCCTTAACTAAACTATCAATATTTTAGACTAAGGCAATTTTCACACTGTAGGCAAAGTTGGCCCAAATCTGACTTATGGGCCGTATCTGTGACCCTTATGTTTTTGTTCATACTTTTTTTTTATTAAACATGAAAAAACACAATACAGAACATTCCTTGACAAAGTCACAGAAAATGTATGACAGTGTGAGGAAAAAAAACAGACATACAAAGAAAAACACATTGGGGCCTAGAAAGCTGAATAAAACTAATGAGTGAAAAATAACTAAATAAGTGGATAGTTAAGACATTATGACACAGTGTAGGGTTCCCTTTAGTTAAAGAGATATGTTGCTATAGGCATCAATCTCTTCACAAAGATCAGACCATAATTGTAACTGAGCAGTTAAAGCCTCCATTTCATACACCTCCCTCAGCTTCTGTTTCCACTGCGCCGCTGTAGGCGGCTGTAATTTCATCCATTTACTGTCACCATTTTCCGAGCAGTCATTGAGAGCATAAGTAACAGGTACTCTTGGTCTCTGGTGTATTTGTCTTCAGGTTATCCATATTTGTTTTTTATGACAGTCTGAATGGCACTAACCCTTTTTTTTTTTTTTTTTTTTTTTTTTTTTTTTTAAATCAGACCCAGGCCACTTTCATATGTGGCCCTGACTCAGATACATATCTGATGTTTCTTAAGGCGACCTCACCCTGAACTGTCATGTCGCATTTCATCCGACTTCTACATTACTCAAGACAGACGTAACAAATCTGTGCCCGAGGGGGACAGACACGGCAAGATCAAATGTAAACAATGGCCGAAACAATTATTAGGGATGCACGATATTATCAGTTCGATATTGGTATTGGCCGATATCAGCCTAAAAAGTTAAGTATCAGTACTGGCCCATATTGAAACTTTTCAGACAAATATATCAGCCACACATATCGGCTGGAATGACAGCAAATTACACAAATGTACAATATTGATGCACCTTCTCATCACTGCACGGGTGCATTTAAAAATCAGGGGTTTCATCTTTGCAAGAGTTAAATGCTGTTTTTCTTGTTATACATCTGTTCCTCACAAAAATACACTGTAACACCGAAGAAACAAGTCCATTTTTGTTAAGTACAGAGCTTGAGCTCTTGACCAGAAATATAAATAATGCTGGCAGTAATGAATTAAAATATTGGCATATCGGATATCGGCAAAAATCCAATATTGTGCATCCCTAACAGTTGTGGATGAACTCTGTGTCAGTGAAGCCCCTCATTGTCACAATCCCACCACTCCTGGCTCAGACTGCATCCTCACAACCCCCTGTACAGAGGCAGAAGCCACTGCTCCACTAAAGGCCATCGTCAAAATGTGTGCTCTCCTTTTTTCTCTCAATCTTCTTCTTTTCACTTCGTCATAATTTTTTTTGGCTCCAATTGCACAACTTCAAAATGGATACACACAGGCTGACATGTGTAGCATCCACATACTTCTGTAAACACAGCATGCAGTGTGTGGCATCATGTCTTCTTCTGTGCATGCTGGTCACTTCAGATCAGATCTATTTTTTGTTTTATTATTTATTTTATTCACCAATAAGTGCATACAAACAAATATATGTGAACAGACAAATATGTGCTTAGCAAGTTATGGTGTTGATTTACAAAATTCTAAACATATAATAAAGATTACAAAGACAAAAACTGACAACGAAGAAAGCAAAAAAAACAAAAAAAAACAAGGGGTAGAGAAAGAGGAGAGGAAGCAAACAAACAAAAAACAGAGAGATAAGAGCAGAAAAACAAAGAAAAGGGACAAACAAGGTGAAACAGTGTAGCAACCAAATTATCTTAGATAAAACAGAGTGGTATATTTGGCAGGAGTTTCATTACGAGTTACTTATGGTCATTTTCCTTTGAGATTTAAATAGTTTTTGTTTGTTTTCCCTTTTCCTCCTCATGAACAAGCCTTTGTATACTTATGCTGTGGCATTAACTTCAGATCAGATTTCAACAAAAAATAGGAATTGAGCATGAAGACCTGCAGTGTGAATGTGGTTTTGGATAAATTATATCTTACTAGCTTTCAGAGACAGAAATAAAAGTATATCAAGGTACTTAAAAGCAAACACATGATCCTACCACAAATAAGCAGAACTTTGCAAATCTGTACAAATGTGTGAACAATTAAAACTCTGACAATCACAGATCAACAACATCAATTTTTGAATACACAGAGAATAATCCAAGTTTACCTTGTCTCCTCTGTGGCGTGTGGCATTTGCAATGTTGGACCTAAGCTGGTTTGAGGCTTTTTGCATAACATCAAACCATCTAGAAATGAAAAAGGAAGTCAGTTTTAGCCATGTGCTACCTGTAATTGATTTTCTAAGCATTAATCTAAACAGCATAATCATGTGACTCATTAAGTTCATTAAGTGAGAAACTTAGACATGGGACAGATGAGAGAATATGGTTGGATACAAAGGTGAGTCCAAGAGAAGAATTAGACCGATCTGGCTGCAAAAACAGTGCTTCTACTTCAGACTTGACAGACTACACTGGTTAACGTTTTCCATTGTTAGCTAATACCTGTTTGTGTTTATTTCCTGGAGACTGAAGAGTTTAGTCAAAGGAAAAATCCAACATTTTTGTTGTTTTCATGTCTAGCCTCACTCCTGAGTCCATGACAAGCAGGTAGACACCATTCTTTGACTGTGCAGTAACAAGAAAGAGACAAACAGAGCTCATCCGTGACTAGTTAGCTTAGCTCAAACACTGGGAGTCAACGGGTAGTGTTAGCCTGCCTCTGCCTACAGTCATCAGATAAATGATAAATAACCCACTTCTGCGGTGGTTTTCGCTAGAGATGTGACGTTAGCGAACGAGTCAAGTCTTTTGAACAGGTTTTATAAGTGAATGATGAAAACCGATTTGCAGTTCTGAGTGAGCCATTTGTTTGCGAGCTATTATTAAATGCAAACTGCTTGCAAATTTAAGAAATGAACGGCTCACTCACAACTGCAAATCGGTTCTCATCATTCACTTAAAAGAGCTGTTCAAAAGACTAGACTTGTTCACGAACGCCATATCTTAGTAACAGGTCAACAAAACAAAACCTCGGTTTAGGAGTAGAGGAAGATAATATGAAGATAATAAAAGATAACGTAACATAAAGGGTAAAAAACAAGTCACAACAAGCACACAGGACCATTTAGAGTTGCTGAAGAGTTTATCTGATGACTGTAGGCAGAGGCAGGCTAACACTACCCATTCCCATTGACTCACAGCGTTTGAGCTAAGCTAACTAGCTTTGGCCGTCTCTTCATTGTTACTGCATGCACAGTCAAAAGAATTGTGTCTTTCTGCTTGTCGTGGACTTGGGAGTGATGCAAAGACATGAAAACAACAAACATGTTGGAGTGTTCCTTTAAGCTCCTGTCTAGAATCTGTGTGAAGCTAAAACTCACCCAGAAGTGTCTTGCTCCTGTTCAGCCTGAACCATGTTGCGCAGACTTGCATCAGCAAGAGCCTGAGTAAAGTGAGTGTAGGGAGCCATGAAGCAGTAGTGGTAGAGGCCTGGTCGCAGACTTGATGAGCCTAGGCGGAGAGCCTTGCCCTGGGATTTGCTCGGTCCACTCAGGACGCTCTCATACTGGGAAGCCAAGTTGGTGCCAAACAGAGTCTTCAACAGCTAAAGAAAAAGTAATCCATGGTAAAATAAAGTGAGTTTTGAGTTAGTTTAAACACCATGCTTGTTTTGATGTAAAACCTTGAAAAACTTTTAACTTGCTTTAACCCGTAAAGCGGGGTCCACACATAATGATGTTCTAAATCTGAAGAGATGTCTTCCTCTGTTAGAGACCCCGTACATGAAGATAAAAAATCAGGCATTGAACAGTTTTGATCGCACTGTGTGTGGTGTGCTCTGACAATCTCAAAACAGCACAGCACACACATAACCATTCTGTCCCACCACTGATCTAGAATCTAGTCCTCCAAGACAGAAATCTGATCAAACGTGATTGAACAAAAATGAAGAAGAAGAAACACTGCAACAACTGGAAAACACAACACGCAACATGGGAGAGGACATATAAGAAGAGGGAACGATGGTGGTCTTGGGACTATTTTTGACGGAAAAATATTGAACTAAATAAAAGAAAAGACTGTGGAAAAAAATCCTGGAGACAGCGTGAACATGTGAGCTGGTCCTCCATTTCTGAGGCCCACCGAACTTTATGTTTCAGGTCAGCCATGCTTGTTTTTATTTACGGCTGCTTCCTTGTTCCTCAGTCAGCTCGCTTCTTGATTGGCTACATTCACATCACAATTCACAGAGCCATGACTCGGGAGTCGTTGGCTTTCCCCACACATGAAGATTTTTGGTCGTAAATATTGAACAAGTTTAACATTTGTCTGCCCCGAGCCAGTTCAGAGCCGATTATCAGGACAAATTCCCTCTTAACACACCCCAGACCACAGGATAATCTTATAGGATAATCTTATCAAACAGAGGATAATCTGGAGTTTTTCATCCTTGGTTGAGAAGAGGAGTCGGGACAAAATCTCCCTGATATTCTTTATGTGTGTACCCCGCTGAGCACATCCCCCTGACTACATGTGCACTACAAAGTTGAAATCTGTGTTTGATTTATCTTACCAGAATTAAACTCCACCAGCTTTTGCCAGTAGAAAAGGTGATTTATAGCTCATGTGTTGCTGTGTTTTTGTATAGAGATGTATGGAACCATCGCACAGGGAAACCACTGCCTTTACAGGCCCTGTCGGCAGGAACCAGCCATAATCTGTGTGGAGTTGAACTGGCTGCAGCACACTGCTCAGTGCTGGAACCTCAAAGACTGCCACACAATAAATATACAGGACATTTGCAAAAAAAGACATACAAACAAAAATAGCTGAACAAATTCAGATTAATTAAAGATAAAATGCACAATACTGACCTGTTGTACACAGACAGTTGCCATTGTTGGTTCCCTGGAGAAACAAGACTTAAGGTAGCCCAAGATTTCCTCAACACACTGCAATAAATCATTTCATGGCATTTTATTTTCCCTCTTTTTCAAGCAGGATATGTAATACATTGGATTATGACATTAAAAACTGCTTCAATCCAATCAAATAATGTTAAATTTTCCTCTTGCTATTTAAAACGGTCTGATTTTTGTTGTCCTGACCTTACTGATGTCATGTAGTGTGGCCAGCTCCAGGAGCTGGGACAGAACGTCTAGAGTGGAGCGCAGGAAACTCCCAAACTTCTCCTGACTACTGTGGAGGTCCAATGTTACCTGGAAGATAAACAAACAGTTAATACGCCTTTAAGAAGACTTCACCTCACAAGTGTTTTAAATCTAGAGTGCGTTCTGACCTTGTAGTTAGCATGAGTAGCTTTGAGGACATCGTACAGCTTGAGATAGGGTGGCAGGTGGTAGAAGTTGCCAAGAGTGGTTGATTTACTAATGGTGGTTGATCCAGTGTTGTCTGATGGTCTGCCTGCTCAAAATAAGCACAAAATGACATGTTTGAACATTCACAGACACTCCTGTCCTCTACTTGCGCCTGTGTCTGGGAAGTACCTGTGTTGACCTCGATGCTTTTCTTTGGGCTCATAGGGGCAGCACTGGGCTCAGAGGCGTCCTTCTCTTTACCCTTTCTCCGAATAGGACTGAGGGAAGGAGTATTGCCCAGAGAAGGAAGGGTAGCCTTAAAGAGATATGCAGAAGCACAAGGGTTAACATGAAAACTCAACAGTGGCTGACAAATACATTTCTTTAAGTATTAACAGTTTAAAAAATCCATGTCATCAAATCTGGGCAGATTATGTGTATTCCATCTTTAACAGAAATAGAGAAGATAACCCTGGATAATTTGGAGAAAAAGGGTCACATCTCTAAATATTACAATGTACTGATGCAAAATGCCAACACTAGACAAACTTAATGCCTGGAGAAACAATATGCAAGATGATACTGATGAAGCAGAGGGGAATGATGTTTGTTTAAAGGCACAGAAACAGAATAAATACACAATTGAAATCACTTCAATATAAGTGGTTGACAAGAATGCACATAACTCCTGTCAAACTTCATCAAATGTCGGCTAATATTCCAGATGTTTGTTGGTTTCAAGAGACTAACGTACATTGCTAAAGGCAAACGGAGAGATTTTGTCCACTTCTGAGAATCATATATGAGCATTATAGAAGCCGGGAATGTAGGCTTCACCTGAACAGAACTGTAGAAAATATTTTATCTTATTATTTTCATATCAGAAAATGTGTGTAAGCTGAATGTGGGTATGTGAGTTTGTGTAATTTGTCAATACATGTCTGGGTTTAAGGCCTGAAACTGTTTGACTGTTGCTTTATGTTTCTTTTGTGTTCATACAAAAATGCCAATAAAAAACATTGGAGAAAAAAAATAGTGGCTGACTTGTGACTTTATGTGAAAAGACCCCCAACATCGTTTTACGATCTAAAACAAATGAACACCTAAAGTAAGAGTCAGGTTACCTTGACTGCTGGTCCAGGTGGCATGTCATCCAGCACATGAGCACATATATTGAGGACCTTTAGAAGGTGAGAGAAGAGTTGCTCCACCATGGCTACCAAAGAGCGCTCGGACAGTGCAGCCCAGGGTTCCTCCATCTTATTTGGGCCTCCACTGACGTTTGTGCTGCCACTACTGCCTTCATCCTCTCCAGCCCAAGGGTTGCACATGCATTTAGGAGCTACAGCTAGGATAAACGACAAAAACGAGTCAATCTTCATATTTTTAAAAGCAAACTCAAGACCTACCTTTTCAGTCTGGCATTTAGCTGATTATATTTATTATTATTATTATCATTATTCAATCTTATTTATTTTAAACCTCTTGATATGTTTTGTTTCTAAAGTTCAGTTCAGATTTATTTTTTTGGAATTTATTCTCCGTTAATCAATTTTCTTTCCATTATCCTACTTTAGAAGATTTTAATAAACATTTGATGTTTGGCTACCTCATTTTACTATGTTATGATTTTAAATTTTATTGTATTTTTTTTTTATAGTATTTTTATCTAATTTCTTATCATGATTTTTTATTGTCATTTTAGTCTTAGCTCCTGTGTTTTCTCATTTTTAAATTCAAGATGGTGTTTCCTCAGTCCTCTAATTCTGTTTTCTGTTAGAATCTCCTCTTAATGTCTTTGTGTGTGTGTAAGTGAGTGTGTGAGATACCTCATTGGTGCAGCTACAACTTAAATCCTGTTGTGTTTTGCCATGATAAGACCACGGCAAAACACTTTACATGAAATGCTTTGACCCTTTGACATGAAATGCTCTTCCACAACCCTCCCCTTTGGCTAAATTTGTTAATCACAGTCTCGAATTTGATTTTGCAAAATCCTCGACTCTGTGCAAGTGTACCCAAAAAAAAAAATGATACTGGTTTAAAGCATAGGGGGGTCGCACAACATACTGGTTTGATTTAATTTTTCTTCTGTTTGCCCATTATGACTTCTGTTAATTCATAAAGCATTCTTCCAAGTCTACCAAAAACTTTTACACACCTTTAAGTAGTGCCAAGATCTTTTGATTAGTTGCGAGCAGTTAAGAAGAAAGCTCAGCATTTACAGAACCTGAAAATCAATAACATTTCAGCCCATCAGTATGGCCATTGAGTCTCACAGGTGCTGCGACACAGCCTCATGTTCTTAAACCACTGGTGCTTAAACACACATTAAATCTTGCAGTGGTTGAACACAAACTCCAAGTGCAGGGCATCAAATTAAGTCAAAGTGTTGTTTCTTTTTTACTGTGGCTTTGTATAAAGAACAGCAAAAACAGACACAAAGCATACGGCTTCAGCAGAAGAAAAAATCCTCCTCATTTGCACGAAAGGCCATTAATAGCACACCCAAACATTGTTGTAAGTTCCATGGTGAGAAACTGCTATTCATTTTAAAGTCCTTGCTGAAGTTGATGGATGACCACGAGAAACAAAAATGAGCTGACGTTGATGGTTGAATTATATGTTTACAATTCAGAAAAATGACAATTACATGATCAGATAAAATGTTTGACCATGTGTTGAAATATAATTTAAAGGAAAAGACAATTCAGTTTTGTCTTAAAACAACTGCATCAGGGTTGTTTATGGAAAACGTTTTTACAGAAAGAAATTGTGTAGGAATACAAAACAGCTTTTACCATCAATAACCTCTTGCTAAAATTAGTCAGAATGTAAGATGTTGTCAAAACTGAACCAAACCAAAAAACATACCAACATACTTATAAATTGAAGGTACATGAACAGTTTTTGTCATATCAAATTCCTAAGAATAAAACCCACCTGCAAGCAGATTACCAGAAAGCACAAGTGCATCCTGGTGTGCAGAAAGATCTAGTGGAAACCAGGCAGAGGACAGCAGGGAGAGAACCATGTTGGCCAATCCAACTGTTAAAGTTCTTCGTTCAGCTTCTGCAGCAGATGAGGTGGAGGTCGAAGAGGCTGGTGCACTGATTTAGTCCAGAAGGAGACAGGCAGAAAACCACTCAATGTGTTAGCAGAAGTAGAATACTGTCAGGCAAAAAATACTTGTAGAAATTACACAAGTAAAATGCCATGAAGTGAAAAGGACAAAAAAAATCTAACATCTCAGAGCTGAAGCTGTATAACACACCTCAGAGCTCTTGCCCTGCTGCGGTTGAGACTTGAGCGAGATGAAAAGCTGCTGCTGGAGCTCACATAGCCACAGTGCCAGCCTGTGCTCCAAGTGCAGACTGGAAAATTTACAGTCAAGAGGCACAATGCCTCACAGCAGCCAAACTGAAGGGAAACAGAAAATAACTTTTTTACATATTCTGTGGGAAATGTAAAGATAAATTAACAATAATTTATACAAAGCATGAAAAAACAACAAGTGTTTTGCAATCAGACTTACAGTAAGGGCCCTAGAGGTAGAGGAGGTAAAAGCATGAGAGACAGCAGTGACAACTCTGGACAAGTTGTTCTCCATGGTGATGTCAGCAACACTGTTAGACAAGTTGAAGCCTCTGTATGTCCTAAAAGTTAGAGAAAAGAGCAAAATACATGTCCTTCAAGACCATCTTTGTGATTTTACCTTTTAGTTAAAACTCTTAAAAGGAACCCTGACTGTGAAGACAAATAGTCATAAATATGCTTTAATGTTTATCTATTACTAGAATGTGTTGTTAGAAAAGCATGAAAAATTGTTATTTCTTTAAAAATCACAATTTACAACACATATTCTAACCTACGGACGCAGCCATTGTTTTACTAGTGCAATGCATGCTGGGTTGATGACGTTATAGGGCTGCACTGTGCCGAGCTGCTATGTTTACTCACTGGCTATCAGGAGCGAGAATACCATAATAATGCCACATTTTGCTACTTTTGGGTGCAAGTTTCAGTCAAAGGGAAACAAGGGGAGTGATGTAAGTCTACACAGCTTCACCAGTGACAAGAAGAGAAGAAAGGAGTGGGAAATCACTTGTGGGCGTACACAACTTCTAAAGGACCCGCAGCTATGTTCTCGCCACTTCTCTCCAGATGCATTTGATGCGTTTAGCTGAGCCAAGCTGCTGAAAGAACTCACAGGCGCTGCTAGTTACGTAGACTAAAGCCAAATGCCTTGCCTCCAGTGTTCTCAAACAAACAGACAAAACGCCCTCTGGAAACGAGGGAAGTCCGCTGGAGGAAACGCCATTGGCAGGAGATGCTGGATGTTCTCCTGCGAGGATGTCAACAACTCGCTCCTGCAGATGAATCAGTCAGCACAGCAGTCCGTAAGTCTACAGAGTCATCGTCAGCTTCCTCCGTGATCGTGGTCATGCTCGATGCTTCACCGTCACCGAGTTGTTGACATCCTCGCAGAAGAACACCAAGCATCTCCTGCCTATGGCATTTCCTCAAGCATCTCTTCATGCTCGGCACAGTGCAACCCTTACACGTCATCCACCTGGCACGCATTGCGCTCGTAAAACTATGGCGGCGTCCGCAGGTTACAAAAATTGCGATTTTTAAAGAAATAACAATTCTTCGTGCTTTTTTAACAACACATTCTAGTATTAGATAAACATTAAAGCATATTTATGACTATTTGTCTTCACAGTCGGGGTTCCCTTTAACAAAACAATAATAAAAACAATGGCAGGTAAGCTAAAAGGACAGTGTGAACGATACCTTGTGATTGTGCTAACTGTCAACTGGGAGGGGGGTTGAGTCTCATGCATCAGCAGCTGCAGGTAGACTGAACTTTGGTCCCTGGCAATGGCCACCACTGGATCCACCTGACCCTGGTCACAGTCAAAAAACAACCTCGGAACCAGCCTGGTGAGACACATAGACATTTTAGGTAGGACTGAACGATTTATCGTTTTCTGATCGAAGTCGTGATTTCAGACAACATGATCACGTGATCGCTGAAGCTGCTCCTGACTGACCCAGGATCTGTTGAGTCAACTATTTGCTAGTGGTGATGTTGTCACATGTCAGCCGTCATGTCCAAAACCATCAGAGGTTGACACGCTGGTTTTCTTGACAAAAGAAGTGATGTAGAGGTGTAGGGAAGCAAGTATTATTGTTGATGAAGTACTTTTGAGATTTTATTTGTTCTGCACTTCCCCTAACTTTTAGTGTCAGCCTTTGTTTTTTTTTACTTTATTTTTTAAAGTACAACATTAAAATTTTGTAGTGAACATAACATATAAACTTAATATCTGAACACTTAGGTCACCAAGGAAGGTAGGGTGTGTTATATTAAAAGACAGACAAACAGACAATAATAAATCTCTGTGTAGTTTAGGGTTACAGCAATGCATGGGTGGGAGATAAAAAATTTAAGTAAATACACGGATGAAGGAAGAGTGTGTATATGTGTGCATGTGGTGTGAGCCAGCCAGGCCAGAGTGAAAGTCCATCTAATCTACATAGGGAACGGGGAAATTGTCTTTTGGGACAGAACCATAAGGCACAAAGATGATAGAGGGAAGAAACTGTCCAAAGATTTGTGAGGAATGATATCAAACAGGAAGTTCTCAATGCCAGAGTGACTTACTGCCCGTCTTAAATCACTAGTTGACATTAAACCTCAGTCATAACTTAGAGAGTATACACAGAGAAAAAAAAAGGCATCATCTATACCATTTTCTCATTTATATATGATAGCCACTGTCAGCCTTTGTTTAAAAAAGATATTTGCAATTTTTCAGGAAAAATTCTCTATTTTTTACAGAATTTTTGGGTGCTGCTGAGCCATCAAATGAATGACCTGTTTTAATGTCTGACATATTTTTCAGAAGGGCAGAGGTAGCGTCATTTGTTTTAGTAAGAGTTTTACTTTATTACCATTCCTTTTCAGTTTCACTTAAAAAGATAGTCCAGGTTTCTTAACCTAGGGTTGAATCAAGTATTATAACTGCTGCTATAGATGTTGATAAGCTAGCTCTCTTGAGCCAGAAAAGACTGACCATGACCTACTAACTTGAGTGTAAGACTCTTGGGCTGGATCCTTTTTTCCTTTATTGGAATTGTTGAATTTTGTTTATGTTATTACTTATTTAACATTGTTTTTTTTTGTATTTAACCTTTTTAACTTGCCAAATTAAGGATTTTTTGCATTACATCTTTTAAGTTAAGACGGTCAAGATGGCTCTTTTAGTCCTTCAGTTGTAATAACTGCCATTGGTCAAGGACTTTAAAGAGTGCACATGCATGTTTCTTGTTAATAAATACATGAGGAAGCAATTCTTACCTTTAGTTTTCATCCTTGCCTTAGAGTAATAGCTCTTAATGTTTAATAGTATGATGTAATTTTCTGTCATGTTTGTAAAACGTTACTGTAAATATAGTGAATATTACACTGAAGCTTCAAATTGAAATCGTGATATCTGCCAGAAAAACTGCAAATAGATCTTTTCCTAAAATCATTCAGTTCTAATATTAGGAATGCATTATAAGTAGACAATTCTTAGAATAGAAACTACTTTAATAAACATCAGTAGTGTTAAACAACTATCTGCAGACAAGATGTGAGACTTACAAATTTCAGAAAAGAAAAGCAGAGATCAGTTTACCTGCTGACGGCAGAGGCTGCCACATGCCGAACTCGTGGGTCATCGTCTCCCAACAGATGGATGACCACGTCATTCAAGACTCGTTCCTGAAGGCGCAACCGCTAGAGGACACAAAAGCCAAACTTTTTATCAACAAAAGTTTAAAATTTTGACAAAAACATACCATCCTGCTGGTTTCCTCAAACATATGTTGCTAGTCACTTTCCCAAAGCATAGATTTAGATTTAGACAGAACTTTATTAATCCCTTTGGGAAACTCCCTCAGGGAAATTAGGATTCCAACAGCAGTTTGAAAAAGTAGATAGAAAGACAGATATAAACAAAAATATATATAATAAGAAATATAAATATAAATAAAAAAATAAAAATATGGCTACTGGCTTATGACCCATACTGTACGGCTTACGTTCGGTGCACTGGTCAAATGGTACAGCTTAAGTCAAAATCACCGTCAATTTTAGCCTTACTTTTGAGTAAGAAAAAGCAATTGACATTTTCTGCTGCAGCTGACAGGAATGCATCAGCGAAGAGGCAGAAGCAACTTGTAATAACTAGAAAATCATCAGCATCTCAAGAAACAAAAAGGCGTTAAGATGGAATTTTAGTTAAGCTCTAAAAATAAGACAGCATATCCAGAAGCTACATCTTTAATCATGTAAAGCCAAACTGGTTTATTCAGACTAAGAAAGACTTTACCCCAGTGTAGTGATGATCCCCTTTGTGCAAAGTCTCCGTTTTCCTCTCCAAGAAGCTAAGTAACCTAAATGAGAAAGAGCAATCGTCTGCATTATGTACCACAATCTTTAAATATACGTTTTTAAAGACATAATTTACAAAGGCATGTCATGGGTGGGACATTGGGTAAAATAAAGTATGAAGTAATTTGTGATATATACATGTCTAAGCATTTAACCGGAGTTTGCACACAGTACAAAAATGACCAAAATTATGGGTGCTTTCACAGTTACAGCTCATTTGCTTTGTTCCGGTTCAGATTATTTAATTTGACATCTTTGAATTTTTCCTGTGATTTAATTTGTGTTTATTCTGAAGTATCATACAGCTAGCCAAAGCACCAACAAAGGGCTGTCTTAGCATCATAACATCACATTCTGCTTTTCCCACCAAGTAGATAGACCAATGCCATGTCCTGAGATTGCTTTGCATTATGTGATACTAGTAGGTTTACCCATCAACTAATGGAGTTTTGGATTTACTTAGAGCAGAAGCGAGGCCAAATGAAGTGCTTAGACGTGAGCATAATTTTCAAATAGCTAACGCAATTTAGGACATAATAGTTGGTTTACTTTTTGAACAAACAAGAGAGGCTTTTGACAACTGCTGGTGTGAAGAGATCACCAATTAACATGACAACTTTTTACAATGCACCACTTGCATTGCAGTGTTGACAGAGAAACATTCAACAGCAATATGAAAAGAACAGACTAGCTTGATAAAAGTAGAGGTTCAAGTCATGAAAAGAATAAATTCCCCTGGTCTGATGGCTGGACTCAATTCTCAGAACAGGACAACTTTTTGAACCAGATGTTGAAGTTTTGATGCTCTGCTGACAAAATGGTGAGTTACATAGGCTCATTGTTATGTCCATGCCAACCAAATGGGTGCAAAAACCACATTGCAAATTACTTTTTATTCTCTTTAATGCTTCACTATTAGTTATTAAAGGGATACGCCAACTTTTTTTTTCTTTTCGTGTCTTGCCTTACTCCTGAGTCCATGACAAGCAGGTAGACACCATTCTTTCATCTGTGCGTGCAGTAACAAGGAAGAGACAGGCCAAGCTCGCCCACCACTAATTAGCTTAGCTCAAACACTGGGAGTCAATGGGTATTGTTATCCTGCCTCTGCCTACAGTCATCATATAAATTCTTCAGCAACTCTAAACGGTCCTGTGTGCTTATGTGACTTGTTTTTTACCCCTTTATGTTACTTATCTTTTATTATCTTTTATTATCGTCTTCTACTCTTAAAACAGAGGCTTTGTTTTGTTGACCTACTAACAAGCACCTCCGCAGTGGTTTGAGCTCAAGATGTGACGTTTGTGAACGAGTCAAGTCTTTTGAACAGCTCTTTTAAACGAATGATGAGAACTGATTCACAGTCGTGAGAGAGTGAGGCGTTTGTTTGCGAGTCAAGTTTTACTGCCATGTTCACTTGTGTTCAAATGAGTAAGGCCAAATGAGTAACGCAAACTTTTTTCAGATCAATTTCAAACAAACAGTAAAAGTGTGACAGCACTCTCATGTACCTGAAGTCCATCTCAGCCAGAGTCTCCAAGAGCTCTGTGCGGACAAGCCAGTAAGAGGAGTCCCTCAGAGCGAGTAGGTCTATCACCAGCTGCAGGCCGAGCCCACTCAGGGTACTGCTGCACAGTGTCATGATGCATTGCTGAAACACAACAAAGGTTAGACATACACTGTTCAAGCATACGCTGAGAACAGATCACTGACACACACGCACACGTCTTACCCTGACAGCAGAGCAGGCCATCTTGCAGGTGACAGAGGATTCGTCTTTTAGAGTTTTCTGAAGCAAAGGCACCAAGTCCACCAGGGACAGAGGGTTTCCTGAAGAGAGGCAGGACAGTGGCAAAATGAACCAGAAAGTCTCTTTCAGCTCGTCACATGCCTAACTTACACAAACCTACCTGTTGCACTATGCACACTGGCCAGCCAGGTGTGTATGTTAAAACGTGTTTTGGTGAGTGCTGCCTGAATGATGGCTGCAGAAAGGATGGCTGTCGCTCCTCTGATTTGGGGGTCCCCATGGTCAACAAAACCCAGGATATCACTGACATACTGCTGCTCTGAAAGAGGAAGGAACACAAGGAAAGGGTCATATTAATAAGTCAAGACATGCAGAAAGTCACCACATAAGTTAAGGGTAGCTCAACTGTAGTTTGGCGTATCCCTTTAGAAAAATACAAGGTCCTTGTTCATGTTGTGGCCAGAAAGCACAGCTGAACACAAAACATATGCCTGCACTTCATGGAGCATCCACAGTTTCAGAAGTGACACTCTTTTTTGAGTAACTAGTTTCAGAGGTCAACTGGCCAAACCTAAATCTCAGTACAGCTCTGCCCACCATAAACGTCAATGACGGTCTGGTAGATCAGAATAAGGTAACACACAAGCTGTGTCCAAATATACAGGGTGGTCCTGGCACTGCTCAGTCTTTGAAGCAAACTGTTAAATAGATCTGACGACACATACATTTTTTCAACACAACACTTATAATTATTACTGTCCATTTATGTTGTTTAAGGACGTTAACAAGTTCCAAACAATGGGACAAACACACGTCAGATGAAATTATAGAATAAATGGTGAACGAAACAATATACTAAACAGAACTTTCTGGCATTTGGATTGTTTTAAGCATTAAGAATGTACTTATGTATCTTTTAATTAGTCTTTAAAAGATTAAAAACTTTTGAAGATCATACATTTGTCTGACTGTATAAGCTATTTTTTTTTCCTAAATAAGATGATGCTTTTTATATGAGCATTAACAGAGGCAAAAATACTTTTTGTCATAAAAACAGTGATGTTTGTTTTTTTTAATTACTGTATGTGAGAAAAGAGACCCAGAACTATTGCAAAAATTTAAAGATTTCTTCAGTCATAAATAATGATAACATAATAGGAACTAAAACCATCATGTTTGTTAAAGTGTAAATTAAACATCATTTTCTAATAAAGGGGAGTGAATCCCTTCTGTACTTAATCTGATTGGTCGTGGGTTCATATACCAACAGGACAATGACCCCAAGCACACTTCAGAGCTGTGCAGAGACTATTTGACCACGAAAAATGAATAAATGTTACTGGAACTGATGGACTGGCCAAGTCAAAGTCCGGATTTGAATCCTATTAAACTAATTTGGGATTTAGCAGATCCAAATACTCATGAAACAAAAGTTTCATCTAAATTAAGTCTGTGGGGACAGCTAGAAACTGTTGACAACTCAATAACAGAGACTGTTGAAAAGCACAGAGAAACAATGCCAGCAAAACTGCAAGAAAAAGGAGGCCATACAAATTATGTATTTTTGTTATTATGTATGAAAAAGGACTGGTTTAGTTGTTTCAGTTTGTTATTTACTACATAAATAGCAATAATGTTAAGTTTTGAACAAGTTTTTGAAAGATATCTAAAATATTTGTATTCTTGTTTCATGTGGTGGCAGAACAAATTTGTTAAGCAATGTTAATTTATCTCTTCATTAATGATTTATTTGTTAATTTCACATTATTACAACACAGAAGTTTTATTGTTCATGGCCAGTAGAGGATCATGTCATCTCAATAAGGCTGTTTTTTTATGTCTTTCACATTTACCTTCAACTGGAATGCCGTCCAGCAGCTCCAAGTAGAGGGAGTTAAAAAAAGCTTCTGGATGCAGCCCCACTGCTGCCCCGATGCAGCTCACAGCCAGAGCCTTCACACTAACGCGCACCTCGTTGTCAGGGGTCAGACCTGGAAACGCAATCATCAGCAATTTTGGAAGAATTCAACTTTCCCAAAAATACGCTGGGTAAACATCTAGTACAGAACATGTTTCAGTGTTTAACTGTCTCAGTTGCCTGAATAGAGCTTGGCCAGTTTCAGGTAAGAAGAAATGGTTGCTCCAACTTAATCATTGGTTAAAAGATGGGTTTGTGCCAGTGGTACGAAGTGAACATTTCTAACATCACATACCATTCTTTTGTCCAGTCAGCAAGAAGGAGGCAGCAAGAAGCCTTACACAGTGCACCAATGGCTCCACCTCAGGGTCCGTGTAGTGTCCAATTGGACCCTTTATTCGAGAAGGCTGTAAAGCAGACAGTTCATTTAGACACAGACACAGACAAATGTAACTTTTGCTTCCTTGACTTTGGGGTGGCAGTGAATTTCTTATAATGCTGTTTTTACCTTGTTGTCAGGTTCAGGCTCTGTGGGTTCATCTTTTACCACAAGGCGGTCCACACTGCTGTCTGAACCCTGTCTGTTGTGGCCTCTGCCTTCAAAGAGATGAGGCTTGCTCAGAGCTAGATATAAACACATGTGGACAACAAGTAAATCAATACAGAAAATATGTCTTTTGTGCAACCCAGTAAATTTACTATTGTGTTCTCATAGTCTACCAACACACCCAGTGCTGACTGCAGGAATGGTTCAGGGGGTTCTTCCAGGGAGGAAGAGGCTACACCCTCCTCTTCTTCATCCTGCAGTGTTCCAATCTGCATCCCAGAGTACTGGCTTTCACTGCCATCCAGCACCTTATTTATACACAAACACACATCTTCAGACACATCAAACTATAGTACGTGCTTAGGTTAACTGAAAAGGTCTGCTTCATTAATCACCAAATTATAATTGTTCAACTGAGCAGAGAAAGAGAGCATATCAAACAATGGCAAAGATCATAGTAAAAAAAAAAAAGACTTTTCAAGGACGCCCCCCCAACACACACACACACACACACTTTGCAGTGTCCTTTTCTCCAGTTGTACCTCACATTTTGTACATTTAGATTGCTATGTTTATGCCTCTTCCACCCCAGAGGTCTGATTTACAGGATGTGCAGTCTATGGCTGTAACAAATCTATGAAATATCAGACATTCTCTGACATTCTTAGAAATTATGACTAATTTATCAGAGAATAGCACAATGACAGCCACAGATTCCAGTGTCACATAATCAACTGAAGTTACAATACTGGTGTGGGAAATTCTCAGGTTAATCTAGCCTTCCTAAAAACAAGATTAAAGGTTGTTGACCAATACCTCTGGCTCACTCCACTGTATCATATTGAATTTAAGATTTATTTATTTCTAACTCTCAGGCATGAACACTGACTGCTAGCTATCTTTTTAGTCTGACTTTTATGTAGTGTCTTACTATTATAAGTTTATGGTTTCTACTTATTTTCTATCTTTATTTACTCTGCTTTTTATAAATATATTTTGTTGATTTACTGTTTAAGTAGCCTAAATTTCATTTTTTTTTTTTAAAGATTATTTATTGGGCATTTTGTGCCTTTATTAACAGGAGAAAGATAGTGGATAGGCTTGTGAAAGAGGGTGAGAGGGTAGCGGAGGACATTCTGCAAACTGGCCACAGGCTGGATCTGAACCCGGGCCAGCAAAAGCATGTATCATGGGACATGCCTGGCTGCTTACCACTTCGCCAAACCAGCACCCCTATCTACTCATATTTTATGCAATAAGTGTGCATTAGTTACCAGGTACATTTTCACTTCATTTCCTATGTTTAATTTTTGTTCACTAACAAGGCAGAAGGAAGATAAATAATTTTCCATGACATTTTACTTTTTTTCCTCATTTTCCATGACTGAATAATTGGTCAATCATTTTCCAGGTTTTCCAGGACACGTGGGAACACTGCCCATGGTGCTTACAGCTACATGGGGAGGTATTTTCTTTTTTCATGGGCTGACATGTTTTCCTCTACCGGGTGTGTTCAGATTCTTGACTCCAATAAATGAGCATTCTCATTCAGTCACACTAACCAGTTCTGCTACGTCCGAGGGAGTAACAGCTGAATCTGGTCCCTCTGTGGTGGTCTGGGAGGAGTCGCTGGGTGGAAGTGAGGGGTCATTAGTGTCCAGCAAAGCTCCAGCTGCTCCTAAGGGCCCTCCCTCAGGGGTAGCATTCTCTGGTGTGGTGTAGTCGGCCGTCTCTGGAGTGATATTGGCCCCACCGCTGGAACTCCGACTAAGCATTTCCTCCTCGTTGTCATTGGGTGACTCAGGAGTGTCTGATGCAGATGTTCCACCTCCGTGCTCAGAGGAAGCACTTAGGTCTACAGAATCGCCAGGCTGCAAGGTATGCTGGGAGCGCGGCTGCTCAGTGATGATGTCTACCTGCTCTGCAGAGGAGCCATCTGCACCTACAACTGATGCTAAAGACAAACAAAGGGCATCTTTCTTACTGCATGACATTTCTCTGCCATCCTATTTCAACAGTTAAACATGGCAGACAATCAAAAAGCTGATGAACAAAACTTTGATGAGGAAGTTGCTGCTTCCTACCCGCGAAGGCAGTTGTAGTGACTTCTGTTCTCTCTACATCATCCTCCAATCCATCCTCCTCCCCTGAAAGCATTTTACCTGAAAATAAAAGCTTACTGTAAGTATAACTTTAAGACTAAAAAAACCTACATGGCATACATTTCCTCTAGTGCAATAATAAACATAGACTTCAGTCGGTTGTCTTGGGTATAAAATGACATTGAAAATTAACAGTTAGCAATTTAGTAAAGATCTGGAGAAAAATTCAAGCTTCTTAAACATCATGGGGCAGCGGTGACCACTGGAGTAGGGCTGAAAGATTTATCGTTTTTGGATCGAAATCGCAATTTCAGACAACACAATCATGTTATCGCCAAAGCTGCGATTTTCTGCAGCACTCCTGACTGACCCAGGATCTGTTGTGTCAACTATTTCACAAATTTGCAGGCAATTTGCATTTACTGAAGTGCTGGTAAGCAGGTCAACAACACAAAGCCTTTGTTTAGGAGTAGAAGTTGGAGTATCCCTTAAATAATGAAAACAGATTATTTATCATCAATATTAGATGATGAATAATGTGTTTTGTGCTTTTGATCATTGATTTCCTTACTGTTGTCTATACTGTAAACATAGTGAATATTGCACTTGAAGCTTGATTTGAAGGAAATCGTGAATCGAATTGAAATTGCAATATCTGCCAGAAAAATCGCTTTTCGATTTTTTCCTAAAATCGTTCAGCCTACACTGGAGATAAACAGACAAGTCACCTCTCTGTTTCTTGAGTAGGAGTGGACTGCAGGAGGACCCCCCCGCTTCCGTTAGCAGGGAACAGGGAGTAGAAACAGAAAGTAAGGAAGTGAAAAGCAGCAAAAGCTCCAAACAACTTGTAGAAACTGCACATGATTTTACAGACAGCAGGAAATGACAGAGCAAGCAAAGAAGGATGGCAAGCAAACTATAACAGAGAAGAGCAAGGCTACAGTTTCACTTTAGTCAGTCAGTAAATGTTAGTGAATGAATAAAAAGCTACAGCAGATATGTTGGCATCCAAGAGTTGGGTCCCTAAGGAGCCCATTCAACAATAAAAAAAAAGTGTATAACAAGTTTTAAAGATAATTAAGATCATCTTTCTTTTCTTTACCAATGAGCTCAAGGATGCTGCCAGAGCGTCCACGACTCTCGATGTCCTGGCGAAAAACAGTAGCATGTGAAATGCTACCTGGGGTAATAAGCATGTGCAGAAGCTCTGGCGAAGGAGTCCTGAACATCTGCTGCAGGAGCTCCAGAGCTGCCGTGACCACGTTGTGATCCCAGTGCTGTGTGTAGTGTAGGGTCAGCTCGTACACCTTGACAAACACAAAGTAAAAATGAGCCCTTTATTCTGTGATAAGTGAGTACGTGAAATATTTACAACCATTGTTCTTTTCAACCTGGAGTAGTTGTTCTGCTGTCGGCTGCACATCGGCCTCCTTCCTCATGACTCCGAAGCTCCCTTTGAGGCTTGTTGTGTTGACTTGTTGCTGGAGCAGGGGCATCAGATAGCGAAGGGTTAACAGTGTGCCCAAAATCAAGTGACTGGGGTGCTCCTCATCCACTGGAACAAGCAGACCTAGAAAAGGCAGTCAGGGTTTGTTTATATCCTAGACTCCAATCAAAAGAGCCATTTTACCCACCAATACCATCAAAAAAATCTGCCTGGAGCCACAAAAAACATTTGAACCTTAAAGTGACGACAGTGGCACCTGTTGACTCTCCATTATTATAATGACGTCAGATCTAAAAGCAAACTGCTTCACCACCTGACATGGCTGCTCTGTAATGGTTCATGTACTTTTTGTTGCTTTAACTTTATTGTTATACCATATCATATTGCATCCACCTCAGCAACTTCTACAGATGTACAGTAGAAGGCGTCCTGACAAACTCCATCACAGTGTGGTATGGAAACTGCACTGTCCAGGACAGAAGGGCTCTCCAGTGTGTCATTAAAACGGCACAGATCATCTGTGGAGCAGCCCTCCTTACACTACAGGACATATACTAGAAAAGAACTCAGAGAGCGCAGATCTCTGACAAACAGCTTCAGTCCACTTTGGGAAAATGGTCCTATCTGGTAATGTTACAAAATCCTTTAAAAAATTCCTGTATCTGGATGGTGATCCGGACAAGTCCCAAAATCAAATCATTTCTTCCTTAACCCATTCCACACATTTCCTAAAAATTTGATCCAAATCCGTCCATAACTTTTCAAGTTATCTTGAACACAAACAGACAGATCTGCATATGCAGCTGTGTGCTATGGACATCGTGCAATACTATATTCAACAACATAGCACTTTATTATCTTGGGCAGTAGGGCAATGTGCAATGCAATGTGCACTTTATATTCCTGTGCAATATTGGGCAAAGTGCAATACAATGAGGACAAGAACTCCCAGGCAGCTGGCAATCTGCACTTTAGCATTTGGCACTTTAGCACTATGGCACTTTAGTTAGCACTCCAGCACTTCACAATTCATTGTGAATAATTCCCATGGTTCCCCAACTCACGGCCGTTTTTCTTTTGGACTGTATGACGTTTTAGTCTATACGACTGTATGTCTTTTAATATGCTTTGCGTGTTTTTATTCCTATTACGGATGTCTGTTTCTTGTTTCTATGTGTTGACACCAACCTGCTAATGGGACTGGGGGGATGGAAATTAGCCACTCGGCTATAATCCCATGCATTTACATGTCAGTGTTTCTTAATGTGTACTGTCCCGTTTTTAAAAAGATAAATAAATCTCAAAAATACAGACAGACTTACCAACGCCAGCAAAAACATAACCTCCTTGGCGGAGGTAACAACACCCGGGTCACCAAGAGAGCAAACTACATCATCAGGGACCAAACCCACCTACAACACAAACTGTTCACACTCCTACCATCTGGCAGACGCCACAGGTGTGTGAAAACAAGGACTAAAAGAGTCACCACCAGCTTTTACCCCCATGCCATCAGGCTTCTAAACAAAGGACTTTAACTTAACTCCTGGACAATACCTCCACAGTTGCAATTTTTGCACAATTGCCGACATTTGCACATTTGAACTTTTTTTAGTGCATTGTGTGCACTTTATATTTAATATTTTATATTTGATACCTCAGGTGTTTATATCTTATCTTATATTTTAGGGGTTTTTTTTTCCCTCCGCCTCATCTGTTGACTGGGCAGTTGAATGTGGAGCCAAAGGCAATGCACGGGCTGACGCCTGTCGTTGACCACTCTCCGTTCCTAAATTACTTCATTCCTTGTTTGCATGTCTTTTAATTTGTTAGTCGAAAATAAGTAACTTGGGGTTCCCTTGGTAGAACTGATTTTTTTAATGAATTCTTAGCTTTAAAAATTGCTGTTTTTAGCCTTGTTAATGCTGTTTTTAGCATTTTTAATGTTGACCTTACTGGTCTTTCCTTGAGATATTTATTTTTGTTTATGCTTCTCTTAGCCTTTATATTTTGAAATGCATTTGTTTGTTATTAATGTCCATCTTGGCTTGTTAATAAAGGAAAACTATCATGAATTTGGTTGTTTTATTTTCATTAAATTTGTCTTCTTCATGGCCAGGGTTTAGGACTAGGGAATAAGTGTGAATACTCTCCTGGTTAGGATCAGGGTATGGTCCTAAGGGCTAGGCTTATAAGAGTATATAATTAAGAGCTCCCTGGGCAGGGTTAAGGCTTTGTCCTCAAGCTAATACTATAGCTCCAAAGTTCCAGGATTTTATAAATAAGACTTACCTGACTAGGTTTAAGTCTTCTGGGCTAGGGCTGTAGCTCCAAAGTTCTAGGGTTGTAAAATTTATAATCAAGATTACCCTGACTAGGGTTAGTTTTTAGGTCTACTAGGTTAGGGCTTTAGTTCCAAGGTTCTAGGGTTGCAAAATTATAATTGAGACTCTCCTGGTTAGGTTTAGGCACAAGTCTTCCAGACTTTTAATTTCTAGGGGTTAGGTTTAGGGTAAGCATAGGGATAGGCTTAAATTTCAGGAAAAATTTATAGTCAAGATTATCCTGACTAGGGTTGGTTTAAGGGTCTCCCACGCTAGGGCTTTAGTTCCAAGGTTCATATGGTTTTATGGTGGTAGGAAGTCACAAAATAAGTGTTTCATTGTCCAATGACTGGTGTGTTTTAGTGTGTATATGACCATAAACATCTTGAATCTTGAACTTTGATAAATCAGGCTTGTCAACAAAAATAACAGTCAATTAATATTATCCTGTGTTTTCACTGCTGTTATTGTCTTTGTTTTTTATTTGGTGTTTTTCTACAGGATCAGGTTTTACTTGAAGTAGTGAAATCACAAATATTCATTTGACATCATCAGGTTAGATGTCAGAGGGTTTTCCCCAGACATTTTTAAACTCAAATCATTTCTTTCCTGCATTCTGATCACTTTTTATCCTCAATTTTATGCTCAACTTTGTAATAATCATGAAGTAGTCTTGTGATCTTTTAGGTGCTTTTTAAAATCTCAGTGTTTTGAAGCTTATCTCACTTAAATAATTCCTCAATTTTTAGTTTCACACCAATCTTAAAATCTTTCAAAAGTATGTGAGATGATGGAAGATTTCCCCCCTCGCCCCACAATGTAAAGGAGACTAAAGGTTGTCTACTAAACTACAATAGCATTGTTTAAACTTATCTCAGAGCTCCTACGTCCACCTTCCTGCTGAGGTGCAGAGTCTCTCTTCTGTTTTTTTGTTAGATACATCCGGTTATCAATGTTTCACAAAAAAGACTGTCTCTCCAGGAACCTCAAGGCGCGGGTATAAGTAAATGTAAATGTAATGTTTTAATTTAGATCTTTTGGGAAGTCTGAGGGGAAAAAAAGGGTGCTGCATCTGAGATGTACAACAAGCATCAGGGATGGACAATGAGAGGAAACTGGATTAAGGACTTTGGCAGAGAGTGAGAACTCAGTAGTGACGACATGCATGGAAAGTGAGGATATTATTTTAAACTGAAGGTTAAAAGATGGAGGAATGTTATAAATGATGGGCATTATATGATGGAGCTTTTCGATTTGAAATTGATGCAGATGTATGGATAATTGTCTTGATGCAATACTCTGATAAAAAAAAAAACTGATATGAAAACGTGACTCACACACCTGAGTTTGTTTTCTGAATGAGAGAGAGAGACTGACAGCTCTCACATCACAGCAGACATGGAAATAAAAAAAAATCCTCCTGATATCTTTGTGTAAAAATCCCCCCACTTCAAACACCAGGTCATAATTCTGCTGAATTTATCGTCTCCCTGTTTCTCTCCTCTTTTCCAAAGCTTTATCACGACACGCCTCCGTTTTAAAAGTTTGACTCTCCATCCCTTTGCAGCAGCAGCTGATGTTTTAAAGTAAGAGAGTTCACCAAAACATCAGCTGGATAAGCTGCATAAAATGTTTAAAACAACACAGGTGAGCTCACAGCTAAAGATGCAGCATCCTGCTCTCCCTCTGCTGCAGGTCACACAGAGGTCACACATGACGCACGTTCAAGTTTACAAGATGTAGAAAACGAAGAAATAATCATTTAATGGACACAGTGTTTGCAGATAGTGCTAAAACACGCACGAATAACATCAACAAACTGGAGTTTAATGCAAGACAAAGAACGAGCTGATTGCTTTGTCCTCTGAGTCCAGAGAGACACTGGTGAGGGTCAAAACAGCAACATGTGGCTCCGGAGCGACCTCTGGACCAGATGCTTTGACCTTTAGCAGCTTGAAATTACTTTAGCTCACAAACTTAACAGTCAAAAAAAAAACAATAGGTAATTTTGAAAAAGTGTGTCTGTAGGTGCTGGCTTTTGTGTGTCCTACCTAGAAGCACATTAAGGAGCCAGGTGTAAAAGTAACTCGTGCGTCTGGAGTGTTGGCACACGTGGACTGCTGAGCTGGCTGCTGTCCGTCTGATGGTGGGGGAACTGGATTTCAGGTTGGCAACAAATGACTTCAGTAGTACCTGTGACAAAGAATGTGAGCTTTAATGAAAGAAAGCTTTTGTATTCTGTTTTTGACAACATGACAAGCTAGATGCTGAACAGTTATTGTGTCTTACTTTTTTAAGAAGATTTTTACAAGCATTTTAATACCAACAATGTAAACATAAATATTCTGCTAAATATACAAACTATAGTTTTTAAGTTTGGAGAAAGATAAAGACTTGAAAACAATATGACGATAAAACAATTACTGAAACTACTGGTAGCAGGTTGCATCTGCTATATCCCTACTAACAGCAAAATAACAGCCCGGTAAACCCCCAAACACTTATTTTAAACAATCTATCCACCATAAATGCATCACTATGTCAAAGACGAATAATACTGGCTGGACTAATGGCAGTGAAAAACGTAACCGAATTTAGATTGGAACCAACACATACGCTTGACATCTCTCATTGGTACACAATATTTCTTGACATTATCCAGCTGGAAATATCTACACTAAACTATATCTACGCTAAACCACAAACCATATCATTTTGGTTTACAGCAGCAGAGGAAACCAAATCCAGACTTGTAAGATGAAATGCAGCTTTGAGGTATCGTATTCACTTCCCTCAAAGAAGTTATCTGCTGCAAACCAATTACTGTTCTCCTGTCATTCTGAATTATTTAAACAGTTTTTTTTTCTTTGCTGGGTTGGTTCATCTGTCTCTCTCCTGTGGGAATCACATATCTCTAAAATGTCAACTTCTGACAAAGTACCATTATTTCTCATATATAACAAGCCCTCATTTATATCACGCACTCCATTTTTTCACGCTTGTTTCCAGGAAAAACGCTGTATTCATATACAACACGCACCCATTTTGCCCAAACCTTACTCTCCGTGACAACTCCAAAATTACCTTTATTCAAAGTTTTAATCAATAAAGTTTCAGTTTTTCCACAACAAACACCGTACACGATTTACTCTCTCTCTCCTGGATGCGGAAATACCTTTTGCTTCACGTATGCGCAGTTACTCGATTTCTGCCTGAGCATACTGTTGTAGTGTACTGGCGAATCAGAGAGCAGCTATTTTGGTCCCCTCGCTCACAAGATGGTAGCGCCCTGTGTTAACATGAGTGGTACTGCAACACTCAAGAATTACATGATCATTACACAAAGGTAAACTAATGAAGACCCAAATATTGGATTAAAACAGTTTAACAGTCAGTTTAATAACAATTATTTCACAGAATTGTCCAAAGAATTGTTTCGCAGAGAGGGAGAATATTTTGGCTTTTTGTATCAGATGTGTTGTAATCGTGATGTTGGGAGATGAAATATTTAACATATTTTGCTTGTGCTTGTGTATAATACGCACCTGAAAATTAGACCTTATTTAAGAGCAAAAAAATGAGTGTTATAAATGAGAAATTACAGTATATTAATTTAAATCTTCATGACTATGATTTGTTTTTCACTGAATGGCCAGGTCCAGAGGGTGGGTGGAGAAGGGGAGAAAATATGTATATGTGTGTTTGTCATAAATGTTGACACCACTGTATATAAAAAAGAAAATGTAAATAAAAACATTCAATCACAAAAAAGAAACTATATTTAATTTGAGGGTGGAGCTGTGGTAACTAAGCCATTTTTGCTCCAGTTACTGAAGGGAAAACAGATTTGAGAGGCAACGCAAAACTTGACAAGACAAAGCCCTACGATTGCACTTTAATTCCACTTCTTTCCTTGTTTACATACCTTGACCTCCCCATCGTTTGCAAAGTGTCCCAGGGCTGCCATGATCTTTGGCATTGCGGCAGCAAGTGTCTCCTGCACGGTCTCCTCCTGCCTCTTGGTAATTCTTGTAAGGCATGGCAACAGGTTGACCAGGTACGGTCTGGACCACAGGGGAGAAAGGAAGAAGAGAGTGATAAAAAAAAAAGTTTTTGAACCAGACATTCCTGGTTTAGAGGGATGCAATGTTAAAGTGAAATGCAAATAAGCAAAACTACTTCAAAGCATGAATGTGTACCTGCATTTCTGTGGTCTGATGAGATGGGAAAGTTCAGCAAACCTCCACAAAGCTGCCCTCAGACTGCGGGAGGCTCCATTCTACAAAATCAACTCATAAATAACTCTGCAGTCACAGTAGTACAGTTTCTATAACAAATTCTGCCAAACTTTTTCAGTTTTCTTAAAAAAGCAAACACGACATGTGACACAGTTTCTAATTACCTTTTTAATTTCTTTGTACAACTCTAGCTGCAGTCTAGGCAGGTTGGAGTCCATCAGCGCCTGATAAAGATAAATATCAGAATCATATTTCTGAATGGCATGTTGTCACTCGATTTCAAATGAATCTACATTAACAGAGTTAGAATTATAATTAGTTACGTTTTTTCAATTTCCAGTTCCACTGTCTATGATACTTAGTGAAATTATTATTTATCATATTTGAAAAAAGGTATGTAAAATGAATTATCTGAGTTGTCAACCAAAATGTGACAGTGTTAAAAAAAACACTAATTTAAAAGAAAGAAAATCTGTTTTAGTTATGAAATTAACCCAGCCATAACCACTACTTCAATTCCTTTACAGTCAAAAATAAACTCATTACCTATGCCTAATGCAACAATTTCTACAAAAATTACAAAAGAACTGTCTATTGGTGTTGATTAAGTTGCTGAATAAAATGTATGCCATTGACTATTTTTTCAACAAAACTTTTTTTAGTAATAATCCAAAAATCCATGGAAGAAAACAAGAGGCTTTGTGACAAAATAATCATAATTATTTAACCACAATCTCTGTATTAGGTTAAATAAACCTAATATATAAACCTAATAAACCTGTATCTCCATTGAATAAACTAACATTTTCCAATGATTCAATCAACTTTAAGAGGAGATACATCTGGTCACACAAAGCACATATTTTGTTCTCACAGGGCAAATGCATGGCCAAACTCACTTTGATGATTTTGTTCAGGCACTCATCAGCTACCATCCGGACATCTGATTCACTGTCATCACTGCAGAGCAGGAACATCTCCATGGCAATACCCAGCAGTTTCTGAAACTCTGGAGAAGTCCTGCTCCAGAACAATTTAGAAGAGAATTGAAGGTTATGTCATTAAACATATTTCAATCATATAAATACGTTTTTAAAAAATGAAAGACTAATCATAATTGTGTGAGACTAAGACCAACAAGTTCAGTTGATTTTAGTCATCCTTTGTCTTATTTCCTCAAATGACATGAATCATTAAAAAATCTTTACCATTAAAAGAAAGTACTGATGAAAGAATGGGTAAGTGGGTCCTAGCCAGTCCGATGCCTTATCCTAAACTCCTGCTTGTTTCACCCTCATAAATATTTTCTTACCCTTTAAACATTGCTCAGTCCAGGAATCAGACCAGGAGACTAAAGAGAAAGGTTAAGACTTACTAAAAAATACCTGACTTGTCCTGAAATGTCTGCAGAAATTAACTGGAGTCATTGCAGACAAAAATGACATAGACCTGGCAGTTCAGATAACTTATTTGGATCAGGATATTCTGGAAATTAACATACAGGATTAAAACAAGGAAAACATTTTGTGACATTGGTTAACAAAACCTGGCACCTCCTGTCCAGCCCAGGCAATATAACAAAAGCCATTATCTTTAACTAGCTGCTCTATAGAGCTCTACAGGGTGCACAATATTATCAGTTTGATATCGATATTGGCTGAAATCAGCCTAAAAAGTTCAGTATCCGTATCGGCCAATATTGAAATTTTTGCAGATATTTACAGCCAATATATCAGCCAAACATATCGGCCATATATTGTCTGGAATATCGGCAAATTACACAAATGTACAATATAGATGCACCTTCTCATCACTGCACTGGTAAATTTAAAAATCAAGAGTTTCATTTTTGCAAGAGTTAAATGCTGTTTTTCTTGTTATACATCTGTTCCTCACAAAAATATACTGTAACACTGAAAGAAACAAGTCCATTTTTGTTAAGTACAGAGCTTGAGCTCTTGACCAGAAGTATCAGTATCGGCATCGGCGATAATGATTAAAAAATATCAGCATATTGGATATCAGCAAAAGCAAGTATCGTGCATTTCTATTTACATTGATGCACCACCATCACCACTTGTGCATGCTAGGGCCTTTACAGTGCCACTTGTGGAAAAAAAAAATCACAAAAGTGTGACCGCTGGACATGTCAATTAAGACTAACGGATTATCAGATTATCAAAGATGCATGTAAGTATGATGTAAAGTGAAAAGTAAACATCCAGTGTCACGTGTAGCCATTAAATGCATAATATCAATCATTTTAGGGTAAACTATATACATTTATATTAATCAGAAACATTAAACAAACAACTGGCCCTCCATAATACTCCTGACCATTTGGGCAGCTCTCAGGCTCAAAAATGTAGGTGACCAGGATGTTAACACTGTTATGCTCTACATTATGAGAAGTTATTGAGCAAGGTAAACTAATAACTAAAATGAGCTGTTTTGTAATTTGGAGCGGTGAGGAGGTCAAATGCTTCATGAACTTTAATACAGATGAGCAAACAGTATCTCTGTTTGACATGACTGGCAATATCAAAGTAAATAAACAGTGTTGGCAGAGAAACTCAGACAGTGATAGGGAAAAATAGGGACCAGCTTTGTAAAAGAGGAGATTCAAGTGATTAGAAAGGATAATATACCTTCTTCAATAAGCTGGACTTTAATATGAGAACTAAATAAACAGCTGATGTTGTCAAGCCCTGGGAAAAGCTGTTGACAAGATGGTAAGTTTGTATATTGTGCCTAAACACATTGAGTAGGGATGGTAATTGGTAAGATTTTATTGATACCACTACCATTATCGATTCTGTATATCAATCCAGTTCTTTACTGATTCCCTTATTGATTCCCGTGGAAACAGTTGGTGTAGATTTTCCAACAACATATGGCACTCCTGATATTTAATGCTGTGTTACATAGTGGTGCAAGTTGTTTCCACCCACAGACACAGACACTGGATGTTACTTGGTTTAATTGGGTGAATTACACCATGGTTTTAACCACTCGTTTCCTGCCTGCCAGGATTACATCTTCAATTACTCTCTTTGCACTCCCAACAAGATACTATAACAATGTTTTACTTGATCATCAGGCCTACCTCAAAGACTGAGCCACAATGTTTTCACATATTGTCAAGCAGTGTGTGATCCTGTCCTTCTTCGTGGTAGCATGTTCTTTTTTCCTGTAAAACAGAAAGATGCAGGTTTAGAAGGAGATATCAACTTCCGCTCAGAGGTGTCAACAAAAACCACATCACTATCGTTGACAAGACATTGTTCTGTACCCCTCTGTGACACTGCTTTTTCTGTAAAAGCCACGGCTCAAAGAGATGCCCTGCCAGACAAAATTAAGGCCGCAATTCAATCAGCAAAAAGTTGAGCTTTTCTCTATTCAACATTTTTCCATCTTGGGAAAGACTTCCAATCTGTGATCCTCTTCACATAATAAACACGTTTCTTTAACTGGCTTAATAGGCATGTTTTTCTCCTTGTGATCTTGGTTCCAGAGTTAACAGCATCAAAGATGTAGAAAAACTGCTTCATTTTCCTTTAAAATGAACCTGTGAGGCCTTGTTGACACTTGTCTTATCTTACACCCCTAAGCTTTGGTGGTGAAGTGGATGGATCTTGAATGCTTCCAAAGAGAGGATTAGAAGCAACAGACACTTGTCTCTCAATGAAATTCACAATACCAGAAATATGTGCTTGATGGTGGTGCCTCTCTTGAAATTCAAAGGCAGTCTGCATTTGTCTCTCATTTTGCAGGGCAATATCAAGGTGTGGTTTGCATATTGGATGGCATATTCATATCTTGCATGTAATTAACATCATCCATTGCATTACAACACACGTGAAAATAAGGTATTGCTTGCAAAGCACTAATGTCTCCATACTTCACAGGAGGCCATTCAAAAGCCTTTTCCATGAATGCAGCAGCCAATCTTTGTTCGTTTTCAAAGTGTTCCTGCAGCAGACCTTTAGCTCTTTGAAAACCTCTATCAGATGTTGACAGCTTTTGACAGGTTGCCTAGGTTTCTCTCTTGTTTATTGTTCAAAAAAGTAAAGGCAATCTACACTGCTGGCAGTCTTCCCCTCCACTCTGTGATTAAAGGCTCGGCTAAAAGGCATTGTATTCAAGGGGATCTCCATCAAAAATTGATCTCTGAGTGTCAGTGATAATGAAGAGTGTTGCTGCAATAAAAAACCTCTTCTATAATTTTGCTTTTCAATTATATAAGATGATTGCCCTGATCCATGATATTCTCCACAAAGCTAGTAAACTAAACCAGTTCATGCACTAGAGGTTCCTGTATGTGATGGTACATTGGATATATATGCTGAAATCCTTGTTGTGGGCCAGATTTGCAGGTCAAAACATCAACCTCTGGTTCAGTTTTTGAAGTGGGGTCCTCAGGTCATGCTACTATTAACATGAGAGCAGGGATGTCCCAGTCAGGCTTTTCTTGGCCGATACCAAACACCTGCTTTTATGTTTGATCGTAAGGTTTTCTTCACAAAGCAAAACAAAAAGATCTCAAGGAACAATACAAAAACTATCCTAATACAGTAAGGACATCTGAATAATGTGAATCAACAAAATTATTAACAGACTGATTTACAAGTTTGAATGTATAAATGAACAGAAACAAATTGAACTTTTGTGTCAAATGCAGTCACCTTTATTTAGGCTACCTGGCAGAGCATCTCAGTTACAATACCAGAACTGACAACAAACAGTGAACCTGCTCTACATGAATATATCAATTCATAAAGAGAGGAGCTCTGATTGGATCACTCCACAACTTAATTCATCCAACTTCTCCACACAACCAAAGTAGCTGTGATTGGACATTTTTGTCTAGTTTTTATTTGTGGACAAAATTGTCAGTTAATTTTAGTTTTTGTCCATGTGCACTTATTAGTTACTGTCTAGTTTTTGTCAGGAGAATAAAGGTTGTTGACGAAAACTGTGACAAAAATAATTAGTCAACAAAGTTAACACTGGATCACAGGCAATAACTACGATGAACTGAACATGGTTTTTCAAACAAAACAGCTGATACCGATCGAGCCAATACACTTGAATCCTTGAGCTGTGCCTCCATCTGCTAAGTAGCTCTGGCTCCCCCTGTTGGTGGGTGACTGAACTAGTGCAGAGGACTTGGGCTTTGTGGCACAAATTCACTAGCAGGGGATCTGAGAGAAGATTTTTGGTCTGATTTTTCCAGATATGAATTCATTCTATCTGATGGTGCTCTGTACACCAGAACCTCTGTCTTGGAGTACCGTAACCTTTGCAGTGCGGGCAGCACTTTGACTCTGCAGCTCAAGTAGCTCCCTTTTCTTCCTGATCTGCTCCTCTTAAGCCTCCAGCTCATGTTTTCTCTTGATAGCAGCTGATTTAGTTTAGGAGAGCAGCTCTTTCAGCCTCTGCTTTAAGGCATGCAGAGGAGGTTGATAACCTTGAAGATCTTTAGCTGGAGCAACCAACAGACAAACGTGCTTTACCATCAACATTAGAAATGCTATCTCCTGGACAGCTGTCATCAATTACCACAGTCTGAAGCATCATTAAAATTTGTTGCAGGTACATTTATTCCAGTACTTTCATTCATTTTATTGTCAATGCCATCATCATTATCGCCAGATTTGCATGGTTCCTTTTGTTTAACGACCATTCCTTTATTTTTTCTGTTCCTTTACTGCTGTACATTTGAGTTTAATTTGTGAAAATTTCATTTTTAACAGCATCTCTTACTTCAGCTCCACCTCAGAAATCTCTGCTTGATCTAACAAGTTGCTGAACTTTCTTTGTTAATTTGTAGAGTTTTTTTTATTTTGGCATTTCTTTCTTTTTGGATTGATGTTCTATTTACAAATGCTTTAACCGTGAGCTTAACTGGCTTTTTCCCTACCTTACTTTGACAGCTGTATTAATTTCCACATCATTCATCTTATTATCTTGTTTATCAGCTGAGGTCTGATTCAGAATTGCAGCAGGATTTACCAATATCCTATACAGAGAGGGCCAATCTCTCTACAGCTTCATTTTTAGATCAGTCCTAATGTAATTCTTTGAGATTTTCCCTAGGCTGTCACTTGCCAAAGAAGATGATTGAGTGGATATAGCTGGAGCTGCGTCAGAGCACTGTGCCATCAGTCATCCATTGAAGACATTTTAACTCGTGGTGGGTAAGATGGAGGAGATCCACCATGATTTAAAGAACTTGGGTACTTTATCAATAACTAACTTCGTTTAAAAACACCTACAAAAGATTGGGTGTAGTTTGTGACATAAAACCCAGCCCGGTATGAAAAAACATTAATGAAAGACAACTCTAAAACCAACAGGATCTTCACACCCTGCATACCACACCACACACGGTCAAAAACTGTTTGGCTTCACCTGATTCCCCTGCACCCATCTACCTGTGACTCCCTCTTCTCAGTCTGTGATTAAGAAGTATGCCCTGGTGCACCCATAACGTTGCAGCAGCAACTTTGATGTTCAATAAGAAACCTGGCACAACACACATGAACAACACTAACAACAAACCGGCAACAACAGGATATGTTTCCAAACACCTCCAATCAGGATCGGGGTTTTCCTTGAGTCAGGCACCGTCCAGTATAGCAGTGTGGCACAGGTTCTAGAGGATCTGCCAAAGTGAGGACTGACCACGTGTGAAGTGAAGCAAAGTACTGAGAAGACAGCTTTAACGGAGGAGATGGTGACCCAACTCATGCTGTGGGAGACAACAGACAGCTGGCGCAGTGGAAATAAAAACTGATTCCAGTAGCAGGTCTGGAAATATCTGAAAGAGTACCATCAAAGAGGTCCACACGAGGATTTTCTAAATCTTAAGAGATTTTTCGTCTGTTAGAGACCCCACACATGAAGATCAAAAATCAGGCATTGAACAGTTTTGAGCGTACTGTGTGTGGTGTGCTCTGGTAATCTATACACAGCACAGCACACACATAACCATCCTGTCCCACCACAGATCTAGAATCTAGTCCTCCAAGCCAGAAATCTGATTAAACGTGATCTAACAAAAACGAAGAAGAAGAAACATAGAAACAACCGGAAAACACAACATGCAACATGAAAGAGGACATACGAGAAGAAGGAATGATGGTGGTCATGGGACTATTTTTGATGGAAAAATGCAGAAGTAGAAAAAAAAAAAGACTGGAAAAAATCCTGGAGACAGTGTGAACACGTGAGCTGGTCCTCCATTTCTGAGGTCCAACGAACTTGTTTCAGTTCGGACATGCTTGTTTTTATTTGCCAGGTATAAACTTCGGAGTCGTCAGCTTTCCCCACGCACGTGTAGATTTTTGGTCGTAAATATTGAACAAGTTTAATGTTTACGATTGTCAGTCTCGACCCGTTTCAGAGCCGATTATCTGGGCAAATTCACTCTTTACAAGCTCAGACCACAGGATAATCTGACAGGATAATCTTATCAGACTGAAGATAATCTGGCGTTTGCCGTCTTTGGTCAGTAAGGGGGAAAGTGCATAAACAGCCTGATAATCTCTATGTGTGTACCCCACTTAAGTGAAAGATTTGCCCACTTGGTACTGACGTGAGGCTGCCCTCCTTCGACGCATGAATGAGATAGTAACATTAAAATCTCTATTGTCTTCTTTGCATGTGGGGACTTTATAATGCCTAAATGCCCAGTGTATTTTATTGACAGTCAGAGGTGTTTTAAGAAACCACAAGACTTTTCTTTTAATCATGAAAAATGGAGCAGCCCTACCTATTGGCTATCCCCTCACTGTTATAGGTGACACTGTGCCTACTTTGTTGGAAGCTCAGTTCATTGTTATGCATCATCATTAAGTTCATTTCATGGGTTGTATCTTGAGGTCGAGTGTGACAAAGGCAATGGTTTCTAAAATATTTAAATGCATTTCCAATATCATAAAATTATCTCAATGAAAGAAAACAGGGGGAAATAATCAAATTATGAGAAGCAAAATTATAGCAATAACAAGAAAGAGGGTTAAATATAGCATTTTGGCAGGAAATACATCTCTCGTATGCCAAACATCAAAATTAGGCTTCAGAAATGCCTTCCTTTCATCTTATAACAAGGGTAAAAAAAGAGGAGTTGCCATACTAATCTCAAACTCAACTCTCTCTGATTTCATTTCTAAAGTTAGTGACAGAGAGGGCAGTTTATCGGCATTGACGGGAAACTAGATGGAAAGATGTGATATTATTGAAGGATAGGACAGACTATAAAACTGTGTGGGGTAATGAGAAGAGTTGGCTTTGGTGAAAACTGTGTACCTTGTATTCAGGTACTTTACTCTACCCCCATTGCAAGATTAAAAGGTTAATGGCTGCCTCTCCAACCACATGACCCTGCATGTAGCTGTAGACAGGACTGCTCAGCCAGCCCAAGTCTTTTCAATCTATTCATCAAACTGCTTGTCCAGATGATCCACAGGAGCCTGAATAAAAGAGAACATCGATGGATGCAGAGGAATCTACAGTCTATACGCAGACTACATGCTGGTAACACCTACAGACCCAAACACAGGTATATCAATCAATCAATCTTTATTTGTGTAAAGCCAATTCACAACAAGTGTTATGAATTTTTTTTCAAGTTATGAGTGTCATCTCAAGACACTTTACAATAGAGCAGGCAGAAGCCACACTCTTCTTTTCATATATACACATATGAATATAATTATATGCATATACATTGTATAGTAAACATATACATGTATATACATCTACATACATCAAAATCCAACATGACTTACAGTAAATGGGTTACTAATGAAAAGACTAGCAAAATATGGGTTCTACTCACAATAAATGCTTAAAGGAACAAACCACCATTTTTGTTGTTTTCATGTCTTGCCTCACTCCTGAGTCCATGACAAGCAGATGGACACCATTCTTTTGACTGTGTGTCCAGTAACAAGGAAGAGACGTGGCAAAGCTTACACTCAAACTAGCTTAGCTCAAACACTGGGAGTATATGGGCAGTGTTAGCCTGCCTCTGCCTACAGTCATCAGATAAACTCTTCAGCAACTCTAAATAGTCCTGTGTGCCTGTTGTGACTCGTTTTTTACCCTTTATGTTACGTTATCTTTTATTATCATATCAGATATTGGCAATTATCAGCAGAAATCACATCACTTATAAATTCTCATTTTGATGTAGCTGTATTATTCAACGTCAGTCATCTCTACCTTATAATCATTATAGATGTTAATGTAAATGTTAGATTATTACTCTTTTCATGATTATTATTGATTATACTTCTGTAAAACTATCTCTACAATCATACAGACATGAGGACCCTCCTGAAAACCAGATGATGCATCTCAAGGGGCTAACCTAATAAATTTGTATTCAGCAGAGACAAATATGATGAAGACAGGTCTATGATTGGTCCATGGATCTGTCACTAGCTTTAGTTCTTACTTTAGTCCTCTTGTCTCTGCCAAACTCCCTCCCTTTGCAACACGGCATAGTGTGGATGGCTGTTTATCATGAGACTGGGATCCACATTCAAGATTTCCTGCTGCTAAACAGAGGTTTTTTTCTTGCCCCCATGATGGAGGGATTCCAGATTAGCTATATGGATTCATGTTGGGTGTAAGATGTATATGTATATATTTATGTATGTATCTATAAATGTGTGTGTGTGAGAGCATTTTTATATGTATATATGTGTATCCATAAAATGAAGAGTTTGTCTTCAGCCTGCTCTATTGTAAAGTGTCTGATTTTTAAGTGACTGATTGAAGTCTTGATCTGCCAACTTTCTTTTTCCTCCAGGGAGCGTTTGCGTTAGCCGGGGTGCAACCTCCTCC
Organism: Cetoscarus ocellatus; assembly: GCA_037902135.1. NCBI lineage: Eukaryota > Metazoa > Chordata > Actinopteri > Labriformes > Labridae > Cetoscarus > Cetoscarus ocellatus. The sequence goes on from JBAMNC010001240.1 coordinate 2,063,040, forward strand.
TGATACAAGTAGTTTCTATACACTATAGACCAAATGACACCAAGATGTCGTGTATTTGATTTTAACTGCTGAATTGCTGTTCAAGATCAACTTTTTTATTTGAATGTTAAATTCAGCTCCTAATCTCTGGCTGATCTTGATATCTTCATATTTTCTACAGTACCTTCAAGCATTCATTCGGACTATAAATAATGCTAATATTAAGGGAGGTGGTACCACTCTGCGGTGGAGCAATGTTTGAACACAATAAAGGCTGAAAAAACACATAAAAGCGTAGACCTTGGTGGCTCAAAGACTGCTAGCTTTTATGTTAGCTTAACTAGCTCTAAGCCAGCTACTGAGCTTTAATCAGCCGGAAGGCGCAAAGGTGGAGAGGGAGCTAAATAACCGTCAAACCTGGAACAGATGCAGTACAGGCAATAATACACCTACTGTCTCTGGACGAGCTCCTCCGCGGTTGGTGGCCCCTGTTGCTGCTGGAATGACTTCAGAGACTCAAAGGCCTTCATCAGCTTCTCCATGGTGGCCATTTTATCAATCAAGTGAGCAGGCTAGCGCTGCTAGCTAATATTTACAGTGTGAGCTAACTAGCTAGCACAGTGGAAACAAGTGAGCTAACTGAGGACAATCGGCGCCAAAACTGCCCGTGACAGCTCCCCCGGCTCTCTTCGTGCAAGACGGCCCTCACAAGTCCTTATAAATGTTCCGCCATGGAGAAAATGCTGGTTGATTATAAGCCATGTTTTTTTCAGAGTTGCGTTCCACAGAAAAATCAAACCAGGAAGTGGAGTAAGACTCAGTGGGCGGGGATGTAAGAGCCGCGACCAATCAGATTAGACCTCTATTTTTAATGACGCAAGAAAGAACCAATGAGTGAGTGCGATTTTTTTCTTTTGTTGTTGTTGTAGTCACGGGACCGCCGAAGCTAGATTGCTAAATATTTTTTTCTACAGGGGCAATCACTCATGCATTGGAAGAGATGCATTAGGTCAGTAGTCAAAGGTTTACCTACAATGACATATACCAAAAGTGCTCCTAAAGCACAGCCCTCCTTCAAGCTATTTCTGACACCATTGCTTTATGTTGCGATGTTAAAAAATTCTAAAATAATAATAATAATAAAAATAATAATAATAATCCTCAATTCGAATTTAGATCACCACCAAGATTTCTAATCAGTTCTTTTCGCTATGCCTAATATCCAATGAAAGCCCCATTGGCAGAGGTAATAAAAAAGTCTCTCAAGTGATTAAGTGCCATTACCGTAATTACCGTATAGCACACAGAGGCCTACCTTTCTCCCCTGAAACAGCGAGGGAAGCACAGAATAAATGGGTAAAAGACAACCCCATTGGAAGTCCATGTACAGGTTTTATAACGAAACTAGCAGCAAAGGCTCAATTTGGGTTTGCTGTCAAATTTTGTTGTGTTTTAGTTTGGATGAAGCAGGAAACTTGGATCAGGTCTGTGGAGTGAATGCTTAGGCAACCTTGTTCATCAGTGGTTCCTCATTTGAGTATCTAATGGGCCCTTCATTCTTAGATCAGTTCCTCACACATAAACTGTCATCACCACAAAGGTTTTGATACAAATAAGCCAGGACTACATGTTTTTGTATGTACTGTGGTACAGCAAGTGGTGCTATTAAAGTAGAAATGGGCTATAAAGTTGCTAGATTGACACCCTGGCCATTGACTGTGGAAATATTTATTCAACCCGGGTACTCAAGTTTCCCCCCAAAGGCCCAAAACATGCAGCTGGATAACTGATAACTCTAAATTGCCATTACATGTGTATCAATGGTTATCTCTAAATGTCAGGCCTGTAATTGACTGACAACCAGTCAAGGGTGTATGTCACCTCTCACTAAATGATGGCTGGGATAGGCTTCAGCTCTTCTGGAACCCCTAAAATGAAGACAGCTAATAGACAAATAAACCAAGACACACGTGTTTTTTTTATACAAATGGCAGTGTATTATTATATAATTACAAATGTCAGATATGGTACAACAACCAGTGATACAACTTGACCAGAATTAACAATGACTGCAGTGGTTAAACAATATGACTGTACAGTTACAAAAAAAGAGGGAGAAAATCAAGTCCCAGGCCCTGTTTGAACACAAACAATGCATCTGTCATACCTCGATTCCTTGAAAAACTTTTTCTTACAATGCAGAAGAAGCCGTGTCAAATAGCAAGGAACTCCTGCCATTCAACAATGGTTATCCTAAAACCAGACACAAATGACATGGAGAAACTGAGAATCTTGACTCTCTTAATGTTTCTCCTGAGCACAAACACACCTCTTTTTGGGATCATACCCATCATCATTACCTTGGAGAGGGAAGGAAACAAAGGAATGCTAGTCAAGTATTCAAAAAGGGCCAACTCAGCTGGTATTTTTTTCCATTTATAAAGCTGTCTTAGGATACCAGTGAGATGTGTTGGCACTAGAAGGTCATCATTTACATATAATTAGCCTGAAGAATAAAAACAAAACAATACATGCTTGGGTAATAAAACATATGTATTTTTTAACAGGCATTACAATGCACTTAGTGCAGACATTCAAAAACTGCTGAGCTGTTTAAAGTTCCTTTAAGTGAAGGAATTTCTTTCAGGATGGACGGAATGATGAAGAGGTTGACAAAGGCAGGATGTCAGAACTAACTTGGTTGTTGGCACATACAGTACAATAAAGGTTGTCAGTCTTTCTTCAGTTTGTTTTTTCACTAAAAACAAGCAAAATTATCTCCATGTAGCTTTTGGTATCATTGGCAAAAAAGTTCAAGACACTTCCTATAGACATTGTCAAAACACATTAGTGCAATGAAACTAAACAAATTTCTTGACTGCAATATGGATGGCATAAGAGGTGCATTAAAACAATGGCCAATGCATGGTTAGCAAGCCCAGTTAAGTTTCCCTGTGAGAGTGTCTGAGTGTATGTTAAGAGTTTAATTACATGTTAGCAATACACCATTTACAAGTTTTTGAGGCAAAACAGCCAGAAGGCTAAAATCTACAGAAGCAAGAGACACAGCTTCAAAATGTGCAACAAAAAAGATGACACTCAAACTCAACATTGACAGCTTAATACACACATTCATGTCCTGATTTTCTATAAGGGAATGTGCAACTGGGGATAGCATTTCTGAGAAAGAACAAACTCTTCAAATTAGTCCACATGATGGGATATATATGCGTACCAGTCTTGAATGTTTTAAAACTCAACTGTGACATTCAAGCCCTGTCATAATTTTGAACTGTTGTATTTTTGTAATTCAATGCACTACATTGAATAAAAGCTGTATTTGCATACAGTCAAACACATATACGCACACAAAAGCAAAGCTAACATGTCCAAATTGGGTGTTCACAGCATTAAAACAGCTGGTTGGGATTAAACAATAACCACATAAAAAATAAAACTCATAAGCAAACTAACCTGAAATGCCTCCACAATGCCTATAAAAGCAAACATGTAATAGTTAACATCATACATTCTTATTAGAAGAAAGCTGGAAATGTAAAGAGATTGCATTTGTTCATGATTTAATAACTCCAAAGGAAAAAGGATTTTCTACAATCATCTAAAAGTGCAGCTTGAATGTGGCTCTGCAGTTGGTTGACTGCACAGCTGAAGGTAACCACATAAGGAAAGAGCTTAAACAGGTTTCCATGTCTACACATTCTCACTCGCCTGTGACAGAAGTCATCCCTAGACTGATATATAAGGGGTTTAACTGGAATAGTCATGATTGCTGATATTATGATTGGATCTATGACTAACACAACAGAAGCTATTGGCTAAAAGTGAATCTTTTGTAGTGTGATATGTGTCTCAAGGCAACACGCTATAAGGTCAACAGGCACAAAGGCCAAAGCAAGCTGCAGCTTGGCTTAGCCTAAAGGTTACTTACAAGCCATTGACTGCTGTTTCAGTGGAAGTTACTTTTATGCAACTGTAGTTTATCTTGGTGAAGCCCTTGTCAGCTGCAAGAAAAAAATCTGTGATACAGTGTCTTTTGTAACTTCTATTTTTTTGTTTCATCTCATTCCTAAGTGAATCTATCCTTACATTTCTAGTAAATTACTTTAATTCTTAGGGGATAGAATTTTATTCTGTCTTGCATGGATAAGGTTAACATAACTGGTCATTTAATGAAAGAGCTGCTAATTTAAAGAAAGACAATGAGCAACACCAAAATAACCCCAAAAAATGTAAGGGGGATTCTAACATAGATGAATTTTACAGCTTTGCTCTTGTCTTTAATTTTCTTGTCACAGATATTGAATAGGTTTGGGAATGCACTATTTCTTCACTATTTTACATGTTTGTTATTGTTGTATATCCTGACTAAAAGATAATAAGAAACTTCAAAACCATCTTAGACAGAGTGAATTAAGATTTTGAAAACATTTTTGAAGACATATAAAGCAACAAAGGAACTGATTTATTTCCCCCATATCCTGTATTTTTGTGTGCTTCCCTCAAATCCACCAAAAAATAATGGGTTTGGAGGCTCAAGGTTAGATTGAGACAAGGTCAGTCTTATTCACAACTAACATGTTATGTCAGCAAAAAAAAAAGACAAATGTGAGGCATTGATAAAGACAAAAAGGCCTTATGCTACAATGAGACATAAAAAAAACTCATGGTACTGTGCTTCTTCTTCAAAAAAATCCCAGATACACTTGTATACTCATTCCAAAAATACAATAGAAAGAATAAAAAGAAAAAAATGTAATATATGCATTCAAGTGGTACTTTTATGGCTTTTTGTACAATACAACCTTACCTTTAGTGAAAATATACATCTAGACATAAATTCAAGTACAAATGTACAAAATCTTCAAACTCATACTTTTTTCTTTAATTATAATACACTTTTAATACAGCTCATAAATACAGATCAACATTCACTGAGTTCCTAAGATTCCCGCTCGGTTGGAGTTTGTACTTAAGTTCAGCGGTGAGGAGAGGGAGGAGGCAGGTGAAGGGAGTGGTTTAAAGTCGAGAGGGCTCTTCAATCTCATCATCGCTGTAACTGCTCCTAAAACATACCTGGTAAGAATCAAATGTTCAAACGTGAGGATATATCATTTTTAAGAGTATTTTTCTTTATTTCACCATCTCACATGTGCAAGCTGGTATCAGCTTGTAATGACCTTCATGTTAGCCTTGACAGCACCCTGGGGAATTTTCTGAAGCACATTACTAATAGGTTTGTTATGTCTGAATTGATTTTGGGATGATTTCATGTGTTGATTCATTTTCCTTTTCATCAAAAGATGATGAATGTTGTTAATCTCCAGGGTTCCCACTCTTTTCCAGGATTTTTCAACCAAGCCCCCCCCCCCCCCACACACACACACACACACGCACTCCTTGCAGGTCCTTTTCTACAGTTGTATCTTACATTTTGTACATTTACCCAGATTGCTATGTTTATGTCTCTCCTGCCCCAGAGGTCTGATTTACAGTATGTGCACTCTATGGCTGTCACAAATCTATGAAATATCAAACATTCTCTGACATTCTTAGAAATTATGACAAATTTATCAGAGAATAGCACAATGACACCCACAGACTCCAGCGTCACATAACCAACTGAAGTTACAATATTGGTGTGGGAAATTCTCAGGTTAATCTAGCCTTCTAAAAAACAAGATTAAAGCTTGATGACCAATATCTCTATCTAGCTCCACCATATCATATTGAACTTAAGATTTATTTATTTATAACTCGCGGGCATGAACATTGTCTGCCAGCTATCTTTAGTCTGGCTTTTCTGTAGTGTGTTAAATTTATGGTTTATACTTATTTTTTATCTTTATTTAGTTTGCTTTTTATAAATACATTTTGCTGATTTACTGTTTTAAGCAGCCTAAATTTTATTTTGTCATTTTTTTATTACTTCTTTTTGGTAAATGATAAATGGACTTGAGCTTATATAGCGCTTTTCTAGTCTTTGACTACTCAAATCTGCTTTACACCGCAGGTCAGAATTACCCATTCACACCCATTCGCTCCCCATGGTTCACAGTTTCTATGTAAGTTGTCCATCAGCATCAACTAACATAATCATGCCCTTTCATGCCCATTTACACACCACTGACGCAGCAGTGTGAGCATCTTGGGGTTGGGTGTCCATGGACGCATTGCCATGTGTCGCCAGGAGCTGGGCTTGAACCTGCAACCTCCCAATTATCGACCAAGCGCACTATCCAGCTGCGCCACCGACGCCCCTTTTTGTCACCATTGTTTTGAGTTTTTATATTTTATTCCTTAACTTGCATTATTTTATCGACACATATTTTATGGCTAAGTGTGCGTTAGTTACCAAGTACACTTTTACTTCATTTTCTCTGTTTGATTTTTGTTCACTAACAAGGTAGAAGGAAGATAAAAAAAATTCCAGGACAATTTAAGCTTTTCCAGGACATTTGACTTTTTTCTTCATATTCCATATGTTTTGCATGACTGGAAAATTGGTCAATCATTTTCCAGGTTTTCCAGGATGCGTGGGAACCCTGATTTTAATGCATCTGTAAAGTTTGTGCAAGTGATGATTTGGAACTTTATTGTTCAGCCATGGCAAAACAGGTGTTATACTTGTTCACCAGGTCAGCACTGGTGCAGACTACAGACTGTTAGGGGGTTAGTAACACACCCTCACACTGACCCTCCCAGGTTTAGGAAAGAAGCAGAACCTCCACACAAGCCTGCAAACGGAGTTGAAGTGTATGGGAACAAAGTGTATGAAGTGGTCTGAGAAAGACCAAGTTTGTAAAAGGCCCCTGAAAAGTGAAGCAAGGAAAGGAGGAAAGGAGGATGTACCTTAGCCCCCACCCCCTCGGACAGTTGGCGGAGCACTAGCACTTGCCTCTCTTCTGAACAGGCGATAGAAAAAGCCCCTCTTTGGTGGAGGATTGGGCCGGTTTACATCAAGATCTGGGCAAAGCGTCCCGTCGGTCTCATAGATGTTTATTTCTTTAAAGCACTCCATCTCAATCATCTATAGGGGATGAGAGGTCAAAACCTTTACGTTACATTTGGAGAAAGTGGTTCAAAAGTCATGCATGCATTCACAGGTCACCACTGTCACTGCATTACAGTGGTTTGTTGTGGAACTTAATAATGACATCATCTCCAAAGGTCTGAGTCTGCAGTACCTCATTCTGCCATGGGATGGAGACACTGCCTGTCACAAACTTGTGGTAGAAGTCATCATCTGTGGGGTCAAGGTTCACACCCTTGACAGTGGAGAATTGCTCAATGTCCAGGACGTCTTTACAGTACACAGCCCGAGGCTATGGGAGATGGGAGGGGAGAAAGAGACACAGGAATAAGACAAGTGTTTGTTTATTTTGGGTGAGGGGCGGGACAATAAAACACTAAAACACTGAGTCACACAGTCATTAAGATAACATGGACATCTTCACATCCCTGAGCAAGAAGTAGTTTATTCAAGTGTACTATGAGTATACTTATTTTACACTAAAACTGAGGCAGTACACTTTAAGTTTACTTTTTATACACAATATTTTATATACTTAAGAATAGTAGAGTGATGTTTACTTGGCTTATACTGAAAAGTATAAAGAAAAGTCTGAGACTAAGTACATTAATACTAAGACTTACACTTTAATGTCCTTGTACTTTAGTATACTTTTTACTTCTTTCTGCCACAAAGTACTAATACTTAGTATATCCTGATCCAGGTGCAGAATAAGGTCCAGTCGTTGTGCTTACATTTAATTTAATAGAATAAAATGTTTTTCTCTACACACATTTGCTTTGCGGTATTACCCCTGTTGTAAACTTACATGTTCAAGATCATATAGTGCTGGAGTTTAAAAGTTTACAGTAAAATAGTATGTGTGCTCTATTGCATTATCTTATGTACCTTAAAAACATAAACAGAGAAACATTTGACTTGACTTTACTGATCAAGTTCTAGTCCCTTTCATAAGGGTTTGGCAATGGTATTATGAACACAGCGTCATCTGTTTCAACAAGAACACATTTTATTTTAATCATATCAGGCCAGACAGCATTAACAGTTTGTTTTTTAACTTCACATAAGAAAGTACTTTGTACATTGATCTGTAAATCTTTACATACAGGCCTGTCTGATTTAGTAAGTACCTCAACTAAAACACTACAGAGTTTGGCACATGGACAAATAGCAGAAATCTTATGTGAACACGTTTGTTTAAAAATAACCAAGTCATTAATTGAACAAAATGTACCATCTTTCAAGCACGCAGCACTGTTGTATCTCTTCTTTAGTCTGTCATAGTTTTGACTGTGATACAGACCTTTGTTGTTTAATCTGTGCATGAAGGGGAATTACAAGAAAGTAGAACTTAGAAGTAAACTTAAAGTTTAACAAGCAAACTAGTAAAATAGCAAAAGATAGTTCAATAAACTAAAATGTTGACTAGAAGTACATACCTAGTACACTAGTAGTATATAGATAAGTGTACTTGTTGTATACTTGAAAGTGTACTTCTGTAGACTTAAAATGATATTATAAAGTAAACTGAAAGTATGCTTTTATAAATTAAAAATGTTCCAGTTTAGTCTGAATAAGTAATAAATTAATATACTTTCTAGTACACTACAAGAACATGGTCCATAGTGTACTTGAATACTTAATAAAATGGACTTCAAGTATATTACATTTCTGCTAAGGGATGGCTGAAGACTCATTTGACATATTGTTTTCCTCGGCAAGGCTTAACTTAATAACCCCAAATCAGGATTGCAGCTCACTTTTTTATCTTTAAACTGATTATTTAACCTCTCTCCAGTCCCTATTGCTCACTCAGCCCGTTTCTGACTGTAAATATGGATGTCTCCTACATAGTCATTTCTTAGACAGAAGATCTTGAAGCAAGGTATTTTAGCACATTTTCACACATTTTCCAAGTATCCACTATCCAATGCCCTTTATTTGTTACTATAAAATGCATAATTCCATATTATCAGTTAGTCTATGTTTTAATAATCTTCTAGCCAAGATTAGCGGTAGAGACAATATGCCCATAATGGATTTTATTTTCTTTTTGACAATATCTATTGCTGTTCCACGGGTATGGTGTGCTTGTGTGTGTATGTGTGGTCTTACGTCAGGACTAAATGGGGGGTCCAACATGTTGGCCTCCAGACGTTTAAAGTTGATGTTTCTGAAGATGGGGTGCTGTTTGACCTCAATGGCTCCTCGACCCTGACATCCAAGTCTTTCCTTGGGGTCCTTTGCCAGAAGCTGACATGCAGTGGGAGGAAAAATAATAGGATTGAAACACTGTAACTCACTCTTGTTGACCCAAACCTGCTGATGCAGGTAAATCAGAGTTTAATATTTTTAAAATTCCAATAAATAAAATGAACACTGAAGTCACATGTTGCAAACACACAAGTGGCAGAGTTCAGACAGGCAAAGTTAAAAACAGATATGGCATCTCTTAGTTTTTTTCAGGATAAATTTAAATACTTGAAGTCAAGCAGATTTGTAAAGTAGATGAGGGCTTTTCTATTATTTGGCTTCTAGTAGATAACTCCACTTGTCACATTGTCATTTGCAAGCTGATTGCATTCACAGCAAACAATCAAGTGGCTTCTCACTTTTTCTCCACATCTTAAATCCTCTTTTCACTTCCCCTTTATATCCCTGTCCTCGTACAACCCTTTCCTTATTTATGTAGGGGTTTACAGAAGACTCTCACTTTCTGCTCTTGACAACTCAGCTCACTTGTCTATTTTGAGCCATCTCCCCTCCCCATCCCCACAGGAGTCTTTGAATTTTCTGAACCTCGGGTCACAATGTTCCACGACGTCACATGTCCAGTCCCCTCCTGAGGGAGGGGAAGCACCAAAAACAACAACCCTAACAGAACTTTTCATGGGCTGATTCAAAAGTGTATGGAATTATTTCTAAATCATCAACAGATGTCCTGTTCTCCGTGGTATAACTGTTGGTTAAAAACTGTTGTTTCTTTATCTCATAATCAAATCCTTCATTTTTTATTCTGTCCTCGTGCATAGTAGGCGAATGACAGATATTAAAGATGCAGCATTTTTAATATTTAGCAACCTAAATTACCTATGTATTACTTGCAGCAATATACAATCGATGTTCTACAGACTGTCCCAACTGCATTTCCTGAAACTACTTCACTATTCAATGTACAATATGTTCATTTCACTGTAAGAGAAGGCTGATTACAATATTTTTTAAAAAAAATGACTCGTTGACAGGCATAGTAGCTCCATCCAGCTTTACTGCTTACTTGTTTTTAATCAAGGACTGTAATCAATAAAGACTGCACTTCATGAGGTGTATTTATTTATGAGACTGGGATCCACATTCAAGATTTCCAACTGCTAAACAGAGGTTTTTTTCTTGCCGCTGTGATGGAGGGATTCATGATTGGCTATATGGATTCATGTTGGGTGTTGGATGTATGTATTTGTATACATATGTATATGTGTATTTTAAGTATGTATCTATGCATATATGTGTATCCATAAACTGAAGAGTTTGTCTTCAGCCTGTCGCTATACAAATAAAGATTGATTGATTGATTTAATAAGCAGCAAACTACCATATTTTTCATGGATAAATGTAATAAACAAGGGAGGAAAGCTGCTAAAAGTGTTTTTCCTGGTTCTTGTTTCCTGCCTTTCCCTCATTTTGTGAATTTCGTCTTTGGAACAATAGACATTGGCTACGTATATAAACACTTTTTTGTTACTGAACCTGTAACACAGAGACTTGCGTCCTCTGGTCAGGTGCACTTCAGCACCTTCTCTCCCAAATAACAAGAAGAACTTAAACATCTGCTTCAACTCTAAGAACATAGGAAGCAAGAAGATTGGGCCAGGTTCAAGTGCTAAATCCTGTCAAATGAAAATGAGGATGCTCAGCCAGCCAGCCAGCAGAATTGCATGTATCATCCAAAAGGGGCATGATGGAAAAGGGCCCATGACGTGGCCATTCCTGTTGTAAAGTATGGCGAGACCGTTGAGGGAAGATCCTTTCTAGCATATTTATAAGCCAAAGCAATAACATCAACAATGCAATGGCCAGACCCTGCTTTGAAGCTGCTCTGCCCAATGTGCATTTCCTATATAAAAAAGGTGGTCTGTGGTGCTAATGGATGCAGTGTGTTCCACAAGGCACCCGGGGACCCCCACACAGCAAAGCAGGTGATGATTAAAGCTAGCCCCCTGGAAAGCACACTGTCCATCAGGGATGGTGCTTGACCTATTCTCATTAAGTGTGCACCATAGCAAGGCAAAAAAAATCGATGGTCCCACACGGGCCTTAAATGAGGACCTAGTCTCACATGCTCTGAGCTCCAGGGAACTTAAGGATCCCACAACCTCTACAGGCACCCTTGCAGCAGGACCAGGCATGCCCAGGTCATTGGATGGAGTGTCCATGCACCTTGACTTTCTGGGCCTCATCCAGTGCAGCCTTTGCAGAAAGCCCAATCACCTTTCCAGGAGCTCTGGCAGGCTTACCCAGAACCCTTCCTTAGCAGCTAGCACTATAACTCATTGTATCCACCTGTCTTATCATTTATGGGGATAGGTCCGCTGGGCTCTTAGACTCCGGATCCCCTCTCAGGCCTTGCACCAGCAGAGGAGCATAGGTGTGGGCCAGCTTTGAGGCCATAGCTAAAGACTGATGCATCTTTTTCACTAGCCCATCAGCTGTGCAGCACCTGTTATTGGGGTGATGAACAGCCCTACTACCTGTGGGCTGAGGGGAGCCCCAGCCAACAGGACAAAGATGGGTCCCACTTTTACCGCGCCACCTAGGCTATGTTCAGCAGCATCACTGAAAGGGTTAAGAGCAAAACAGGGCACAGTGGCCTCATGGGGTGAGCCAAAGACCTTAACAAATCAGTGTGCACCGGCAGAGGGACCTGTCTCTGGCCCCTGAAGTCCTTATCTTGGGTGGGGGCCTTGGTGGAGCAGATGAGAGAGGGAGCAGCGGCTGCCTCAGAGAGCAGAACCTCAACCAAAACTGGGAAAATTGCAGGACCAAAGGCAGTCCTTACCTCCTTCAGACCTCAATCAACAACACAATCGAGAACATCAACCCAGCCAGAGCTGTCAGTCTGATCCAGACTGTCTGAGGCACTAATGCATATCACAGAGCAGTATTTGACAACAATGACATAAACTGGTAATATTACAATTAATTTGGCAAAATTATTATTCTTTTTATTACTATAATAAAATGATTGGTATGATATTTATAATAATAAAGGTTCTCATTAACATTTCTGCCTGAGTAGCCAAACTAATAAACATTGAAAGGCTTTACTTTACAAAAGGTAAAAACCGCACTGTGGAATAAACTCTTGCTGACCAGGAGGACAGATGAATGAAGTGTGTGGGTATGTGATGTATATTTGGCCTGCATTATGTGACGTCTCACCCACAAGTGTGATTAATTTGGTATAATGAAATCAGGGGGTTACTGTTGGAATAGATGAACCTCGTGGAGAGCAGTTTCTGTTGAAAAGAGTCCTTGATTAGGGAGAAAAAAAATTCACAGAGCAGTTAGCGAGGCAGGGGTTCAGGGGATTGAGTTGCACACAACAGAGAGGCTTGGGCAACAGAACCTGGGGTCAATGAAAAAGATTTATTGTGGCATAAAAAGTAAGCAGCACAAAAAACAAAAGAGGTACAGCTACAGAAGTGCAGCTTTTGATAACAGTCCCTGACTCCTAATCTTGCAGTCATTGTCAAACACTTAGTATTCCCATGACTACAATTAACATCAACGGACTTGTCATGACAGGTCTAACAGTTACTCAGAATGTCACAGCTAGGGATGCACGATATTACCTGTTTGATATCGGTACCAGTCAATATCAGCCAAAAAGTTAAGTATTGGTATCGTCAAATAGTGAAATTTTTGCAGATATTTACAGCCGATATATCGGCCGCACCTATCGACCATATATCAGCTGGAACATCAGAAAATTATACAAATGTACAATATTGATGCACCTTCTCATCACTGCATGGGTACATCTAAAATCAAGGGTTTCCTTTTTGAAGAGTTAAATGCTGTTTTTCTTGTTTTACATCTGCTCCTCACAAAAATATACTGTAACACTGAAAGAAAAAAGTCATTTTGTTAAGTACAGAGGTTGAGCTCTTGACCAGAAGTATCAGTATCAGTGATAATAAATTAAAAAATATTGACATATTTGATACTGGCAAAAATCCAATATCGTGCATCCCTAGTTAAAACTATAGGATTAAGGATTTCCCTTGCTTTGAAAATTGTTACAAACATTTGAGCATTTGTTCCTCATATTCATCCAAATTCACACAAATATGTCTTCATTTGCTTCCTGTTTCCACAAATATTATTAACTTGTTATCTACCCCTTGTCCTCCACCTTCCTCTACCCAAATTCCTTTCTCACAAGTGTCAGCTTCTTTGGCTCAGCCTCACCTGTCTGCAGATGTGTTTTGCCTCCTCTGAAAATTTGTCCGAGTACTCCTCCTGGTCTTCACGCACTCGTCTATCTACCTCCTCCCGTTTAACACGCTCCTTGCGCTTGCGGAAAGGGGACTGGCCTTGTATCATCTCAAAGATTAGACAGCCTAACCCCCACCAGTCGGGGCTGAAGGTGTAGCTCTCGTTCTGAATCACCTCAGGAGCTAAAGCAAGTGAAAAAGTGAGGAAGAAGAAATTAAAAAGGTCTGGTTGACCATTTGAATCAAGTGCTACAATAACAGTTGAGGAAGTAGATAAAAAGAGGAAAAAAAGGTGAGATTGTTTAGAGAGATGGTTAAATACGCATATTTTTCTTAAAGAATGATTAAAACATTTATTCAATTTAATATAACCTTAAAAAATCTCTAAAATTTACCCATGTATCCAACAGTGCCTACTCTCCCTCGTATCGTCTCTCCCTCTGGAATTTGAACAGCAAGGCCCAGGTCTGAAATCCGAATATGTCCTAGACAGAAACCACAAATTAAGATGAGAATTCATGTTTTTATTTAAAGGTGTATTCTTCATGAAAAAGTACAGTTTTCTTTTACAGACATCATGAACTATTAAAACCAAATCGAGGTGAAGCCCTTGCAAAATCATATTTCACAAAATTGTCTTCAAAAATAAGACATGTATTTTCTGAGTATCTAAAGAGGGGACTCTTGCCTTAGAATACAAAGTAAAAAAAGAATTGGAACATACCACGGTCATCCAGAAGGATGTTTTCAGGTTTTAAATCCCTATGAGAAAAAAACAAACCATTAAACACCATGTTCATATTAAGCTCTATAAAGGTAACATGAAAGTACTAAGATATGACAACACATCCCTAGAAACCTTTAGTAAGCCAGCCACCTCAACCATGAATAAAGTCAGAACTGACTTTATGAAAATGTGCCATACTAAGAATAGTGCATTTGGAAACTGACAAACTCGAGCTGATGCCAAGATTACAGCCAGTGCAAACCGTGTTTGCTCCAGCTGTGCATGCTAAATGCAAATGCATATATTTACTGTAATTAAGGATCAAGGGCAGGTGTTTATCTAACTATGTGGATGTGTTGGGTTTGGAAGAATTACTTAAATGCAGGGAGAGCCCAATGTATCTGGACTTTTGGTCTATATCAAAGACCCCTACCCAAGTTTTATTTTGTTTACCTAACCATCTAAAGATATATCTCACCATTAATCTATCTATCTATCCATCTACCTACGTCTCAGTCTATCTCTCCAACTATTGTATTTACCTACTTCCCTTCTATCTATCAATCTATCTATCTATCTACTCATCTACCAATCTTTACACATAAGTATGTATTAATGCATTTATCTACCAACCTCCCTTCCTATTTTCTACCTTTCTACAGATCTACCTCTGTATCTAACTACCTTTCTAGCTATCCTCACCCATTTTTCTCTCTCTCCCTTTTAATATAGCTCTGTTGTGTCAATTTTCATTCCAGCTTTAATTTGGTACTTATTATTGGACATTACTGTAGTGTGCACATGCTTTTAAGTAGTTCTTTCTAAATTTGTGGGTTTTTCTTTAAGAATTTGCTTTGTTTTACTGTTCTGACATACATATGTACATGTAAGTCAAAGAAAAATATGTAAATTGGACAATAAAGTATCATCTATTGTATTCTATTCTATTCTACTCTATCTGATTCGAACCCACCTACCAACTATCTATGTACTTTTCTATCTACCTACTTATTTATCAGTATATAGCTTTTTACCTATCTGTATGTCTTCCTCTCCATCTACACATCTATCTACTCTTACCTAACTATGCACCTATCCATCCATGTATCAGTCTACCAACCTGTGTACCTACCTACTTACCTACCAGCCTGTCTGTCTGTCTGTCTGTCTGTCTGTCTATCTATCTATCACTACCTGCCTACATATTCTTTCGCTTGCTGTCCTGCCCAGCTTTGCTTTCTTAAAAAAGTTTAAGTTTTCAGATTTGATAACACATTACTGTCTTTGTCAGGGTTACTTTCTTAACTCAAAAAGATCCCTTCTGAACCACAAAAAATATGATATAATTATTTTCAAGAGTTAAAGTAGAGCTTCAAATGAAAAATTGACTTATATTTCAAGGAAAGACCAAAGTGTAATCTTGATTTTTAGGAAAAGTATGGAGCACCTACACTATATTTTATACTAGCCTTTAAAACCCTTTTTTCTTCAAGAGCACCAGCCCCAAACCTGTTTTGACCTTGTGACCCTACCTGTAGACTATCCTCTCACGGTGTAGGTCCTCAAGGCCACAGCAAATTTCAGCAGCATAGAAGATGGCCCTCTGCTCATCAAATCCTGAATTGCCCATGTTATAGATATGGAACTTAAGGTCACCGCCATTCATTATGGTCAACACCAGGCACAGCGCATCCTTGGTCTCATAGGCATAAGCTAGACTAACCTGAAAGAGGCAAGTTTGGGAAAATGGCAATAAGGGACGTGAGGGTTGAAAAGGGGGAGGAGGGGAGGGGGACAGAAATAATAATAGACAGGGTAGTAAGATGAGCATGATTCATTTGGTTTAATTTCTTAAATAACTTTATCAGTTTTTTTCCAGATGGATCAGGGAACAAAGACAGATTTATAATAAATACAACACAAATACAAACACACTAAAGTTTCTGTGCTCCACTGCTGCGAATCCTTCCCAACTGATTAGACTATCCATCTCTCTTCTCACATTATTCCTGGTGCCCCCCCGTCCCACCTGCCCCCTGCAGGTCCATCACCTGCAGGGCACAGTGTGTGCATGCACAGGACAGGGATCCCACTCTTTGTCTTTTCTAGAAATCATTTTACAGGACGTTACAGTATTGGTGTGGGCAATTCTCAGGTTAATCCAGCCTTCTGAAAAACAAGATTAAAAGTTGATGACCAATATCTCTAGCTAGCTCCACCGTATCATATTGAACTTAAAATGTATCTATTTCCAACTCTCAGGCATGAACATTGTCTGCTAGCTAGCTTTTTAGTCTGGCTTTTATGTAGTGCCTCATTATTATACATTTATGCTTTATACTTATTTTTCTATCTTTATTTACTCTGATTTTTTTATAAATATATTTTGTTGATTTACTGTTTAAGTAGACTAAATTTTATTTTGTCATTTTTTATTATTTCTTTATGTCCCCATTGTTTAGAGTTTTTATATTTTATTCCTTAACTTGTATTATTTTATCTACATTTCTCCTTCATTTCCTATGTTTGATTTTTGTTCACTAACAAGGTAGAAGGAAGCTAAATAATTTTCAAGGACAATTCAACCTTTCCAGGACATTTTACTTTTTTCCTCATTTTCCATATGTTTTCCATGACTGGAAAATCAGTCAATCATTTTCCAGGTTTTCCAGAATGTGTGGGAACCCTGACAGTAGAGTATGCCATCAGGGAAATCCCATCTGCTGCAGAGTGAAAAGTCAGAAGCAGACCACAACAGGGAGTGGGAAAAATGTGTTGAATCTTGTTTTGTAAGGCTGAAAGGACCCTTTCACAACTGACCCTTTGTTGGCTTTCTGGTTGGTTCAGTGGCTACGTTTACATGCAATCATTAAACCTTTCATAACCGGAAAATTAGCAATAACCCGGTTGCATGCAGCCATGGAAACTACAAAAAAACCTTTTGAAAAACTGGAATATGCTCATATTCTCCGTGCGTGATGAGATTCTCCGTGCATCGCTGTTTTGTTTGGGATACTATGCCTAGAGGAATAATCCTGTTTGCTCACGCATGTAAACTGGGTTATTCCGAATGTTTCAGAAACCGGAATATTGATCTTAACCCGAATATTGACTGCATATAAACGTAGCCAGTGACAAACCAGTCAGAATCAAAGGGCCCTTATCAAAACATCCATTATGGGACTACCCTGTATGACAAGTTTTGTGCTGGCAGAGTCTATTTTAATGATTTTAATTTTGTCAAGCACTGCCCATTACAGGAGATGATCCCTAATCAAGCCCTACCTTCCTTGGTATCTGTTAGTAGGTTAGACAAAATCTGTTCTTTCTGGCCTGTGTAAACTGTAGCCTCAGTGTCCTGTTTTTTTCCAGCTTTTCCAGGATATTTTACTTTTTTCCCTCATTTTCTATATGTTTTCCATGACTGGAAAATAAGTCAATCATTTTCCAGGTTTTCCAGAATGTGTGGGAACCCTGGTAATCAATACTTTTCATGATACTATTAGAAGAGGCAAAGAGTATCCCACCTGCTAAAGACTTCAGTAAAAGGTAAAAGACCCATATACTATATACAGTTTGTGTTTGGGATGTCAGTTAAACTATACAGCAATCCAACAGTGTAATAGTTACAATGCTTTTAGAATTGTTCGATGCACTGATTAAAAAAAGGGGGCATTAAAAAGTGAGAGAAAAAAGAGGAGTTTGAGAGAGCACTTGACTTCTCTCCTTACTACTGCTGTTTGGTCAGAGTTACTAGGCAACAGAGCTGCTCTTATAGGTAGAGAGGCACATGAAGAGTCATCAGTTCTGCCTGCAGCATAGAGACCTAACACACACATGTGGGTGCGTGTGCACATACACACACACACAATCATGTGCAAATCCCAGGTGACAAACTGCAGGTCTGTAACAAGCAAACTCCAGCCTCCAGACTCAGTGCATGTGTATATTTGAGTGTGTTTGCACACCCACAGATACACATACACATGCCTGTTTTTGAGATAAAAAACACATATCTAAAGCTTGGTTTCATGCTGCGTTTTAACACCTCAGATATCCCTCCTAAAAGATACAAAAAAGTGGCTAAACTAAACTGTTGTTCTAGACTGGATTTCAACATGCATTTCAGACATTTCTATTCCTTATTAAATAAATTACAGTAGTGAAATAATTTCTGAGCACAATTTTAATCAATTAAAAAAATAAGTTCACAAGACGTGTTTTCTATTGAAGGTCATGGGTAAAATGTCTGGGTTATAACATTCAATGACCAACAGTTACAAAACAAATCAAGTAAAACTGTGGTCTGATGGTGCACTTGGTTGGTGGTTGGAAGGTTGCAGGTTTGAGTCCAGCTCCAACTGTCACATGGTGATGCGTCCTTGGGCAAGACAGTCTTTTGCTCCCTGTACTTAAAGTTAGCTTACTGTCTTCCTAGTTTAGCCTGGGTTGATGGGGGAGTTGTTTTGGTTTACTTTTACAATCTTCAGTCGATCTACATGAGTTACTGGTGAGTGTTCTAGCATCTGGATAGTACACAATATTTAGATTATTATGTCTGACATGTTTGGGCCTCGCGCTTGGCACTCTTGTATGGCTCTGCTGCTAGCCAGTGATTGCCATAATTGGTGTTGCACACCTGAGAGAGGGACTGACAGAAAATCAGTGCAGGAACTGCAGTTTCAGCCCACTGATTTGAAGCTGGTCTGACTGACTGAGGTGGTCCAGCTGTTCACATCAAAATCTCAACAGAGCACACAGAGAAGTTCAATGTTGTATCAACATCTGATATTACACTGATTTCATGATTACATGATATCAAGCTCAACATGTTCGCTTAAGCAAAATAGTAATTCTTTTATTGTCATGAAAGGACATGGCTCTGATTGCTGATGGCCAACTTAACTGCTAATAATTAAGAATAGGCTTGGCTACCAAGAAGCAGATTGATCGGTGTTGCCAGATTTTTCTACTGAAATAAGCAACCAGGTCAATGAAAACCAGCAACCTCCAGCTTTTTTTCTAATTACTTCTTTTTTTCAAAGAAAAAAATCTACATAAAGCATGTTTTCATTTTCATCTACACTTTAATTTCACAGTGACATTTCTTCTTATTTGGCTCTTAATTTACTTATTCAACATCCTTTTGTCTGGAGGTGGAACATCCTTTTCTTTATACAGAAGTGAAGGGAGGGGCTACTGTTATTTATAACTCTGTCATCACTTAAAGGATAAGTTCGGTTTTTTGACACCTGGACCTTATTTTTAGGATTAAATACGCTCGTAGACTCACCCAGACAATTTTGGCGGAGCTCGGAGCCGTTTTCGAGCAATTTAGATCCATCCAACGGCGTTTTCTCTCATGCCATAGTAGCAGACGGGGCCAGAAATCGAAGCCCCTAAATTAGACATTATCTGCTGCGAAACTCACTCATTTCAGCTACATTTTATAAATGAATGGCCAGTGTTATCACCATGTCAGCTCATCTTCGTTGTTATGGTCATCTGGGGCTTTACAAGGATGGGTAACTTTTGGTGACGTCATAGACAAGAACATGAGTATAGCCGCTGTTGTTGCTAGGCTACACGGCTACATGGCTATTTTTGTGCAACATGGCAGAATATTTATCCGATGTAGAAGTGTCTGACGACAACTTTGAGTATAATGGATGCCCGTATCATTTTGAGCCAGAATATACCGACGAGGAGCTATTTGAAAGGAGGATGAAGAGGGAAAGAGCCGAACAGCTGGCCAGAGAACAAGCAACCACTGCACGTCCACGAATGGGGGCTAACTGGTGGTGTTGTTGTGGACATTGCACGGCAAACACAACAGAGGAGGAGTGCCTTTGCTACTCAGAGTGGGACTTGAGACCAGAGGAAACACGTATTGATGCCCCCCAAAATATGATTTCTGGCCCCGTCTGCTACTATGGCATGAGAGAAAAACGCCGTCGGATGGATCTAAATTGCTCGAAAACGGCTCCGAGCTCCGCCAAAATTGTCTGGGTGAGTCTACGAGCGTATTTAATCCTAAAAATAAGTTCCAGGTGTCAAAAAAACGAACTCATCCTTTAACAGTCTGTCTAACCTTAATTTTTGTAACAAACAGACATAGTCAGGCTTTTATCCAAGTTTTATGTTGATCCTCTACAGCCTTATTATGGTGAAAACAGTAATAGCTACGTGAGAAATAAACTTAATTTCTTTTTGGTGGAAACATCATTTTTGCCTCTTTTTACAGTAAAATTCACATTTGTATTTGAGTGGGACAAAATAGTTTGTGTAACTTCTGAATTGAGTTCATATTGGTAGTAGAGTGAGCATCAGATCCCTCCTGGCTTTGGGGACACAACAAGCACAAATGAGCAACTGCACTTTTGGAAAATGCTCAAAAAAAACCCAACCATCAACTACCAATATTTACAAGCAACTTTTAAAAAAAGAAAGTAGCCCAAAGACACTTATAATAAGCAGACCTGGCAACTATGGGATTGATCTATATTTGCAAGATTCTTAGTTTAATAAGGCACGCAAGTTTTGGTAAAACTTTTTGGTTCCTGAATGAAACATAAATCTTTTAGAATTAAACCTCAGTGAGAATACTGCTGTCATTTGTTAAATTTTTGATGACCTGATGTGTAGATTTAGCCGAAAAAAAAATGTGAAAAAGCATGTATAGTTTTCAGAAGTGGATCATGGTGGAGTCTAGCTGCATAACACGAAGAAGAAAATGATATCATGGGCAGCAGAGACATTTCACACAGGGAAGGAAGTAAATCCAAAATAATGTGGCAGTTCCTTAAACACACTGCTGGAGTGAAGAAATAAACCTTTGTATTTCCAGATAAACAGAATAACTAAGGTCAGAGATAATGTGACAAAATTTGAGGAACTGAAAGAAGAGCTGTAAAGGACATGAACTGATTAGTTAAGTTAGAACTGGAACCTGCATTGACAAAATCAAAACAGTGCCCAACCCTTTGTCAAGGACGCCATGCTATTGTGTTTACCACTTCCATCTCTTGACAAATCACAATTTTTTCACTGTTACACAAAAGCTTGTCCGCCTGTCATTTTCAAATATGCCCCAGATCATAGAAACATCTTCAACAGTTGACAGACAGCCTTTGCAAACATGCCAGTCAATTCTATTTGCAGGATTCTGGAGCTTTCACAAACAATGCCCCCACACACAACACAATCCAACAAACAGACAAAACAGACAGAATTCTTTTGAAAGGTTGAATAAGAAAAAGGTAGTACTTACTACAAAACTACTGTTAACTTTTTCTAAAATGCGTTTTTCGTTTAGTGCCATTGCTTCACCTTTTCTTTTCTTCACTCGTTTCTTTTCCAGCTTTTTACAGGCGTACATCTTACCGGTGGCACGTACTTGGCAGGCACAAACCTGGAAAACAAAACACAGAGAAACATGATCACACACATGCACACAGAAAAACACGATATAAAAGACTAACTTTTAATAAAATGTGTCTCCACACATACCTACACACACCAAGTCTCTATGGTGACATGCATTAAGTGACTTTTAACAGCTGCTTATAGGAACCTGATCTTAGAGATGCATGTATAAACATAAATTGAGTCTTAAGTAGTTTCTGACCCATCATGTTATGGATCATCCCAAACCCCTTAAAGCTGCTCAAAGGACAGAGGATTGAGGAGAGAGGGTGTAGGGATTGGGAGTGGTGAAAAATGATCCATGAGGCAGACTGTACAGGAAGCATTTTACTGAGAGACCCTGAATATCACTCACTGAGTGGACGCTGCAGCAAGAAAGACTTAATTGAAACTTGGCTTCATTTGCACAATTTCTCAACCAAAAGGTGGATCTTAAAACTGAAACTTAATGGAAAAAACTGTCGAATGAAAGAGAAAAAATGATCAAAAATGTCCACAGCAGAGTGGGTTTGGGATGAGCTGGGGTAAAAACAAAATGTTTGTATTTAGGAATAAATAATTAGAGTGAATTTGATTAAATCAACTTAGTAGAGTGAATATGTAAGAACAGAATACAACAGACTTGACGACCGCCAAGCAGCTGCATTTAAGGGTTGCCATCTTGGAAGAAAAGGATTCATTCCTGAGTTTATTTGATTTGTTATCTGCTCGAACATTAAACAACAAAATGTGTCAATTTCAGATTTTAAAATCAAAACTGGTACTACTGCCTGGTGGTTTTATGCCTATTTGCTAGACAGTGAAAGTACATGCTTTAGTCAAGAAGAAGGATCAGGATGGTTTTTGTGGTAGAGTGATTTATGGAAATCCCTGTAGGACCGGGATGAAGATGAGACCAAATAACCTTGGCCTCTGACCTTGTACCTCCAAAATGAAATTACAAAACCCAAAACCAGTGAAGTTGGCACGTTGTGTAAATCGTAAATAAAAACAGAATATAATGATTTGCAAATCCTTTTCAACTTATATTCAATTGAATACACTGCAAAGACAAGATATTTAATGTTCGAACTGAGAAACTTTATTTTCTTTTGCCAATAATCATCAACTTAGAATTTAATGGCAGCAACACATTGCAAAAAAATTGGCACAGGGGCATTTTTACCACTGTGTTACATCGCCTTTCCTTTTAACAACACTCAGTAAACGTTTGGGAACTGAGGAGACCAATTTTTGAAGCTTTTCGGGTGGAATTCTTTCCCATTCTTGCTTGATGTACAGCTTAAGTTGTTCAACAGTCCGGGGTCTCCGTTGTTGTATTTTACGCTTCATAATGCGCCACACATTTTCAATGGGGGACAGGTCTGGACTACAGGCAGGCCAGTCTAGTACCCGCACTCTTTTACTACGAAGCCACGCTGTTGTAACACGTGCAGAATGTGGCTTGGCATTGTCTTGCTGAAATAAGCAGGGGCGTCCATGAAAAAGACGTTGCTTGGATGGCAACATATGTTGCTCCAAAACCTGTATGTACCTTTCAGCATTAATGGTGCCTTCACAGATGTGTAAGTTACCCATGCCTTGGGCACTAATACACCCCCATACCATCACAGATGCTGGCTTTTGAACTTTGCACCTATAACAGTCCGGCTGGTTCTTTTCCTCTTTGGTCCGGAGGACACGACGACCACACTTTCCAAAAACAATTTGAAATGTGGACTCGTCAGACCACAGAACACTTTTCACTTTGCATCAGTCCATCTTAGATGAGCTCGGGCCCAGCGAAGCCGGCAGCGTTTCTGGTTTCTGGGTGTTGTTGATAAATGGCTTTCGCTTTGCATAGTAGAGTTTTAACTTGCACTTACAGATGTAGCGACGAACTGTAGTTACTGACAGTGGTTTTCTGAAGTGTTCCTGAGCCCATGTGGTGATATCCTTTACACAGTGATGCCGGTTTTTGATGCAGTACCGCCTGAGGGATCGAAGGTCACGGGCATCAATGTTGGTTTCGGCCTTGCCGCTTACGTGCAGTAATTTCTCCAGATTCTCTGAACCTTTTGATGATATTACGGACGGTAGATGATGAAATCCCTAAATTCCTTGCAATAGCTCGTTGAGAAATGTTGTTCTTAAACTGTTTGACAATTTGCTCACGCATTTGTTCACAAAGTGGTGACCCTCGCCCCATCCTTGTTTGTGAATGACTGACCATTTCAGGGAAGCTGCTTTTATACCCAATCATGGCACCCACCTGTTCTCAATTAGCCTGTTCACCTGTGGGATGTCCCAAATAAGTGCTTGATGAGCATTCCTCAACTTTCTCAGTCTTTTTTGCCACTTGTGCCAGCTTTTTTGAAACATGTTGCAGGCATCAAATTCAAAATGAGCTAATATTTGCAAAAAATAACACAGTTTACCAGTTCGAACGTTAAGTATCTTGTCTTTGCTGTGTATTCAATTGAATATAGGTTGAAAGGGATTTGCAAATCATTGTATTCTGTTTTTATTTACGATTTACACAACGTGCCAACTTCACTGGTTTTGGGTTTTGTACTTTATCAAAAGGTCAAAGAGTGCATCTAATAGAAACAAAACAAAAACTTCTAGATGTAAAATCAGAGATGAAATAGTCTTCAAAAACACTCAACCACACTGTTCAGTCTACGCTCACAGTTCAGACATGAAATCAGTGTTAATTTTGTTTACTAAATACACTGCCTGGCCAAAAAAAAGTCACCACCTGGATTTAACTAAGCAAATAGGTACGAGCCTCCTATTGGATAATTACTGCATGGGTGATTATCTTTCAGCTGGCAACAAGTTATTTAACTCCAGCTGATGCAATGAGTAGCTTCTCATTTCTTAAACAGCCGTGTCAAAGACACATCCTGTGGTCGTGGAAAAGATGTTAGTCTGTTTAAGAAGGGTCAAATCATTGGCATGCATCAAGCAGAGAAAACATCTAAGGAGATTGCACAAACTACTAAAACTGGGTTAAGAACTGTCCAACACATTATTAAAAACTGGAAGGATAGTGGGGAAGCATCGTCTTCAAGGAAGAAATGTGGTTGAAAAAAATCCTGAATGATCGTGATCAGTGGTCACTTAAACGTTTGACCAAATCAAATCTAAGAAAAACAACAGCAGAATTCAGGTATGTTTAATACTGAAAGTAAGAGCATTTCCACACGCACAATGTGAAGGGAACTCAAGGGTTGGGACTGAACAGCTGTGTAGCCTTAAGAAAACCGCTAATCAGTAAGGCTAACTGGAAAAAAAGCTTCAGTTTGCTAGGGAGCATAAAGATTGGACTCCGGAGGACTGTAAGAAGGTCATGTGGTCTGATGAGTCCAGATTTACCCTGTTTCAGAGTGATGGTGCATCAGGGTAAGAAGAGAGGCAGGTGAAGAGATGCACCCATCATGCCTAGTGCCTACTGTACAAGCCTGTGGGGGCAGTGCTGTGATCTGTGACAAATCTTGTAACATTGCAGAAGCTTATTGAAACAATGCCACAGCAAATTTGTGCTGTAATCAAAGCTAAAGCCAGTTCAATGAAATATTAGAGTGTGTGACCCTGTTTTTTTGGTGGCGACTTTTTTTTTGGCCGGGCAGTGTATTTTCATCATAGTTTTCGTTAACAACCTTTTTTCCCCTGATGAAAACTAGACAGTAACTAATAAAAACAAGTGCACATGGACACAAACTTAATATAAATTAACTGACAGTTTCATCAACAGATAAAAACTAGATTAAAATGTTTGACAGAGACTTAATCCAATCAGACCTAATTTGGTCATGTAGAAAGTAGAGACAAGTTAGGAATATATCCAATCACAGCTACTTTGGTTGAGTGGAAAGGTTGGATGAGTTAAGAGGGACATCCACTCACAACTGCCTTAGCTTGGTGGTGGTGGGATAAGTTGTGGAGCGATCCAATCAGAGCTACTCTCTTTATGAATTGATATATTCATGAAGAGCAGGTTCACTGTTTGTTGTCAGTTCTGGTATTGTAACTGAGATGCTCTGCCAGGTAGCCTAAATAAAAGGTGACTGCATTTCACACAAAAGTTCAATTTGTTTCTGTTCATTTATACATTCAGACTTTACTAGCATTCATTAAAGGGTTATTAGATGTTTCATTTTATCCAAGTGTAAAACATGACTTCAGAAATTCAAGGAAACATAAAAAATGCCTTACACTTTACACTTCATATTTTAGTCGACTAAATTTACAGTAGATTTCATCGACTAAAGCTAGACTAAAATTAAAACAACTTAGATGACTAAATTATGACTAAAACGAAAAGATATTTTAGGCAAAAGACTAAAACTAAACCTGAATTAAAAGTGCTGTCAAAGTTAACACTGCATGAAAAGTCTGATGAGCAAGAGGTTTTTCAAGGTGTGAGTAAAAACAGTCGAGTTTTGAAATGACAAAATTAATGATAAAAGCTTAAGTAATAAAAAGGATATTTTTGTAAATGATAAATGGTAATGATCTGATGACAGGCTTTTATCACTCTTATCTTCAACTCACCCACTTTTTCACCTCTGTGATGTTTTAATAATGCTACTGGTCCTAAGGAGCTTGATGTGTGCTAAGAAAATAAGCCTCCCACCTTTACACCACCTCCATCACCAGCCTGAACTGTGGACACCAGGCAGGGTGGATCCAGGCTTTCATGTTCTTCATGCCTTATTCTCAACCTACCCTCTGAATGTCACAGCAAAATTTCTTAAAATCATCAGACCAGGCAAGACTTTTACTGTCTAATTTTGATGAGCCCATGTGAGCTGGGGCTTCAGATTCCAGATTTTTAGCTTACAGGAATGGTTGTAAATTAATCAGCACTTTCTGACACACTCAGACCACCCCCTCCGGCACCACCATACCACTTTAAAGTAACTTAAATTACCTTTCTTCCCCTTTTAGATGCTCTGTTAAAACTGCAGCAAGTCAGCTTGATCATGTCTAATCAACCTAAAGCACTGAGTTGCTTCCATGTGACTGGCTGATTAACTATTTGCACTAACAAGCTGTTGAACAAGAGAACCTGCTGAAGTGGCTGGTGGGTGTAATTAATATTCTGCGTCATGGTCAAACATTTCTTACAATATTGAATCAGTTAATTCTTTGCAACAAGTGGATAATTGTCTAAAGTTTTATGAAAATTTCTCTAACCATACTTGAGGTTTGCCTGATTAAGTTAAGATATCCCACTCCCAAGCAAAGGAAGACCACATCTTCACAACCAAGTCCAGCTTGTCATTCAAGGACATTTTCAAAAACCTTGAAGAAATTCCACTGAAGAGTTTTTAAGAATGAGTTTTCAAGAAATACCTCATTTGTACATAATGTTTCAGCCTTGGCTATTACCAGAGCAGAGACATGATGATCATTTAATATCTCTCTCAATGCTATAACACCAATATTGTTATATTTCAATAGGAAATTATTTCCTCTTTTAAATGTGACAGTTTAGAGAACCAATGACAGAGAGGGTGAGAATCTATATGTCAGCAAGACGACTGTTTTACATTTATCATTATGTCAATAAAGTTTATAAAAGGGTGATCTCATCTGGTTTGACATTTGCTGTGATTCAAATATCTGAAATGTAACACTTAAAAAAATGTAAAAGCTTAAGTATGCTTAAAGGAACACTCCAACATTTTTGTTGCTTTCATGTCTTGCCTCACTCCCAAGTCCATGACAAGCAGATAAACACCATTCTGTCAACTGTGCAACCAGTAACAAGGAAGACACGGCCAATACTCACCCACCGCTAGTTAGCTTAGCTCAAACACTGGGAGTCAATGGGTAGTGCTAGCCTGCCTCTGCCTACACTCATCAGACAAACTTTTCAGCAACTCTAAACAGTCCTGTGTGCTTGTTGTGACTCATTTTTTACCCCTTTATGTTACGTTATCTTCCACTATCATATTATCTTCTTCTACTCCTAAACAGACTGCAAATCAGTTCTCATCGTTCACTTGAAAGAGCTGTTCAACGTCACATTTCTCGCAAAAACCAAAGTGGAAGTAGGTCAACAAAACAAAGCCTCTGCTTAAGAGTAGAAGAAGATAATACGATGATAGTAGAAGATAATGTAACATAAAGGGGTAAAAAAATGAGTCACAACAAGCACACAGGACCGTTTAGAGTTGCTGAAGAGTTTATCTGGTGACTGTAGGCAGAGGCAGGCTAGTGCACTACCCATTGACTCCCAGTGTTTGAGCTAAGCTAACTAGTGGCGGGCGAGCTCTGCCTGTCTCTTCCTTGTTACTGCACACAGTTGATAGAACGGAGTCTGTCTGCTTGTCATGGACTTGGGAGTGAGGCGAGACATGAAAACAACAAAAATGTTGGAGTGTTTCTTTATAAAATACAAAATTTACAGAATTACTGGTACACAAAAAAAAAAGATTAATAACTAATCAAATCAAAAAGCATGAAGCGAAGATATTTTAAGCCCTCTGCAACATATCTTCATGTACAGTGTTTTTTTTTTTATCATAAACATACAGATGCAAAAGGCTAGTTGGAATTATTATATCAAAAAATACTTTGTGAATTTGGGCTGACTAAGAGCTGATTGATGATCAGCTGATGCAGTCATTACAAACTGAAGGGAGGCTAGAGTGGAACATTTCATGTCCCGAGCAACACATTTTTTCAGTCCCTCCCTCTCTACTTCATTCCCTTGTGTCTCTCCCTCCTACACTGTGGGGAGGGACTAAGACAAAAGAAAAGCAGGATGGACGGCATGGACTCATCTACAAGACTTGAAATATGTGAGAGAACATGATGTTGGCAAAGGCTTTCAGTATTCAACTTTCCTCTTCACAGCAGAGACACTCACCTCACCAAATCCACCTTTTCCTAGTACTCTGTAATGCCTGAAGGTGTTTTTGGTTACTGGTTGTCTGCAGAGATTAGAAGAGGTCAGAGAAAGAGACAAATAATGGTTAGTCAGAGGAAATAAGTCATTACAAAATGTATAGTTTATGAGATTTCCTAGGACCATGTGATGTTGAAAACAGAATAAGACTATTTCACACTGGCTGCTTGTCAGCCTGCTTTAGTTACACATTACTTTAAGTTTAATTAATATTAGTTCAGGCTAGGGCTGTTATGATTTTAGATTTTCCACCCCAAGATTACTGTGGACAAAAAACACCATGATAACAATATTATTGTGATATTAATAGAAAATTTAAAAAATGTTCAATTCTGTGTCGAGCCACAGCCTGATTTTTTGTCTCTGCTTTGGCAAAACGCTCTTAAAATACTACATAGTGAGGTTGAGAGACTGTCTGCAACCATAACTGCATAAAAACCATCAACTAAAAACTAATAATAACTAAATGGTTAAGGATAATAAAAAGGGCAATGAAACGTTATTTAGTGATTCATTTATTTTGCCTTTTCTCTGTGCAGTAATGATGCCAGTACAAAGCAAGAGAGACTGTGTATTTAAAAATGCATTTTCAAGATCTACAACCCCTTCTTACACCTAAAATCAAGCCCATGATTCCACAAGCAACTTGTGCCTGTGAAAAAAAAAAGAAATCACACAAGGATGTTTCCATAAGTCTGGTTCTAGTTATAGTCTGTTGTATCTGTAACTGATCTAAAGGTTAGCGGATCTCCTGAGAAACGTAAGGCTGTTGTTTAAAATCAGACAATGTCTGTTTCAGTTGTTCTAATGCCTTCAAAATAAAAGCATTGACGATAGTAACAAGCGTCATTTGTCACTGACAGAATTTGCCATGCTACAGTTTAGCAGTGTTTGTGGAGATGAAGCATTTGTTGCGGCTTCATTGGATCCTTTTGACCTTCAGTTTAAACTCACACATAAAAGTTGATACAGCGATTAAAACAGAGAAGTAATATCTCCAGCCCCCGATCAAGCCAATCTGTGTTGACATATTCTAGCACACAGTCCATGTCATAGCCTAAAGACAACAATGCCTTGCAGCGAGAGCACACTGTTGCTGTTTACAGACATCAAACTCATGTCGAGGTCAGACTACACAGTAAAACGATGGTCAGTATGTCAGACTAGGAGATCGTGGAGCCATGAAGTTGCACAGTGACTTGCCATAAGAGACAACACAACTGAAACCGACTGCACGTAACAACTGATGTGAAGAGGAGGAGGAGGGGTAACACCGAAGACCACAAACACACTGTATGTAGAGTACAGTGCTTCTGTTTTTACAGATGGTGTGTTGCATTATTTGTCAGTTTATCACCATGTTGAATCTGATGTTCCTTTCCAACATTTCTCTGTTTACAGTCATTGAAAGCTACTCTTCAACACCTCACAAGGGCAGGGATATTCTTATTCAGAGCTTTAATCTGTCTCGTAGTTCTCAAGATTCTCAAGGCATCAACCTCAGTTTGTTTACATCGTTGCACATGCAGAGCTCCCAGTGCTCTTACTGGTCATTGTTTCTGTCGTGGAGGAACAATTATAGGAGGCAGGACAAAAATCAAACATGCTAGACGCTCTGACCCCGACTGGTCTGTTGCTGTCAGTCATTATGACACACTGTAAGTATACAAAGGCTGCATGAGGAGGAGAAGGGGAAAAAACTACCTGAATCCCAAAGGAAAATGACTGACCAACTCATCATGAAACACCTGCCAAATACATCACTCTGTTTCATTTAAGATCATTTGGTTGCTACACTGTTTTGCGTTGTTTCTCTGTTTTCTTTGTCTTTCTGCCCTTATGTCTCTATTTTTTGTTTGCCTCCTCTCCTCTTTCTTTACCACTTACTTTTTGTTTTTGTTTTTTTTTTTCTTCATTGTCAATTTGTCTTTGTAATTTTTATTATTTGTTCAGAATTCTGTAAACACCACAATTTGCAATGCAAGTTATATTTGTCTGTTCACATACATTTGTTTGTATGCACTTATTGTTAAAAAAAATAAATGAATAAAAAATGACGACACACTGCACGAGACTGAACGACTGATTTTCATGGCCGATGGGTCCCAAAACCCTATGACTGTCGGGTCGGGCCATAATCGTATATAAATCATGTAGTATGACCCTGGCATTGGAGAGGAGAGACACACTGTAAACACACATGCTGATGTACGTGAGGTGGATGCATCTGTGTGTGTGTGTGTGTGTCTCCTTCACTCTGCTGTTTGTGTCAGGAATCCCTCTACTGTGCTGCTTATCTGTGTCCCCACTGCTGGAAGGTAAAGGCAGTCCACAGCAAAGAAGCAAACAGCCACCTGGTAACACTGAATGACTGTTTTAGCTCAATATGATTTTTGCATTTCTTTAAAAAGATGGTTACCATCTGTTCCAGTGTATCATAACAGTCCTGTTTCAGGCACAAAGAAACTCTGATTGACAGAACCACTTCAGGACTTCCTCCTGCTAACATTTTGTGAAGGTGCAATGGTTTGCTTGGGGATGTATTATTTAGTTGGTTTGAAGCCTTAAACGT
Source organism: Cetoscarus ocellatus (assembly GCA_037902135.1). NCBI lineage: Eukaryota > Metazoa > Chordata > Actinopteri > Labriformes > Labridae > Cetoscarus > Cetoscarus ocellatus. Next base: position 2,094,195 of record JBAMNC010001240.1, read on the forward strand.
TGAAAAGACATGATATTAAGTTCCCAGCAAACAAAAATAGGATGAATCATATAAACCTAAACAGTGACATTGTAGATTCTGGGTTATATTATCATTCAAGAAGAAGAAGAAGTGACTTGCATTCACTTTTACCAAGTGTTTATAGTGCAGTGACTACATACCTCTCCAACCATTTCCACTGCAGGAAGCGAGAGAAGTACATGGACTCCTGGTAGGATGAAAATGGAGCTTCACTAAGATAATCCCGAACTATTCTGAAAGAGGTAAGAGGAAGGAAGGGATGGGGTGAGAGTGGCAGCTGATCATTAAGAAAAAGAAAGTCATGACATCATAATTTTCTTTTCACCTGAAAAATGGCACATTCAGTTCAATTTAATTCAATTCAATTCAATTCAAAACACTTTATTTGTCCCCCGGGGGCAATTAAAGGCACACAGAGCAGCCAGTGAATGAAATTACACATAAATGTTAAAAATGCTGAAATCAAGTTAAGGAAAAATAAAAATTAAACAAAATAAACAGTTCTACCAACAAAATACATACACAAATAATATACTAAAATAAATAAGGGAAGGAAGGAAGAAATAAAAACACTAAAAAAATGTAGAACCCTGAGTGCTGGGGACCAGCATGAGAGTGCAAACTTGGCATGAGTTTAAGGTGCATTACAGATTAGCCGATGTAGATTACCCTGAGTGAGGAGTGCAGTATTACAGCATAGGTGCAAGTGGCATTCGGTCAGTGAGGAGTGCTTTATGGATGTTTGAAAATGAAACTCCAAATCACAAAAAAGACAAATATCTGGCCTGAGTCTTAACAAAATGTCATCATACCTTTAGAATTACTGAAAAACATTACCATATATATACAGTATATATACTATATGCATATATTTATGGTGGGGGGGGGGGGGGGGTATAGAAGCTTACTACTTCATCATTACCTGATCATACACGTGGTTTGCTATATCACAAAATTAAGTGTTCAAATGGCAGGGCTCTTTAGGGCCTTCTTTGACCAAAACGTTCTTGGGACTATTTAGGTCTGGGATCTCCCACCAAGGAACTTAAATAATCCTGTTGCCTCTGTCAGCCCCATCACCTACTTATTACTCATACTGTAAATGCAAAAGTGCTGCAATGAGGCCGTCATCATCACACCTCGAGATATTAACATTAATTCAGTGAGAATGTGATATTTGTGTCAACTCACAGTGTGATCTGCTTTTGCAGATGCAAGAGAGAGTGTGACACGGTGTTTGCTTCACACACACACACAAAGGCAGACAGGCACCCATACAGCGCGACTGTCCCCTGATGAGTGTGCCCCCCACCCCTCACCCATAGCAATGTCTCTAGTACTGCCCCCATTTCAACTTATTTCACAGTGGAGGCCAAATGAACCCAAAATAGAAAATAAAAAGTGTAGTGGTATAAAATGTCTTTCCTCTTGAATGCAGTGGAGTCAAAGTAAAAAACGTTCTCCCAACAAAATAATACTCAAGTGGAGAGCAGATGCTCAAAATTAGCACTAAAGTACAGAACTTGAATAACTTAAATCGATGCACTCTGCTTTTGATCTACATCAACAAACCCACTTCCTGGACACTGACAGGACAATGTTTTATAAAATTTCTTATTTGAATAAGTAGGATAAATGAATACCTGGCAGACACATGCGTAACCTTAAGGTGTTAAAAATTCTCTATAAATTCATCTATCCAGAACACTTTAAAGGACCGAAGTTTGGCAAATCAGGGTTATTGATTTAAATAATCAAACAACTCACAACACCTAAATGGCCAATAAATAAGACACTGTTGTGCCTGAACACACTGAGTAAAGCGTGTTCATTGAAAGAGTGCGTTTATATTCTTTGGTCAGCTACAAACTGAGCATTCATTTTACAAGTCATGAATGAAATTGTTCATTTTAGGACATGTGACAGACTGTTTATATATACGAGGTATGATTATTAAAAAACAGGACTAATGCTGAAATACAGTTTTATTGAACATCAACATTATTCAGTATCTTTCTCCTTCAATAAACTCGCCCTCTGCATTCAGGTCTGTCACTGATCAGAGTAGTGCAGTAGGTCTGAGACGGGTGGTTTATAAAATTGTTAAGCACTGATTACTCTGTCTCTCTCTCTCACACACACATATATGTATAAAAGAAGAGTTTAGAGCTTTGTCTGTTGAATTGAATTAACACTCAGGCAGTGTGTGTCAGTGTGTGTCAGCACCCTGTAAAGCTGATCATGGACTTTAAGGGCAAAAGTTACAAAAGACATTTTCATTGCTTACAATTCTAAATGACATGATTTTTTTTAATGCTTGCTCTTTTAAATCACAACCATTCTCATTACCTCTATGTTTTAACCCATTTTGTTACTTTTGCTCTGAAGGTTCCCCCCTTCAGTTGTTCAATGTAAAGTTTTGAGAAGTAAGTGGTAAATGATGAATGAATAGAGCGCAACACAATGACCTCAGTCCTACTATCATTAAGAAATGACAGCTTCCATCAAATCAACCATAAATAATCAAATAATATGATCATTTATCTCGATGAGTTTTTATTGCTATATCTAATTATCTAATTCTGTATCTAATAGGGATGTACAGTATTGGATTTTTGCAGATATCTGATATGTCAGTATTTTTTAATTCATTAACGCGGATACCGATACCAATACTTCTGGTCAAGAGCACAAGCTCTGTACTTAACAAAAATGGACTTGTTTCTTTCAGTGTTACAGTATATTTTTGTGAGGAACAGATGTAAAACAAGAAAAACAGCATTGAACTCTTGCAAAAATGAAACACTTAATTTTTAAATGTAGCCATGCAGTGATGAGAAGGTGCATCAATACTTCAATATCGGCTTATACTGAACTTTTTAAGCTGATATTGGCCAATACCGATATCAAACCAATAATATGGTCCATGGCTAGTATCTAATTGAAGTCTAAATAAAGATTTGATCACATTATCTTGTGTCAAATGCATTTATTTCCACTTTACCATGCCTGTATTAACAACTATAATAGATTTGTATTGAAGATTAAAAAGACTTACTTGGTGCAGTCATTGAAGAGCTCCTTGCATGGACTCTGCTCAAGCCTCTCTCGACACCCTGCCACCACATCCTGGGGTATGTCTGGCAGATGAGCAGCTGACTTTGGGATCACAGAGAGAAAGACGCAGGGTGAGGCTGGCAGGCAGACAGGGACTCAGAAGCAAGGTAACAATGAAGAACTCTTAAAACTGTTTTTATTATTATTGTATAACTGTGCAGGCTTGGCACACACATCAAGTATGTAAAAATCTTAACAGATTTTGAAACTATTACAGATCTCACACCTGAAGACAAGAAGACTTGACTGTTTTGTTCATGTAGTGTGTGGTGTGCCATAAAGAGAAGGGAATAGCACACCACACACCAACCAACAAACTCATTAAAAACAAGGGTTTCTACTCTTACAGTTTGTTATCTCACATTGGTGGGCACTAGCAGGAGGAATTTACGCTAAATGTGGCTAGTGGTTAGCCTCCCATGACATCTTTGGTGGTTGTTATTTTATACAGCTCCTCTCTTTATCAGCTTGTTATATGTAATTTACAGGTTACGCTGTATAGACACGAGCGTGTTCTGCCATAAATCAATGATTTGGACCTCCTTCTCTGACATTCATCGAGCTTTATGCTTCGCCTTGACTATCGTAGCCATGGCTTCTTTTGCTTCCTGGTTCAGCCAGTTTGCTCCCTGACAGGCTTTGCTCTGTTTCATGCACAGAGGATGTGCTTGGCTCTCCTCGGTGCACTGCACGCACACCAGGATTTCAGATCATTAGGAAACATTTAATATTTACAGTTTTGAAGTCAGGGTGGCCCTGATGCTCTTCCAAGAAGATGCAATGACTGTTAAGACACCCCAAACCACTGGATAATCACTAGATAATTGTGCCTTTGCTGACTTTGGTCAGAAGCAGGGATCTGAGCCAAAACTCAGGCCGACTGTTATGCACTGAGTGCCCCGCCATAGCTTGGTCAGGTTTAGACCATCAGAGGGAGCTGATCATGCTGTAGACTCGTTTAAGATTCAGTAACAGGTGGAATCAACAAAAACACCTTTATGCTTTTGTTCCTTTAGATTTTCTGTTGTTCTTTCCGGAAAGCAGTCATTTTACTCTTCCTCTTTTACTCTTCAATTGCTTTCGTGCATATTTTGTTAAAAAGAAGAACTTCAGCAGCCACACCTGAAGACGGCTGTTCAGAGCAGGGGTCTGCAAACAGCGGCCCAGGCCCAACCTGGCCCGCCACTAATCATTTCTGGCCCTCGCCATGATCTGGAAAATAACTCTGATACATGAATTTGGTCATTTTTCTTAACAAACAAAACTTTGATGATCAGTAACAGACGAATGTAAACACCTCAGGCACAGCATCTCATAAGCCCAAAAAAGGTTTTAATTCTGTGTTTGTACTCACCAAAACAAAACCCAATAGAAATCACACTGATGAAGACAGCAAATGTACCTAAATGTAGCAAATACACAGCTTGTTCTTTATATGGTTGTCAAAACAAGATTAAAGCTTGATGACCAATATCTTTAGCTAGCTCCACCGTGTCATATTAAACTTAAGATTTATTTATTTCTAACTCTCGCGCATGAACATTGTCTGCTAGCTATCTTTTTAGTCTGGCTTTTATGTAGTGTCTTATAAATTAATGGTTTAAAATTATGTTTATCTTTATTTGCTCTGCTTTTTTCTGAATACATTTTGTTGATTTACTGTTTAAGTAGCCTAAATTTAATTTTTCCCATTTTTTAGTATTTCTTTTTGTCACCATTGTTTGGAGTTTTTCCTTAACTTGCATTATTTTATGAACTGATATTTTATGGCAAAGTGTGCATTTGTTACCAAGCACATTTTTACTTCATTTCCTATGTTTGATTTTTATTCACTAACAAGGTAAAAGGAAGATAAATAATTTTCCAGGACAATTCAAGCTTTTCCAGGACATTTGACTTTTTTCCTCATTTTCCATATGTTTTCCATGACTGAAAAATTGGTCATCATCATCATTTTCAAGTTTTCCAGGACACGTGGAAACCCTGTAACTTCAAATTGAATCTAAATTGATAAGTGGCGTCTTTCCTGCGGCTGTTTGTCCTGCTCTGTAGTTCTCTTATTGGGTAGTGACATGGCTGGTGGTAAAGTAAACCCTTGTGCTGGAAGCGTTGGATTCCCCTCAGCATGCAGATAGGTAACATTAGTGAGTCTGACTCGAGGTTGTGCCCATCTTGTGCCTTCACTCGTGCTCAAGCTCGTAAAATGGATGAACTGCATCTGTCTGATTTTGTGCTCATGTCTGCTTTTTCAGATGAGATATGGTTATGAAGTGAGCAGGAAGGAAATCCCTAAGTGCACAGACTTAAAGCCACCGGCCTCAAATTATGCAGAGAAAGGAGAAGTTGCATGTTTTATACTTTATATTAGAGCATCACCAAAAATGGTTGTTTGAATGGGTTTCAATGAGCACTTTATTGTGCAAAGGGACATTAACAGGTGTATTTCATGCCAAGTTGTTTACAATAGGCTAAAAATATAAAATACATGAAAAAAATGAAGAAAACTCAAAACTGCACAGCGTTGCATTAATCCTCAACAATATTCATGGAAAAAGGATCAAATTTTCTGGAGGTTAAAGGCCAAACACAAGAATGTGCTTGGGTGCTCTAAAGAGTTAATATAATGATAAAAATATAGGTTAAATAAAGATCTAAGTCACAGTATTAATATACTTAGTAACATCACTCCTCTAGTGAGATTAAAGATGCGTTCACACCGAACACGACTCCGGCGACCTCGGCGGCCACTCTCCATGCAGAGTCAATGTACAGCCACAATCAGCCACGATCACACACGACCAGATCTCACGCGATGCGACAGACGCGTTCTGAGCGACTTGGTTGCATCTCTGGAGACATGGGGGTGGCGCCCCTGTTGCTGCAGATGGGAACTCTGGGGTCGCTTTGGACGCGGAGCAGGTCGCCGTGCTCTGTTGCCAAAGTTGAAATATTTGAACTTTTCAGGTGATGTTGCGCTGTGAGAGCCAATCAGCATTGTGTGGGTGCGTGATTGACAGCCGTGACAGACTGTTTTTATTCCAGTCCACAGAGTGAAAATCTATGTCCGTGTGAATCTATGTCAATGTGGTCTGTCTAGTTCCGCCTAGACAGACCACATTGAACTCACAGAAGATGCTGCTGCAGGGCCATCAGCTGCAGTGTTTTGTGGTTGGTAGGTGAGTGAAAAGGATACAGTTGGAATAATGTCAGCTAATACGTCCTATTATATGATGTATGATATGATTGCGGGGTGAAACTCGAGCGGGCGTGATGTCACTGAGCAACGGCGACGGTGACAAAATGAGCTATGATCAGGCGAAAGGACGTGGGTTTGCAAAGCGGTCTTGGTCGCCAAAGTCGTGTCCAGTGTGAACGCACCTCAAGAACCACAATATTTAGTGGTGTGGGATGAGGCTTTTCTGTGTCGTACCCCATTATTGAAGTATGTGTCTAATACATTCAGTCCACAGTCCCTCCTCTTCTCATCGGGAGCGAGTTGGTACATGGCCTGACAGAGAGAAACAAAAGTGTGAACAACAACACTTGTGTACAAACCTGCACTTATTCAGCCATCTCAAATATCTCTCCAAATAAGGCCAGAGACAGTCAAGCATCAAAAATAGGAAGAGAGTTTGGACACAGGGAGGACAAAAACAAGAGCAGAGGGGTTAATGGGCAACAAGAGGGAGGAAGAAATTCAAGAGGAGGACCACAGACAGACAAATGTTACAGGTCACAGAAGCTTTTGTTATCCAAAACCAGATACTAGCACACAGACAGGGTAAAGCATGACTTTAGAAATTCAAGGAAACATAAAAAAAAAAGTCTATAACTAAATTAAAAAGTAAGACTTTTCTGCAATCCATTGCCATTCACAGTAACTTACTGTAAAGACTTTTTACATTGGATAGCTGTAGATACTGTTACATTTACAAAAATCAGTTACAGTGTACGTTCAGCATTAGCACATTATCTACTTTCTTACTGTCTATCAACCAATTAGATTATTTGTCAATCAAATTATCTACATGCTTTCTTTCTCAACTAACAAGTGGGTCCGTCTTAAAGGTCTTCCTGTGTTTCTAAAATGCAAATTCTTTTGGACTTAAACACAAATCAGGACCTGTGTTTACCAGCAAGCCCCGGGGACAGGCCTCTGACGAGGGTTTTACCCCATGGAGGAGTGCAAAGAGGAAGAGGAGGGGTCTGCGCTGCCTGTCTAAAACCCTAATAACTTTCTTCAACCATCCCATCACTACCAATGCTACCTGCACCCAGCAGACAAAGAACCAGCACAGACTTTTCCCTGCTCTGCTGGGTTACATCCAAGCCAGTGTAAAAAAAAGAAATCAGAGGAACACTGGTACATAGAAAAACACAGACACTTTGAAGAGAATATGTAACAAAAAAATAAAACAGAGGACAGAGTAAAAGCAAAGGGATCTCAATTTGAAGTCTTACCACAGAATCCATGAACTCGATGCAGCGTTTCAGCTCTGGCCTGGTATCACAGTACTGACGGAATAAAAGCCGCCCTATCGGCTGCTTCTCACAAAGGCTGGTGTAGTCCCTCTCTGACAGGGGAAAAGCAAAGAAACCATTTGACAGGATTACTGCAACAGCACCACTGACCTGGTGGGCAATCATACAGAATTATTCTTCACATCTGACAGCTGAAAAAAAATGAGAAAAAACAAGTTCTCTGACTAATCTGACAAAAACAATATCAATATCAATGACAGACTGCATGAAATATTTTATGGATAATTTGTCCATTGTGAACAAAGAGTGTAAAATAACATCTGATTTTTTTCTCTACTTTCCCTTAATGTTCTTTACAGTGATTAAATGAAGATGCATAACTTGAAGTTAGGGCTGATTTATTTTAGGAAAAGATCTAATTGTGATTTTTCTGTCAGATATTGTGATTTCAATTTGATTCACGATTCTCATCAAATAAAGCTTCAGTGCAATATTCACTATGTTTACAGTACTGACAACAGTAAAGAAATCAATGATCAAAAGCACATAACACATTATTCATCATCTAATATTGATGGTAAATAATCTGGTTCATTATTTAAGGGATACTCCAACTTCTACTCCTAAACAGAGGCTTTGTGTTGTTGACCTGCTTACCAGCACTTCAGTAAACGCAAATTGCCAGCAAGTTTGTAAAATAGTTCACACAAAAGATCCTGGGTCACTCAGGTCAACATGATTATGTTGTCTGAAATTGTGATTTCGATCTGAAAACGATAAATTGTTCAGTCCTACTTGAAGTTATTTTTGAGTCACTGTAAACACCAACCACATCTCACATTCACATTCCTCTGATCTCTAAGTTACTTTGCTTTATTTGTTAAATTCTTTTTCTCTGTTGTTAAGTAAAAGTCACTTCCTTACAGAAATTCCTAATGTTCACCTTCAAACTAAAAGTGATACATGCAGACAGGACATAAATTACCTGTTGCTAAAGCCTGAAAAAATTGCAAATTAAAAGCATAACACAGATCAATTTCTTAAGAAATTCTTATATCTATATTGTTCACCTCAACTGGTTTACTTACATGAACCAATCAACTTAAGTAGAAAGTGTAAATTCTGTCCCATGATTAAACATGTTTTACAAAGTCCATATGCAGTTGACTATACAACAAAAACAAAATCAAAAATTCTTAACTTGTCAGATGCAGCTGATCTTGAGGTAACTATAAAAAGTCTGCGATTAATTGAAATCAAAATTTTAAATCAATTGACAGTCCTTAAACATACATATTTGTTTGCACCATTTCTGGTTTGTTTCTATGTGTCTGTATCTTTTGCAGCAGGCCTTTGCCTAATAGGACATAATGCTGTCCAACTGAGTTATAGTTCCTTTGCTAACAATCAGCGTTAATTTTGTTGACTAAATATTTTCGGCATAATTTTTGTCAACAACCTTTTTTCCCCTGATGAAAACTAGACAGTAACTAATAAAAACAAGTGCACATGGACAAAAACTGAAACTAAATTAACTGACATTTTCATCAACAAATAAAAACTAGACTAAAATGTCTGACAGAGACTTAATCCAATCAGACCTAATTTGGTCATGTAGGAAGTGGGGAAAGTTAGGAATATATCCAATCACAGCTACTTTGGTTGTGTGGAAAGGTTGGATGAGTTAAGAGGGACATCCAATCCCAGCTGCCTTAGCTTGGTGGTGGTGGGATAAGTTGTGGAGCGATCCAATCAGAGCTCCTCTCTTTATGAATTGATATATTCATGTAGAGCAGGTTCACTGTTTGTTGTCAGTTCTGGTATTGTAACTGAGATGCTCCGCCAGGTAGTAGGGCTGAACAATATATTGTTATTGTATCGATATCGAGATATGAACATTCAAGATATTAATATTGAAAAGCAACAATATAAACAATATAGATTTCCCCACGCTAAAACTGCACTTTCCACATTCTTTTGTATGATGATGTTTTTATTTTTCTGAAAAATGCTTGGTTTTCACCGAACCCGTGGTCATATTGTATCGTATCGATATCGAGATATCTGGCATGAATACCGAGATGTGAAATGTTGTCCATATCGTTCAGCCCTAACAGGTAGCCTAAATAAAGGTGACTGCATTTCACACAAAAGTTCAATTTGTTTCTGTTCATTTTTTCATTCAAACTTTACTAGCATTCAATAAAGGGTTATTAGATGTTTCATTTTATCCAAGTGTAAAACATGACTTCAGAAATTCAAGGAAACATAAAAAATGCCTTGCACTTTACACTTCATATTTTAGTCGACTAAATTTACAGCAGATTTCATCGACTAAAATGTTGTGAAATTTCATCAACTAAAACTAGACTTAAATTAAACTATTTAGATGACTAAATTATGACTAAAACTACAAGATATTTCAGCCAAAAGACTAAAACTAAATTAAAAAGTGCTGTCAAAATTAACACTGTTACCAAGTGAGAAATAACACCCCTGCCATTTTCCATTACTGGTTTACAGCACAACACATACACATTCAAGAAAACAAAAATAGGTTACAGACATTCATGCACACTTGTATACTGGAGAACAAACAGGAGGAAGAATTTTTTTTTTTTTTAATGATGAAAATGTCTTGGTGGTGACAGTTACAACGCCATACAGCAAAAAAAAAAAAAATGCTAATAAATAAAAAGACTACCACAGAGTTTTCATTTTGATCAACCATCAGCAGAATGAAAACACAGGCTATTAAACTGTGTGTACTTCTCCACATTACAATGTGCTCAGTAACAGCTCAGAAAAACGACTATTAGACTAATAAATAAAATGTTATCATGATGTGTTTAAATATGATTTCAACAAAGCATTGTGAAAAAGATATAACAGCTATTAAAGTACTTGAAAAGGTTGTTTATGTGGTTATTCCTTTTTATTTAGATCACAACTGTATCAGGGCTGATTATGGATTTTATTTTTCTTAACAAAAGTAAAATAAAGACATTATTTAAGCATGAAAATTAACCTTTTCTCTACAACTCATTGCTGTTATGGAAAATTTGCCTGAAACACCTCAGAACAGAGTCGAGTTAAAAAAAACTTTAATGACAAACGTTGTCAGAACAGAACAAAACCAAACACAAAAAAAGAGTGTATGATTGCTCTCCACAGCCAAAGTGTTATCAAGGGTACCCCATAGGGAGAAAAAGTCTCAATGTACTCCAGCGCCAGTGATTATAACAGGGTTATCCAAGGCTGGCAGGAGAGAGTTGTAGTCTCCATGAATAATCAGGCTTCCTACAAGAACTGTACAGTTGTCAGGCCGAAGGTCAAATGCCTGACCTCATCGAGACACAACAAAGACACAGCTAGTTTCAGAGCCTGAAATTCATTACTGTAACTGTGGGTGGGGGGGGGAATTCTGTAAGGCGTTTTTATCTGATTATTTATCAGACTAAAATTATGAATGAATGCTAACCCCTCTATGTGACCAAACAATATCATGACATAAACATAAATAATAACAATATTAGCTAGGGATGCAGGAAATTATCAGTTTGATATCGGTATCTGCCGATATCAGCCTAATAAGTTAAGTATCAGTATTTGCCAATATTGAAATTTTTGCAGATAATTACAGCAGATATATCAGCCACACTTATCGGCCATATATCAGCAAATTACACAAATGTACAATACAGATGTACCTTCTCATCACTGCAAATCAAGGGTTTTATTGTGAAGAGTTAAATGTTGTTTTTCTTGTTTTGCATCAGTTCCTCACAAAAATATACTGTAACACTGAAAGAAACAAGTCCATTTTTGTGAAGTACAGAGCTTGAGCTCTTGACCACAAACATGAGCATCGGTGATAATGAATTAGAAAATAACAGCATATCGGATGTTGGCAAAAATCCAGAATCGCGCATCTCTAATACCGCATTCACACTAAAATTCGTGGGTCAACGCTGGTTTTTTCAACACTGGTTAACCCGCAGGTGACTCCTTTACCACTGCCAGCAGACCCTGGTCTACTCAGCAGCAGACGAGCTGCATGGCTGTTTTTTTCCTCTGGAGCATCAAGCTGATGTCATCACGTTGGTGACGTCATCGACAAAACACGACCACGTAAACAATGGAAAAGAGCATGGACGCCGTGGACACGGTTTTCTGTACTTTGTACTTTTGTCCCTCTTTAAAAATGCACAAACTCAGCGCTGATGATACAAAGACAGATGGAATTTGTTGCTGAGATGGCAAAGAGTCACGTAAGTTACAGACAGAGGGGACGGGCACGATGTTATGCCGTGAGCACGTAACGTCGACGTCATCCGTAACTTAGCTGCTTGACCCGGGTGTGATGTTCTCACTGAAGCCGGTCGGAGACGAGCCGATAAAAACCCATGTCGCTTGCAGGGTAAGTCGACCCAGGTCGAAATGCCGAGTAGACCCTTTCAAACTGCGGACAGGAGCCGATTGTTGGAGGATTTACACGGGTTTTTTGGCCAGTCTGAAAGGGGTATGATATTAGCATTTAAATGTAGGGGAGGAAATTTTTCAAATTTGATTGATAAATATGCTATAATCAATTCTTTATCAGTCAAATTCTTAAATAGCTCCTTATTGATCCCTGAGGATACACAAGTTTTCTGTGACAATGTCAAATTCCACGGCACTCCTGATATTCAGTGCTGTGCTGGTATTTAACCCACTAAATAGTCCAGTAGTAATAACTTTGTCCACTCCTGTCTCCAGTCTGCCATGACCACATTTCTGCTTCCTATATACGATTTCTACTGACTGCCTCTGATGAGAGCATGACATCCTTGATTTACAAAGCATGCAGAGCAAAGTGGAGGACATGATCAGGGAATTTTGAAGCAAAAAAACTGATGATATCGATTCACCATTGGAAATTTTATTGACTTCCACATAGAATTGGTTTTCAGTTCCATTTCCTATTGAAATGTTTGTCATCACTTCCACATGATCAGTGACAAACAGAAGTATTACTGCATGTAGACTATAGTATGTTCAATTACAATTTCACACACAGAACATTTATAACAAGTAAATGAGAGGTCATTTAAAGACAGATATTTTATTTTTTAACACTACGCAAACAATGAAGCACACAATCAGCAATAAGCATAGATGAATCTTGTTTCTTGATGTTTTAACGGGGTCGCCAAAATCAACACACTCTTAGGGCCTCTGTCAGTGGCTTGACGCTCAATATGCTCAGATTTTACAGCAACTCCCTTTGCTTTTGCAATAAGAACTTCTCTTAAACTGCAACAGTAAAAATTGTGCTCCAGTCAGTCTGATAGGCTGTCTTTGACCATGCCCCACCTCAAATATAGTTCTAATGTCTGACTGACATAACTGAGGTTATTATAAGTACTGGAATAACATTAATAACTGATTCATATTTAATGTTATTACAAACACTAACACTGGTGTATAAGGTTTATCTTTGACATAACAAGTGGTTTCCCACATAAATTACATAAAATGTGATTGAACAAACAAAATGATTTGATAATAATATTATAAAAGGTAAGATTATTGGTCACTGATCACCCTTTATTCCATTTTTTTTAAAGATTTGTCCCCAAATAGCATGAATGAGCTCTTCTTGCCTCCACTCATCATTTACACGGGCTGGCATGGGCATCTCAGCTACAGGGTGTGTGAGTGTTTGTGTTGTGAATGTTTTAAGTAGACAAAAGGATTATTTTGATCCTGTGCTCAGTGTGACTTACAAAGTTGTGTCTATTTAATGACGTATAACAGCTGCTGCATTAATACACGCACACACGCGCACACATATGTCTCATTTTAGACTCCTCCACAAAGTCTCTAACCTGACGCACCAGTTTAATGTATTTCACCAGTCCATCTGGAAAACAGCCCGTCGAAAGTGTTCGGGGAGGACTGAACCTTTCAAAGGCATATCCAGCAGATGATTGGACGATCATTCTGTCAATCATGTTACAGGCCAATCAGATAATTTAGTAGGCGGATGCTATGAGCCACTTTGTAAAATAAAATCTCATCAAACCATGTTGGAAGTGGAGCGAGGACATCCTTTCTATGGAGAAGTTCGTAATGTTGTTATTCGTTTTTCATTTAATAAAGAAATGAGGTCCAGATCTGATAAAACTGCTACCAAAGCTGTTAGCATCTATGCTAATATCTGTCTTGGACACAAGGCTGCCTGATAAAATAATACTGAACAGATATGGCCATGCACAAGACATGCATGGCATTTTGCGCCATGCACAAGCATGTTTCCCCAAAAGTCCAGCATGTTTGTGTAGTCGGAGAGCTCCAAGAAATGCTCCAGCACCATTCACTTTCCTGCCACGCCTGGAGGAGATGGGCTTCAGACAGTAGAGGTGGCAAGTGCACGACAGTAACAGCTCCTCACCTGTGGAGCTCTGATGACTTGTTGCAGCAGATATCTGTAATTTTAATCTTGCGTGAACTGACACCATCTGTGATATTCAAGTAAAAAAAAACAAACTCAAAGGCATAAAATAATTTGATCCATAACAGAGGCTCTCTAATAAAAAGTACTACAATCCTGTAGGTGCCTCAGTAGCTCTGGATGGGTTTTGTAGGTTTTACCTTCAGGTCACAGAGCAATAATATTACTAACATTGATCCATCTTTTGAAACTTCATTTTACAGTCAACAGTGGGTATTACACAGTGCTTAACAAATTTATTAGACCGTGACCCAGTGTCAGGTTTATGTCACAGTTGGCTTAAATCAACACCATTGGTAATTTCCAAAATCGTTTTTGTGTTTCTGTAATGGTTAATCCACCAGTATGCAGAAGAAGCTCTTCAACCAAAATGACATTTTTTTAATGCTAAAATATAATTATTGATGTCATCTATAGATTTTCAAATGTACTGTTCTAAAATAGACAGAGAAAATAGGAAAGAACATTGTTAATTCTTGATTAAGACATCAAATTATAGTTATTTACTTGCATTCCTGAACAGAAACATTTGTTCAAGTGGTTGAATGTTATGCTGGATTAATTTCTGACACAGTGAGCCGGCTCAAATTTGGGTGCAAAAGGGTTGAAACACCTCTTATTCTTGTTCAAAATGTAATGTCCAATTTGAAAAAAAGTTTTGACAGATTTTATGTTTTCTCTTTTTCTAAAATTATGATGATTCTAAGAGGTCTAAATTTGTTAAGCACTGGATATAGTCATACACACACACACACACACACACACATATGTGTATATAAACGTATATTAACATCAGTAAATAAAAACTATAGCCTTGGACGTGGCTAATTTGAGGCTGGGGTAGTTTTCCTGAAGTATCTTAAAAGGTTCCCTGGTTTGGTCAGATCTAACACCATATCCACTCAGAGAGAATTTGACATTTCCAGTTGAAGGTTGTTCATAACATCTTTTGTGAGGGTATAATGTGTGTATCAGTTTAACAGTATGACTCTTCAGGCCAGAGGGCTACAGATAATGAAATAAAAATCACTTTATAAGCCTGCTGGTGCACTGTAGTTGGTGGCGTCATACAGGAAACAACAATGACATCCTCCAAAGTACTTGTGCTTGCTAAACTACTCAACAAAACATCATCACTACTTGTTCAAATCAGAACAATATTGTCATCACTTACAGTGAATAATATACTGTCTTCACAACATGAGAAAGTAAAAAAGTAAAACTCTCCTTGCTGACACCAGTGTTTGTAGAAAAAGTTTTAAAATACGTAACTGCTACCTCAAAACAAAGGAGGTGTCATCCTCTATATGAGGGAAATAAAATGCGGTTTCTGGCCCAGTGTGAGTGCACAGTTAAAGGGACAATGTGTAGTGTTTTAAGTAATGTATGAGCTAAAAACAGTGTCTACATTCATAAACATGTCCACATTTGTATTGCCTCTGCCAACAATCTGACTTCTCCTCCTGAGTGAAGAATTTCTTATCTGTATTTACACAGAGCGGGTCAGTCCTATAGAGGCTTCAGTGTCCTTCAGGTCTATAAAAACTATGGACAGCCAAGAGGGACATAAAGCACTACGTAGTACTACTGGCTAAGGCTAAACGCGTTTTCGCTCAGAGCCTGCGTGACTGAAACAGAGAAGGAGCACAGCGAGATGCACTTGCCACTGCCCCGGCAAATTTGAAAGACTAACACTAATGATTCAATGCAGTTTGTTTGAAATAATGTACCTCTTCACCAGAAAGAAAACTCCATGAAGTGTTGGATGACATGCTGACATAGCTTTTCACACATACAGGCTACCGTAGAGTTCAGCGGTTGCAAAGCACATTTGAAAAAGCGAGGCGCTAGAGAGCACCATTAGTTTGAATGTAAAATACAGTTTCACGTCTAGATGGGAGAACAAACACTGAGCCCTCTGGATTGGTTCTGTACGGTTCAGTATGGAGCAGTAAGTCCTGACCTTATGTGCATTTCCACTGCCAGCTGTACCCTCACCTGGGTGCAGAGTTTTAAGTCGGAGGATGCCAGCTACACTCAACTCCCTCTGCACTTCAACAATGGCAAAGAAGGTGTGCACCTCTGAAGTCCTCCATGGAGCATTGTTCTGTATGGATGTTCTTTATAGCAAAACCTATAGTGACCATTCGCTCACTCAGATCCACGGTGATTTGCACATTAGATGAGATTAGATTAGATTAGATTAGATAGAACTTCATTTATCCCTTTGGAAGACTCCCTCAGGAAAATTAAGATTCCACTTGCACTATTTATAGCAGATAAAATGATAAATAAAAAGGGGACAGATATAAACAGAAATATAAATAAATATAAATATAGATATAAATATCTCTACAGGCTGGCTACTGCTCCTCCCATCCTCAGTCTTCCTGTTACTCCTCCTCCCCCTGAGTGAGGAGTTATGCAGTCTGATGGCCTAATGGAAAAAAAAAAGAGTTTCTCAGTCTGTTGGTCCTGCATCTGGGATGGAGCAGTCTCTCATGGTGGGGTATGTTGTTTTCATTTAGGCTGCTCGCAAGGGAAGTCACAATTCTTGTGACCAATCAACAGTCTGCAGTGTTTTTAGCTCCACCATGTGGAGTCTGCTCAGTACGCTCTGCACCCCAACAGAAGGGTGACAAAAATGGGATGGCACTGATCAGTGGTTTGGTTAACTTTTCCTTAATTTGACAGTGTGAACAACTAGAATTACACAGCATACCAGGACAAACTGAACCAGACTTTCAGCTTTAGGGTCAGTCCTAAGTGGACCACTTAGCCCTTGGTTTACCCCTTAGCCCTTGTTTTACCCCCTAGCCCTTGGTTTACCCCTTAGCCCTTGTTTTACCCCTTAGCCCTTGTTTTACCCCTTAGCCCTTGTTTTACCCCTTAGCCCTTGTTTTACCCCCTAGCCCTTGGTTTACCCCTTAGCCCTTGTTTTACCCCTTAGCCCTTGGTTTACCCCTTAGCCCTTGTTTTACCTCTTAGCCCTTGTTTTACCTCTTAGCCCTTGGTTTACCCCTTAGCCCTTGTACCTCTTAGCCCTTGGTTTACCCCTTAGCCCTTGGTTTTGCGCATTCACATCTAGTGAAGGGGTGTCCCAATTCTCCATAAGGCTTAGGGGAAGGGCTACACAGCCCTGGAAATGAAGACAAACTGGGACCTCACTTGAAAGGAAGGGGTATGAGAAATTACCCATAATGCACTGTGCCCGCTGAAAACATGGCAGAGTGGAGACCAAAGGAAGCACATAAGTAATTATTAAATTATTAAATAAGTATGAATCATGTTTTGAACTGTTGGTCATGTTTCAAAATTGCTCTTTCGCAGCTATAGCTGCAGCTATTGTAAAATGCTGAAAATGCTGTAGCGTGCATGCCAGGTTTGTAGAGAAACAGCGGTGTTACAACATACATATGCTTTCCAGTGAAGACAAACTGTTCACAAACAATGGCAAGTCAACATACAAAGACGCAGGAGTTTCTTGTCTGGACGACAAATCTGTCTGGATAACAAACCGAGCACAGTAAGCAGCACACATGTTGCTTCTTAGACTGCCGAAGCTGTTGTTGTTGTTCCTGGGTGCGAGTGCAGCCTTCATCTGAAAGAGTGCTGTGCATGTGCCGCATGTCATCGTTTCCCCCTGAAAACGCTGATACCTGCTTACACGGAGACGGATACAAAAATGTTTCCAAAACTTTTCAGTCTGGAAGTTTGCGGATTCAGGCACTCCGGGCACCGTTCTCATGTAAACAGAAGGCGCAAATGCAACGAAAGCTCCACGTCTTCCGCCGTTTTGGTTGTCGTGTAAACGGGGCTTTAGTCTCCCTCTCCTCTCACTCTCTCCTGTACTCCAGAGATCCCATTTCTTCCTGATGTAAAAAACTCTCTGCATTTCTTCTTTTATTGCGCACTCCCTTTGTAACTTTCTGTTCTTCCACTGCTATGTTGCTCTCATGTCATGGAGGGACAGAGGGAAAGAGAGGGAGAGATAGAGAGAGAAACACAGAGATAGTTAGAAGGGGAAGCACTGAGTAAGAGAAGAGGGAGGGAGAGTATGTGGGCGCAGAAAGCTCTGCAATCTCTAGAAGAGATAGCTGTGACGCACTGTTTCACACACATGCACACAAGTAAGCACACACACAAAGACACATACACATACACACCCAGACACAAACGTACATACGCTAACAGACTCCAAGTGGTGTGGCATTCAGAAGACAGGACTAGGTGAGGGAGGCAGCAGTCACAGCACTTGTCTGCTCTCTATTTAGTAAAACACATCAATTTAGGGAACAGACGAACATCAGGATTTGGTGTGAGGGGGTTAGTTAAGTTAAGAGTAATTTTGGGGTTGAGAAAGGGCCATACAAACGGATTCCCTGAGTCACATGCACACACACACTAACATGCACAATGTTTCCTGTCCCCTGCCGAAAACTGCGGGTGGATAAGGGTAGAAACAGGAAGCAAGTCCAATCTGTACTTCCTCCTGAAATCAGACCCACCCCAGCGACACAGCATGGCACATTAGCTTTGTGCTCACCCCACCCCAACCCCACAAACATACAAATTTGAGCAGAATGATAAAAGAAAATTGATCACCTCTTCTTTTTGTGATAAATATTGCATTATCAAAAAAAAATCACAGAGGCCATGCCAAATACGTTTTTTTCAGGGCACACAGGATATATAAAATTCACATTTCAGTCATTCTATCAAGATTTAATGATTGTATGCCTAAGGATATCTTAATTTTAGTTCTGCAAAATATGAGTTTAATGTTTCTATGATGTCTATTGTCATTCCATATTAACCCTTTCATGCATGAATTATTAAATCCAAATTGTTAAGATGTTTGTTTTTACTATCAAACAAGTTAAAAATCATGGTCATGTTTTTTCAGTGTTATATTTGAGGGAGTTACGTATCTGTCCACTACAGTGGGCACCATGCATCAACGGTATAAATATTAATTAATTGGAACTTAACAAAGATCCACAAACACATTTCTTTGACAAACATTTATTAAGACTAAATAAAAGTAAATGTATTGTTGCTGTTTAACCAAACCTGTAAGTTCTGAATTACACCAAAATGTAAAAAAAATACAAAATGATGTGAAATCTGAATACAGGCATAATACCCAATTTGCCCTTTGTCAGCTACTTTGAATTTATGATGCAATATCGCCATATGGAAAAAATGTGCAAAGAAAATATTTTTATGAAACTTAAAGACAAGGGTTTGGGAATTTACCACCTGGTAGTTGGACATGGTGCTGCAACCTAAAGGGTATAAAATTTATCCCAAATATCTGTCTACTGTAGTGGACACCATGCATGAAAGGGCTGAGATAAGGACATGAAATGCAATGTAAATGCTAATATAAAGGAATCCGATTACTTTTAGCATAACTATTTGCACCATCTTTCTTCAAAACCCAAATAAGTCCCTAAAGCATGTTTTCTCATCACTGCCTACTTTCAGAGTATCACTGGCTTGACCTTTATTGGACAGCATCAAAAATAGTAGGAGAACATAAATATGATGGTAATAATAATAATAATTCTTCATGTTTTGGACATTTTTAGAGACTTGCCGTGTTTTTATTTCAAGCATGCATATTGTGGTAACAAAAAGATATTTAATTGTACAGCCCTAATACAAACACACACATATTACTCACCAATCGTGCGACGTAGTTCTTCACACTGGCTGATGTGGGGCAGTTTGAGCATCTCCTTCCACTTCTTACTGCGGCCATTCCTCTTTCCTCCCCCACCTGGAACACAGAAAAAAATCTATGTAAACTATCAAGAATTATTTTCAACACAAAACCTTAAGAAAATCCAGTGTGTTCGTTCACAGGTGCACTCGTATGTGAGATCAGATTCAAAGAGAGCTGTTAGCCACACAAATCACTCTGTTAAGGCTATTTTATCTACCTGCCACTGCAGGTGAGGGTATGTCAAAACTGCAAGCAACCAGTGTGTGAGTGGTTAAACCTCTTTATCACAATGTGTGTGTTTAAGGAAAAGATGATGGTGTAGCAAAAATCTATTTTGTGGGGCACACTAGTTTTATGAATCTCTTTTTTTATATCATATCTTAAAAACTCAAGGTACCACCAAGCTCTGCAAACAAGTCTCCTACTTAAACAAAATGCAAGTATCCCCTTTTTCCTTATAGTTACATTAAAATGGTTGAAATTAGCAAAACTCTGATTTACATCAAAGCTTAAAGAAATGTTCATGATTGTTAAATTTCTCTTATTCTTGAAGGATTAAGAAGACAGACACTTCCTGAATTCAAGGTTTAAAATTAAAGTATAAAACATTAAAGGCCAGAATAGATCAGTTTGGCATTTCTAATACAGCTTTCATGACAATATACTGTAAATGCAAGATTTTTGCATCAAAGCCTTATGCAGCGTGAATTGACACAGACATTATTCCCTCATGGTATCACACTACAAAGGACTGAAAGTCTATCAGTAGGTATCAGTTTAGTAGACATCATCCTTGACATGCAACTGCTTCAAACAGAGGTTATTAAGGTCGAAAACCTGTAAAACAGCACCTGAACCACCTCAGAGAAGCAGGTTGTACAGTGTGCATAAGGCTATACCTCCTCTACTGAAGACATGTCACTCTTTTATCCAATGTATCGCAAATTAATTCGTCAGTTTAATTTCATTCCAGTTCTAGGGGTCATAATTAGATTTTTTTAATCAATTTAGACCAGTTTACAATACATTCCCTCCTGTCATAAAATGTGTTTTTTTCTCAGGATCTGCTTCTGCCTTCTGTCCTGACAAAAAAACATAGTAACACAGTAGTCACATTACAAGGAGTGCAATATCAGCCACATTACTCAGGATACATCATGCTGTCATTTGTGAGATGTTTGTTGGATACATAAGGTTAGTAACAGGCAGTACACAGCGTCAGACGTACCCGGTTGACATCAGTGTTTGTAATATGAGAGCAGATGAACACTTCATATCTATATTCTATCCTTCCTTCAGTGTTAGATGTTAAGAAGTGCATCTGTAGTGTTGAGAAGACCAACAAATACACAGAAGTGAATGTGAAGCTGCAACACTACATGCACAACGATTACACTGGAGAGAGAAAGCTCTGTATACAACAGCAGCGGTGATGCTTTCAGAGCAGATGTACCACAGAACCTTCATGTTGAAGCAACACTTCTGAAGTCCATTTGAGTTTCTGTTATCCCTTCAGTCAGATGAACTTCAGTTGTCTTAATCCGTCCTGTCATGTCTCTCTTTTCATAGGATGATATCATCAGCTCAGTGGGTTAACCTGATAATTTGCTGCAGCTTTCAGACATGAGCCTCCTCTATCCTGCTAAAAAACATTGACCCAAGACCACAAGAGCACGTAGTCAAGCAGGACCTGTGAGCCACATGTGAGAGTAACAAAACATTACAGGGAAGATCAGGGGTTAAAAAGTGACAGTCTCCAAACAAGCTGCTTTTTAAGCTGTATAATCATAGTTATAAGCACTTGTGTTGCTTTCTAATGGTAACTATAAGTAATTGCAATGCTATTGTTTTATTTAGTTATTTAGTAAACCCAGATTTTTTCAGTAGTTTAAAGCAAGATTCATTTCAGTATTCCACTCTTTACTGTCATCTTTATCTAGCTTTTTTGAAACAATGTCAATATTACCTTTAAAATTCTTAAAAGGTGAAATTAGCAAATTTTTGTGATCCTTTTATAAGAACTTATTATAAGTAGATAAAATGCAATGTTGTCTTTAATTTGTGCACTAAGGGTCTGAAATGTTAATTATAGAAAAAGTTTTAATCAAATGTAAAAATAAATTAATTAAAAGTGACATCATTTTCTTTATTTTTCTTGCTTTGAAGTGAATCCTATTTTTATTTTTACTTTACATCTAATGATCACTTACAGTTTCTTATATTGTAATTATAATGGATTGTTATTATGTCTATAATTTGTTATAAATTGATTATAATATATTACAAGAATAAAAGTCTCAATAGACTTTAATCATTTTTTTAAATACAACAAATGACCTGCATGTATGATGAATTAACACTGAAACTAATAAATATTTTAAAATCATTTACTTTATGTCAGGTTTATTGTTATAAACCATTATAATTATAATTTATTTCTTATAGCTGTAAGCACATTATAACACACTAGAGGTATGTGTAAAACTTTCTGAACACTGAAATGATAATGACTTATTTTTACTCTAATAAAGCATCACAAATTATAAGAAGTTTTCATAACTACAATTATACAGAATTATAAGCACCGTTTAACACATGATTTCTTATAAACATGCTTATAATGTGTTTGTATTGCATTATAAAGAGGGGCTTCACAGAAAAGTTTACCAAATAATTATTTACAGAAGAATATATTGTGATGTATAATGAATATTGTCATTTAGCTTAAAACATTAAGTTACACATTTTGGTCCATCTGTATGAAAAAAGTATGAAGAGCCAAATAGAGCACTAAAGGCCTTCCTTAACAAGACAATGAAACAGGACAAACAATTGAAAATACGTTTCAAATTCAGTTGTTTGTCCAAGCATATGGTGACGATAACTTGTTCTTTACCAAAGATTTGAAGAACTTATAAAAATGTAACTACAAAACTTGCTTATGTACCACAAAACTAAGAGACTGAAGTCACTTGCAGCAACACCATAAACAGGACAAAAACTGGACATCTGAGGCAAACAGAAGCTCAGGAAGTTGGAGACAAAGGTGGGTGAACAGAAAAGGCTCAGAGTGACATGGCCTGGGGGAAATACAGGGGATTTACCCACCACTCTGCCCCTGCCTGCGCTGCTCAGTCACTAACTTTCCTACTTTAGCTGTGGGGTCTTTGAAACAAAAACTGCACTGAAAGTGTACCTTCTTATCAGTAAAGCCCAATTTTAGTTTTCTGATTTAATTACACATAGGTAAGGAGAGAAGCACTTTGACAGTCACACCTGCTCCTACGAGTGAGCCACACACAAAGCTTACTGAAGGTGTAGCAAAGGGCAGGGCCCTGACACTGTTAGTGAACTTTGTTTATTAATGCTTAAATTATCAGGAACAATAGTTCACCGATTAGTAAAAGCACTTGATGGAGTGCAGCTTTTGTTATAAGAGGATCCTTGCTTCAAACAAGAGCCATCCAGAGAGAGGTGTAGTGAGGTTTTACCATCAAGTAGTCATATCTACTAAAGAAATGAGTGAAGACAGCGCTGACAGTACGGGCACAACAACAATCCTGAGTTATCAAGATAACAAACTCATGTCTGGAAAATTGAACAGGATAAAGCTGCAGCTAATTTGCTGAGCAGAGTTGTGCCAGTTCACCCTTACAATGGCCTAACTCGAGGTCCAGTCCACGTGTCATTAAAGATCCCATATTATGCAAAAAACACTTTTTAAGGCTTTTGAACACATTTTTGGGTATTTGTCCTTCCTCCCAGCCCACAAAATGTGATAGCTACCGTCGGCTAAAACCTGTATGTGTGTGCCAGTCACTTCACGTCCGACTGCTTCTTCAACATCAGTCAGTTCAACACAGGACTGGGAACTAGACTTTTCCTGAATCTGAGCTCAGTACCAACAATCCGCCGCCAAACCTGATGATGGAAATGTGAGTATTATTATGCTGTGTTGATTTTGCTCATTGTTACGAGCTAATGCTAACAGCAGGGTGAAGTAGAGTAGAGGTAAGTGCACAACATGTTCACCAGTGTTCACATTACTTGTTGAAAGACTGAAGGATGAACTTCAGTTTATGAGCATTCTCACATTAGTCAATAGAAGTTTAACCGTTGGCTGAAAATAATCAGTCCCACTGCGATGACTAGGCCGAGGTTAGCATGTCGTGCGTTAGCCTGTGATGTTTTGGGGAAACCGGATCGCTGTTATCTGGTAAAAAGCTTCAATTTGTGTTTCGTGTGTGTTCAGGAAGAGAAGCTTAACAGTTGGCTGAATATAATCAGTCCTTTACCCGACCCCATGTCCCTCAGTTTGTTCTAACATTAGCCCGGAAGGTAGGCCAAGTTGTGGCTATCCCTCTACAGTTAGCATGTTGTGCATTAGCCTGTGATGTTTGGGGGAAAAGAGCTTTGCTGTTGTAACCGTGCGTGCGGTAACTGGTGTGGGACAGATCTGGTACTTGCACCGGAATGAATTAAGGGTTTGAATGTGTTCATGACTGTAAGCAGCACGCAGCCGAAGCGCCAGAGCGCTCTGCTTCGCTTGAGTTTCGCTGCTCTACTATGAATTGCCGTATGTACGCTGCTCTAGCTCATTAGCATACGCCCAAATCCGGCCGTTATGAACAGAGCAGTTATGTGAGCGTGGGAAGAGTGCAGTTGTGCTTTATTCAAAGGCTTTTTGGACCAAAGCATGTTACTAATGTTTCATGAAGACATCAAGGATTCATATTAAACTGCAGACAAGGAGCAAAATATGGGACCTTTAAATTAACTTATTTACATTCATAGTTCAAAATGACAAACTGAGTTGTCTGTTCCCAAAAAATTAACTGGTTCACTTGTTTTTGTGGCACTAAGTTACTCCTTCTCAAGTTTAACCTCCATACAGGCCATTAAAAAGGTTATTTAAAGCCACACTGTGTAGTTTGTTCTCCCACCCAGTGGTGAAACTGTAATTTGCATTCAAACGAATCGTGCTCTTAACGCTACACATTGTCCCTTTAGGCTAAAATTGATATGTTCCATTTTAGGATAAACTCACAGACAAAACTCAGAGACTGTGTGATGAGCTCAATCATAATAAATACATTAATAAAAAATATACTAATACCTGGTTTTCAGGCTGATGTGGCTGAAGTTACAGTATAACCCTCATTTCTTTAATTGAGCTTTTGGGATACTACACCCTTTATTTTCTCATGTAAACCGGAGGCGCAAACGCAACGAAAACTCTTCATTTTCAGTCATTTTCATTGTCGTGTTAATAGGGCCTGACAGTTTAGTAGAAGTGTCATGTTCTTCTGCCCCCCAAGCCCCTTCTGCCATCATTAAAAGCAAAGAAATATAATTTTGCAGGACATGGGACCTTGAAGATTCAATGTGTCGAGGTGCATTCAGAAATGGTCTTCTGCATACCTTGGTTATAACAAGTGGCTATTTTAGTAATTGTTTCATTTCTAGCACTTTAAAAAAAAAAAACTCTGGCCTTCTCCTCTAGGCTTTGGCATCAACAAGGCAATTTTTGCCCTAAAAACTGATGCTTACTGGATATTTTCCCTATTTCTATCCAATTCTCTGCAAAACCTTGAGATGGTTGATGATGAAAATCCAAGTACATCAAGAGTTTCAGTAATACACAGACCAGCCCATCTGGCACCAACAGCCATGCCACGTTCAAAGTCACTTAAATAACCTCCCTACCCAATTTGATGCTCAGGCTGACTTCAGCAAGTCATGTGGGTCTCTGTGCCTAAATGCATTGAGTCTCCTATCTCCTCTGTGTTTTGGACTGTCCTGGAGGTCTAGCATCAATAAGAGAGGAGGGAAATCCAACAACCTATAACTCAGGATACAGGAGAGCTTACTGGCTAACCCTCTCTGATTGGACGATGCGGCAGAGTGGACTTTAATGAAACATTAAAGCATTTGTAGAGATTGAATATGGAGGGAAAACTCACCTTGAAACAGACACTAACAGTTTCACATTCCTGTTTCTCATTGCAATTGTTCACAACTGTCATAATCCTGATGAAACGTGCTTTGGTCGTGGTGCATGCGCTAGTTGATCTGGATCAGCGTTGTATAGTCATGGACAAACGCCGGGGAAAGGGAAGGGTCCCAACTGTTTTGAACTGCTCAAAACTGTCGTGGAGAATCGCCGCTCTCAGTATAGCGGGGTGGAAGCCTAAGGCGAACGGTATTAGCGTGGCATGTACGGGACTCAATCAGGCTGATCGTGGCTCAATCCAGAAAGCTTTCTGAGGACGATTGACAAAGACGTATCCGTTTGTGCCCCGACTGTGTCAAGGCGACACAAGTGACGGGGCTCAATCGGGACTTACGTGACGCAAACTGGTCTCGAACGGGGCTGACGCTGGTCAGGGGGATGGAATTTCATGGAATCCTAGTTGTATCGTATTGGCCTAATTGAAGCGGGACGAACGCCCCCGAAGCGCTGTAGAAGCGTTACTGACGGTGTATTTATGTGGTGTGTCTGGGGGCGAGACAGTCATTTCTTCCCGTTTCATGCTGATCAAACCAGCGTGTACAGTCGTGCACAATCGCCATGAGAAACGGGAATGTATGACTGGGGCTTTAAAGACTTTACAAGGTTTTGGATGCCCTTACAGGAAGCACAAACAAATAATTCAATCAATTGAAATTCAAGCACAAAGAAGTATTTGACCTGCAAAAAAATGCCCAATGCCTCTATTATTTTTGCAACCAAAACACCTTAAATTTTGAGCCACACACTTCACTATAAACTGCCATCCCAACCATCTACCAGGAACAGGCCACAGCAAAAGAAATGCTCTCAATAAGAACAACATCAACCCAGGGTTCATAAACACTAAATGCTCTCTGTTGTTCATTGTTATATTTTGGCCACAAAAGTATTTCACTACTACTTCAAACACAAATTTGACTTATTTCAGTAAAAAGTTTTTAGTGTTTTAGTATACATGAACATTTCTTTCACTCATTTATTTTAATGTATTGTCTGTTTTTCAGAGTGATCAGTTTTAAGTATTTAAGTTTAACAACTGTCAATGTTTAAAGTATAATATGTTGGGTTTTTTTTGATATCCTCAATCTGAATTAATGAAAATAAATGTGATTATTATTTTGCCACAAAAAACGTACAACAGTCTTGTTTCCCGTACTTTTGAACGTAACATCCCTTCTGCAAAAATCCTCCCCAAAAATTTACTGAGTTACATAAATGATGCAATTAGCTCCTGCTGGTTAGAGGCATGTTGACAGACCTGTTATGGGATTGCAGGGAAACAGTCGCACTCACATTGCTTTAAATATGAGGTTAACGCAAATTCACTTGATCGCAGGAAAAGGAAAAAGTAGCGAAAATGATCCTCTGGATGTAGATCTTTATGGGAAATTTGTTGGTAAAAGACAGTTGCACCTTACTGGTGGTTAAGCAAAAAAACCCACCCACCAGTGTTAATTTTGACAGCACCTTTTAGTTTAGTTTCAGTTTTAGTCTTTTGCCTAAAATATCGCTTAGTTTTAGTCATAAATTAGTCACCTAAATTGCTTAAATTTTAGTCTAGTTTTAGTTGATGAAATTTCACAACATTTTAGTCGACGAAATCTACTGTAAATTTAGTCGACTAAAATATGAAGTGTAAAGTGTAAGGCATTTTTTATGTTTCCTTGAATTTCTGAAGTCATGTTTTACACTTGGGTAAAATTAAACATCTAATAACCCTTTATTGAATGCTAGTAAAGTCTGAACATATGAATGAACAGAAACAAATTGAACTTTTGTGTGAAATGCAGTCACCTTTATTTAGGCCACCTGGCAGAGCATCTCAGTTACAATACCAGAACTGACAACAAACAGTGAATCTGCTCTACATGAATACATCAGTTCATAAAGAGAGGAGCTCTGATTGGATGGCTCCCAAACTTATCAGACGAATATGTCAGTTAATTTAGTTTTAGTTTTCGTCCATGTGCACTTGTTTTTATTAGTTACTGTCTGGTTTTCATCAGGGGAAAAAAGGTTGTTGACGAAAACTATGATGAAATAATTAGTCAAAAAACTTAACACTGCTCCCCACACACTTGGCCAAAAACTCAAAATGAAAATAAATACAGTAAAAATGGTTACACAGAAAGTTTCCTGGCTGAGTCTGATAACATCGAAGAATATATGTAGTTTTGAGATGTGTGACAAACAAACAAAAACTGTTAAAAGTAACCGTTGTTCTTAAAATACAAAAGATGCAAGAATGAGAAATAGAGGGAAAAATTAGAAAAGTGAGAAAGCAGATAAGAATGAGGACAGATGATCTAAATTCCAATAACACGCAATGAGTGTGAGAGTGTGTATGCACGTTAAGTAGTTTGTGTGTACATGTGTGCGCGCACGTGCCTGTCAGAGTTGGCTAGGCCACCCCACCCTGTTTAATGTCACTCTGACGTCAAAGCTATGTGTGCCGGCCCTTAATGCAGGCAGGATGGAGCAAGTATTTATTTTACTTTGGTTCTCCCCTCACAGAGAATGGGGCTCTCTATAAACAAAGACTTCAGAGCAGTTTCACTCAGTCATAACCGAGCTACAGCCAGCGCTGAGATCATAGCACAGGATGTCAGGACAGGTCTGCGCATGTGCATCAGAACCAGATTCCAAAGTTGGATAATGTTCAGGAAGGCTGTTGTCAAATCATGAGACACACTGCTTGATTGCAAGGATACACATTCCTTTCCTTAAAAGATAAACGAGTGGGTCATCCTGGCCGCACAGCAATCTGAGATGTGTAACATTTTACAAACATCCATCAGACTTACATCTTACCCATCTGTTTTTCTCCCTCTTTGCTGTCAACAATCCAACAAAACAAAAATACAGCAAAAAAAAAACAGCAGAAAAAAGTCTGCTTGTCAGTTTTCATTTACAGATGAATGGATGACTGAACACTCCGCTTGGTTAAAACAACAGCGGGTTGGTAGGGTCCTTCCCCTTTATGCAAATAAAATCCATCATTCTGTTTTTCATTAAAAACAATGTACGCTTAAGGTGAGAGGGTATCTGTTGAAAGCATATGACGTGTTTGCATCTTGGTGGTGAAACTTGCATTGCTCTTACAGAATACATCAAAAGTAGTGTCTAAGATGATGTCCTGTTGAGTTCTCTCCATTTTCAAGTCTGACCTAAAATGACTGTGAACATGCACAACGGTGGAAAACAAGAAAGGGTGTGAACTG
Source organism: Cetoscarus ocellatus (assembly GCA_037902135.1). Taxonomy (NCBI): domain Eukaryota; kingdom Metazoa; phylum Chordata; class Actinopteri; order Labriformes; family Labridae; genus Cetoscarus; species Cetoscarus ocellatus. Next base: position 2,123,276 of record JBAMNC010001240.1, read on the forward strand.
AAAGTGTTTACATGCAGCATGCGTTGGTGCTGTCTCTGTCCATCTGCAGTGAGCAATGAGCGGATTAATGAGTGTTAACTTGTGGAGCTTTCCCTGTTTCACTTGTTTTGTCCAACACCTTCTCAAGCATACTTTCATAAGTCATCAATAACGGGGGAAGGAGTTGGTTAAGTTTCACTAGGGATGCATGATATTATCGGTTTGCTATCAATGTTGGCCAATATCAGCCTAAAAGTTCAGTATCAGGTGGCCAATATTGAAATTTTTGCTGATATTTACAGCCCACATATTTGCTGGAATATCGGCAAATTACACAAACGTACAATATTGATGCACCTTCTCATCACTGCATGGGTACATTTAAAAATCAAGGGTTTCATTTTTGCAAGAGTTTAATGCTGTTTTTCTTGTTTTACATCTGTTCCTCACAAAAATATACTGTAACACTGAAAGAAACAAGTCCATTTTTGTTAAGTACAGAGCTTGTGCTCTTGACCAGAAATATCAGTATCAGTGATCATGAATTAAAAAACACATCAGCAAAAATCCAATATTGTGCATCCTTAAAGGTGCAGTGTGTAGAATTTGGCACTTGAGCGACGTCTATCGTTCAGATTCTAGAATGAGCCCAACTGTAACCAGAACGTCACATCGCTGAGCAACAGAAGCCTTTGAAGACCAAAAGGGATCGTGAACACGGCATCATGTACTGAAGTGACAAGGTTTGTAACCATTATTTTTATAGATTATAGGTCGTTGTTAGCTGCCGATTGTAGGTTTTGTAAACTTGTAGTAACACAAACAAACATTAGCACATTAATGCTAATCAGATCAAGCTTGATGCAGATTTGGCGAAATAAGGTTAAAAAGAGAGAGAGAGTGGATACAATGTAGCGGAAAGTTGGGCCGGACGAATGAGAGTTTTGTAATATGATTAATGGAGTATTTATTTCTAAGCCCACCGATTATGCGCTTTACCTGCATTCCAGGTAGATTTCAGAACCGGCGGACAGATTCGCGTTTTGTTCTTTTTGTCCCTAAAATCCACCCGTAGACAACATGGCGGATCGTTATGCCAGCCCACATTAACGCGTCCCGCGGTAATGTAAATTTTTTGAAGCTTTTTCTAACTAAATAAAAATAAAACAAATGTTTTATGGGGATGATTGTACTCCTATTTTGACAGACTTTACATACAAATAGAAACATCATATCCTATATTCACCGTTTCTGTTCGGCGAAATGCTGCCAACTTCTACACACTGCACCTTTAAGTTTCACCTTGCAAAGAAAAAAAAGGTACAGTTGAGTGTACATCACAAGAAAAAGAGCGCCTTTCAGTGTGTTTAGGTATTATCCTAAAAATATTTGATAAAGCTATGGTTCAATCGTTGTAAAAGAGTTCTGAGATTTTCTTACACGTCTACATACGGACAGTCTTCTTTTGTTTTAAGAGATGGTCGGACAAAACATTGCATGAATGTCTATCATGAGATATAGGAAACTTCTGGTTGACTTTGCTTTTTGAAAATAATTCTGACATTTAAAAGATCGATAATAAACAAAAAACTTAATCAATGATAAGTCTCTGTACAAAGTTAGCATTTAGTGTAGCTTTGGTGACTTGATCAATGTGTTAACTGTGACTTAATTAAGGTAAAAATGAACACATTCAATCTTTTCTTTTGCATCGACCACTTGCTTTGTCACCTTGGCTTGTCATTTTAGGTGCACAGTAGTTAAGATTCCATGACAGAGCAGCAGCAGGATGCTAGTAGCTTTTTTGTCTCCCTTTATTTGTTGCAGTGTTTCTCAATAAGTGGGGCGGCCAAACTTTATGGACATGACTTATCTGGGCAGTGGCTTGGCCAGACTGAGGCATGAGCACCCTGTAATTTTGATTGGCAACCCCATGTGCCAGTCCAACTTTCTACACAGTGACTGGCTTATTGCCATGCCAGAGGTGGAATTTAAGTAAAATTCAGGGCTTCTGTAAGTTTCTTTTCTGGTTAATGTTTTTTCATGTGTGAATTTGTTTTAACCTGAAATTGTGACCACGTAATTAAATCTCTCGAGTTACCACTTAGTTGTTTTTATCTTTTTAAGATAGAGTGTGGGTCAGAAAATTAATTATAATTTATGTGTGGATACAACAAGGGCAAATAAATACTATTGATTTTTGTGTTTGCACAACAGTACTTGATGAAGATGTTAGTATTCAACAGTTTGGATGAATTCTAAATGTTGACCTTTAAGAAGCTATAAACATAAACTAAATGACAGCATTCACATAGTTACACAGTTTTATCACCAGTAACTTCTCATGTGAAGAGCAGTCTTACAGTTACGCACACAGTGACCAAGTGTTTAAAGTCCTTCAACTGAAAATCTTCACAATCATTTATCAGCTCTGAGTGACAAACAGAGTGATTCTGGCTATGAAGGGGGTCTTTTTTACTTAGGTTAAATGACCTCCTCCACGATGTATTAAGAGCGCAAAACAGAGGGTTCACTTTAAGCGTGTGTCTGCATGAGTATGATGGCACACTGGATCGTCCCTCTTTTTCCAGTCCATCATAATGACAGACAGACTCCAAATCTTTCCGTCATGCATCAAAAAATTCGGTAAATGGCGGAAAATATTCGGTTAATGTTGTTCATGACAGTCCAAACATATTAAAACGCACATGGAGATACGTTGTCAGCCCTCTGTGCATAACACTGTGCCAGTTTGCACCTGCCTTCCAAACGTGCTAAATATAGACGCAAAAACACAGAGCTCAATCAGTTTTGGGTTTGATAAATCACATTGTGAGTGCTAAATGATTACATTTGCATCTTCTCCTCCCAGTATTTTGCACGTTCTGATTATCTGCATGTATTCTGCATATTCATGAAAGCAAACACGCTAAATGGACTGCGAATGCTATTTTGCTCATTTGACAGATGCAATCTTCGCTGCATTTGGTTAGTGGGTCTATCAAGTTTACATGTGTTTTTATACATGCAAGCCTTTAGTAGATCAGGCCCTAAATATGTAACAGTGAATAATACTGTATTTCACAGAGTAAGCACTATGAAGCTCCCTCCTACCTTTAAATCATGCAGCACTAACCTTGATGATTAATCTTGAAGTCAACAATAAAGAGATTTTTCAAAATTGTTTTACATTATCAACAAGGACTAACATGTTCATAAATATAAAAAACACAATTTAAAAACATGCAATTAGAAGGCAATAAACCCCAAGCAATAATTATAATTCAGCAAACTCTAATAATTAAAGATAATTATAATATTTGACAGAAATACACTATCAACATTAACAAAAAAATACTTTCTCAGATGGCTGCTAGGCTGATCTGCACCCCTAATCAGAGAACTTCTGGTCTCTATGTACCAGATCAAAATAAAGTGAAATCATTTCCAAAAAGAACTCTTGAACTGGTTTACAGCATCACTGGCAACTTTGTCTGCCATGATTCCCAGTTTTCTTGGATGTTACTCGTAACACACTGCCATGCAGCTCTGCTGTCTTCACAACCCATCTTCATTTTGCATCGCCATATGTGAAAAGCTGCTCATCCGTCTGATGAACACATGTCTCCTGCTGACACTTAGAATAACAGCCACAGGGCCAGAAAATCCAGCATGTCTCAGGCAGTGACAGACTGACCTCAGCAGCTGACAGAGAGTATTTCATGTCTTCACACAATATGTCACTTGTTGTTGGGTGACAAACTTTGACATGTATCCTTTCTTTGATTCTAACAAAAAAAAAAAACATTAAGAAGAAAACTCCTGGATGAGTTTAATTTTCTTACTGGCAACAAGATGTCAGTAAGTTACTGTAAATGTCTTTGCAGGAACATAACTCTATTTTAATTTTCAGCATTAGTACTATATTTGCTGTAATTTTTTAACCACTGTACTTTTATTCAAGCTATCATTACTGTCTTTCAGTTTACAGAATAATCACTGTATTTTCAAAAACAGCATCCTTACTGTTTATCATTTACAGTATCATTGCCATATTTTATATTACAACTTTTTATTACCTCCGCCAAGGAGGTTTTGCCGGCGTTTATCTGTCTGTCTGTCTGTTTGTCTGTTTGTGTTCAAAATAACTTGAAAAGTTCTGAATGGATTTGGATGAAATTTTCAGGAATTTTTGGAAATGTGATATGGAAGAACTGATTTAATTTTGGGACTGATCCGGATCACCTTGGCGGAAGTCTGCGCTCTCTGAGTGCTTTTCTAGTTGCATTTTAAATTACAGTGAACTTGCTGTATTTTAGTCTATATTACCACATTTTCAACTATTTTACTGATAATTTGTTAGAAAGATATCTTTTTGTAAAAAAATTACATACGTCAATATTTTATCCAATAAAATACATTTATTCCAACTCAAAATTTGAAACATTTATTCGAAGCAATTTTGCCTGCAATTTGTCAGTTTTCTTGGCCAAAGGGTAAAATGTTGTTAATTTTACAGAAATCAGTCTGCTTGCCACATTCTTTTACCATTTACAGTAATTTATTGCATAGATTTTTACAGTAGGTAGCTGTAGATATTACGGTAAAATACTGTTAAGTTTACAAAAATCAGTTACAGTGTAATCTAAACAAGCTCTAATCTAACTCTTTTCAAAAAGGGATTGCATTACTTCATCTCTCACAGAGCTGATAAAACTTTTAACAAGATGTGTTTTTTTTTTTTTTACCAGAGCTATCTTAATCTGAAATTTTGGTACACCCATCAGATATCACCTCCCACCAACGCCTCGTCTTTGCAAGACAAATCTGCAGACAAATCAGACAAATCTGTTAATTAAAGTGGACTTTCAAGGGCACACAGAGTAAGTCCTTACATGTTTACTTAATGCTTTCAGGATAACTTAAGAAATGGAATTATAAAAACATGATCACAAGGACTGGACTGCAACAGCCTCATGTCAGCTCATGTTAGTCCAAATAAAAAATGATGAGTCAAAATATAATACAATGTGAGGCAGCTTTCTGAGAGGTCAGGAATGATAACTGGTATCATGGGGCGAGGTGCACACGTGTTTATGTTTTGTATGTTTGTGTGTTTTGTGATCTGTTTTGTGTACTTTGTTACCTAAAGGAAGGAACAAGTCACAGATGGGACTGTAACAGAGAGTGCATGTAGATGTAAAATATGGAAATGACAAATCTGAAAGGAGATCTCTGCACCCTCCAGCAGTTGCTAACCTGACACATCAGACAGACTTTTTCACATGTCCATGGGATACATTTCTAGTCCATCTGAGCAACCTCCCATAGAAAGTGGCTGGAAGGGAAAAACCTTCGGGAGATGGAAGGTGACTGAATTAAAGCGTTTTCGGTCACATTCTTATTGGCCTGTCAGAGGTTCACTTATCTCTTGGCTTCTGTCTCTTATAACCCTGATCATATTCCGATTGGGATCATTTCAGCTCCAAGCTGTGCAAGATGGATCTGCTTGGCGACAAACATGGGATATGGCAAATCCAGCTGCTTTGCAAGATTATGAAAATACACAAGAGGAGGTTCAGACCAAACAGCTGCAGTGCATTACAAAAGGTGAGGGGAGGGTCACACACAGTTTGGGCCCACTGTAACATGAGCATGCTTATTCACGGGCACAATGGAGCCCAGTTATGATAATAAATGGGCTGTTGCTTCTCCAGTCTCTCCCATACAGTCTGTGACAGGCTGAAGAGGCTCTGATGAGGAAAACATTAGCTGCCAGTATCTGTGTTGTCTATTCAAAAGGAGAGCCTAATGTTTACACATGGAAATCCTTCTGTACTCACACTGGAAAACACACATAAGCTAAGAGAGAGAGAGAGAGAGAGAGGATAAGAGAAACATGTGAATATCAGATAGCATTGCACTCCTATAACCCTCACCTCTTTCACTCCCCTCCCCCATAGGAACAGTTTTCTTCGCCTGTAATGGTTTTGTTAATTATTTATGGACAGACTTCTCTCTCCATATGGCACACACAAAGTATTATGAGATAGTTGCATCCATAGGTAAGTTGTGAACACATGTAAAATTTGATCAACAAAACAAGAAAATACATTTCAAGTCATGACAACAAATGAAAAAGGATGCTAGTAAAGGTTGAGTAAAGGTTGCTGCGAAGACAACACACACACATGCACACCAACACACACAACTGCAGGTTAAAAAAGGTGCATGAGGACAGGACGCCTGCCAGTAGGGCTGAAAGATTTATCGTTCTCGGATTGAAATCGCAATTTCAGACAACACAATTATGTGATCACCAATTTTCTGCAGCGCTCCTGACTGACCCAGGATCTGTCGTGTCAACTATTTTTCCAAATTTGCAGGCAATTTGCATTTACAGAAGTGCTGGTAATCAGGTCAACAATACAAAACCTCTGTTTAGGAGTAGAAGTTGGAGTATCCCTTAAATAATGAGAACAGATTATTTATCATCAATATTAGATGTTTAACAATGTGTTATGTGCTTTTGATCACTGAATTCCTTACTGTTGTCTATACTGTAAACAAAGTGAATACTGCACTGAAGCTTGATTTGAAGAAAACGGTGAATCGAATTGACATCACAATGTCTGCTTGAAAAATCACAATTAGATCTATTCCTAAAATAGTTCAGCCCTACTTGCCAGTCACACAAGTTTTCATGCAGCCATAAATAGTGCACGCAGCTGGACTTAAAGTCCCATATGCGTACATACATGAAGCTTTCTTTTTTTCTTCAAAGTCACTTTAAGACCTCAAATACAAGAAGCTTTTCCTTTACAGCTGGTCCAACAGAACCCTGGACTGACAGAAAGGCCCAGTGGGACAATTCTGGACATCCACACAGGACACCCTAGTCAGGCCTGCCCCCTCTACTTTTAATAATTTTGCCATATGCTTAATGTAATATTCCTTGGTGCGCATTTTAACCTGGGGACAAGAAAGAAACAACACCTCAGTCATAGTAAATAAACAAAATCAAAATAGCATCTCTAAAAATCAGGAACAGCAGCAAAATCAAGTAAAAAGGAAGTTAAACATTAAATAAGACAAATTAATAATAATAATATAATAATAATAATAATAATTACAATAATGATAATATTTCTAATAACAATAATAATAAAAAGAAAACATAATGCTAATAATATAATGTCTGGGGTTGATGATGATTTTAGGATCAAACATGATATCACTATGCCTTTCTGCCTGAGCAGCTGTGTTAGAAAAGTCTTTATATTTAAATCAACGTTTAAGTTACTTGGGCGGAATTAAAAAGGTAAAACATTTCTTTCTGTCTGTGACTTGAAGTGAGATACATGCTTTTAGGGATGCACAATATTGGATTTTTGCCGATATCCGATATGCCGATATTTTTAATCATTATCGCAGATACTGATACCAATATTTCTAGTCAAAAACACAAGCTCTTTTCTTAACAAAAATGGACTTGTTTCTTTCAGTGTTACAGTATATTTTTGTGAGGAACAGATGTAAAACAAGAAAAACAGCATTTAACTCTTGCAAAAATGAAACCCTTGATTTTTAAATGTACCCATGCAGAAGGTACATCAGTATTGTACATTTGTGTAATTTGCTGATTTTCCAGCTGATATATGGCCGATATGTGTCGGCTGATAATTTCAATATCAGCCGACATGATACTTGACTTTCTAGGCTGATATCAACCAATACCGATATCAAACCAATAACATTGTGCATCCCTACATGCTTTTTAAGAATGCCCATGGGTTTGTGTGATAGGCAAGCAGTCTTTTACTTCTTGTGCATGAGCAGAAGCCGAAGAAAGCCTAAGAAACACACTAGGAACGTATCAGCAGTTATCCCACTGTATCATGTAGCAGGTTATTTTGACAATCTTAGACAAAAGCACACTGAACACAGAAAAAACACTGAAGAGGTCTGCAGTGAAAGCACACAGTGCAGCAGTCCTTTACTCCTCCAACACACAAACAGCCACACACAAGCCAAAGCTACACTCACACCTACAATCAGAAACAGGGCATCAAACTCATTTTGGTCGAGGGCCAGATTGTCTCAAATGAGACCTCCTGTGGGCAGGCCTCATGACCTTAAAGATAAACAATGACTTTCAAAATCAAATTTAGTTTATCACTGAGTCACAGGAGACAACTGCACATTTTGAAGAAAATTTCCTGTAGGTGGCTAAACTATTAATGATCAAAAAAAAATAATGATTCATCTCAAATTGTCTTTATAAAAATACACCCATTAGTAAGCACAGTATGCTAACACAATACGTAAAATGACATTGTAAGGCAGAGGAGTTAATGCTGTGGCAGTAATGCCCACCTACTTCATTAAAAGATTGACCCTTAATGACAGTGATTGATGGAACAGTTGTCCAATCACCTGTCCAATATGCTTTTGGAAGTTTCTGCCCATTTCCGAACACTCACTACTGGATGTTGCCCAGATGGACAAATAAATGATAAGTAAAGAAATAAATGGTAAAATGGACTTGAGCTTATATAGCCATTTTCTGATCTTTTGACCAGTCAAAGCAGTTTTACACCACAGGTCACATCCACCTATTCACTCTCATACCCCTTTCAGACTGGTCAAAAAAACCCTGTAAATCCGCCAACAATTGGCTCCTGTCCGCAGTTTGAAAGGGTCTACTCGGCATTTCGACCTGGGTCGACTTACCCTGCAAGCGACATGGGTTTTTATCGGCTCGTCTCCGACCGGCTTCAGTGAGAACATCACACCCGGGTCAAGCTGCTAAGTTACGGATGACGTTGGTGTTACGTGCTCACGGCATAATATCGCACCTGTCCCCTCTGTCTGTAACTTACGTGACTCTTTGCCATCTCAGCAACAAATTCCATCTGTCTTTGTATCATCAGCGCCGAGTTTGTACGTTTTTAAAGAGGGACAAAAGTACAAAGTACAGAAAACCGTGTCCACGGCGTCCATGCTCTTTTCCATTGTTTACGTGGTCGTGTTTTGTCGCGCCAATGACGTCATCAACGTGATGACATCAGCTTGATGCTCCAGAGGAAAAAAAACAGCCACGCAGCTCGTCTGCTGCTGAGTAGACCCCGGTCTGCTGGCAGTGGTAAAGGAGTCACTCGCGGGTTAACCAGCATTGAAAAAACCAGCGTTGACCCGCAGATTTTAGTGTGAAAGCGGTATCACAGTCACTCACTGATGGTTTGAGTTTCTATGTCAGTTGTCCATCAGCATCAGCTAACACTAGGCCTGTGCTCAAAATACCGATATGGCAAATTATCATCATGCACGCCTTGGGAATACATGTATTTATACAAATTCTACAGAATTAATACGGCCTCAATGTTCAATACTCTTCGGGTAATGTTAACAATGGCACAGTTCAAAGTGGAGGCCAAGCTACATGATGAAGCACATGTTCCAAGTGTGAACTTAAGTCTACCATCTTTGACCTGAATTAAAGATTGTTAAGTTGTAAAATCATTAAAAACTCTTCCTTGTTCTTGTTCTTCTTGAAATAAAAAACAAAACTTGTCAGGAATACTGTCAAAAGTGTAGTCAATGTTCACAATTTACATGTATCTGACACATATTGTATCACGAGGTTGCTGGAAATATCCAGCCCTAGCTAATACATTCATGTTCTTTCATAAATATTTACACACCACTGACATAGTGGGAGCAACTTGGGGTTAACTGTCTTTCCTGAGGACACATCACCATGTGACAGTCGGTCGGGGTCAAACCTGCAACCTTCTGATTACTGAAAAAACGAACGATCAGACTGTGCCACCAACATGCTGAACGTGTTGGTGTGCATGTGCGTGTGATGTCTTTGCTTATTTTTACTGGTTTCCTTTTTCATCTGTTGTCATGACTTCAAATGTATTTTCTTGTTTTGTTGATCACTTTTTACATGGTTTTACTCTTGAGACAAGTGAACCCTAAAGAACAACAATTAAAGTTTTAATGTTTTTATTATACTCACACTTTAACATTTCAGTTTAAGGCTATAGTATACTAATCTATTTTAAAGTATGTCTGATTTGACACCAGGGTTCATTTATCTGACCAGGGGTCAGCGCTTCAATTGTACAGAGTGAAGTCAGAACAGAGTTTGACTTTGTTGTCTGAGGCTGCATGACAAGTAAAATATTGTTGGTGTATGAGCTGCTGTGTTTTCATGTCATTCACAGGCCTTCATATCTGTGTATGCATGTCTGTTCATCTTTGTATGTATTAGGGCTGGGTATTTCATGCAACCTTATGATACAAGATGTATCCCGATACTGAGGGTACGATTCGATATGTGTCCCATTTAAGCGTCAATTATAGACATTTACTATGCCTTTACCAGAATTCCTGATGACTTAAATTTTGTTTTTTCATTGCAAATAGAAAAGATTGTTCTACAACTCAAGACACTTAAATTTAGGTCCTCAAAGATTTCAGACCCAAGTTAAAATTTTGATAATTTGCTTCATTCATGACATTTGGCTTTGACGTTGAACTGTGCTGTTGATAATATCACCCAAATGTATCGACAACAGCTGTCACAGTATTTGAGGCCGTATCAGTTCTGTAGAATCAGTATCGATACACATATCAGCAAGAGTGCATGATGTTATTTTGCCGTATCGATGTTTTGTACACAGGCCTAGTATGCATGTCAGCGTATGTACAGCAAGTCCTGTTTGGACCCGTTTCTTTGTCTGAGTTTTTTCTTCATCTGTGTGCAAAATGATGGTCTGATGAGCTCTTTAGATGTTCTAAGGCCCTTTCTAGCTGAATGAAAGCAGGATATTAACTACTGAACTCACCTCAGGACGCTACTTTTACCACTGAGTTTCTTTTATGCACCCCTGCGTGCCTAATTTCAGAGGCATTTGACCTCTGTGATAAGACAACCAGTGGCCAGTTTAAAATGAAATTTTTGATTATAATAATATCTAAGCAGGCGGTAAACATGCAACAACATTTATAAACAGTGTCATGTGCTAACTGGTCAGAAATGATGACGAGGATTCACCATTTGTTTAATTAAAATTTAATCATATGAACACAAAATCTGTTGATGATTACTTGTTTTTACTATTGTTATTATAGTCAGGGATTAAAGCAGTTGGGAGATGCCAAAGGCTCAACAGCGCCACACACACATACACACAAAATGGTCTTTACAAACTATAGATGAAGTGCTTTACTATCCAGGGAGATGCTCTTAGTGGCCCTCACTGTAGAAGGAGCTTCACATTAGGTGGGGAAACCTGTCTCATATTGCCCGGTGTGTGGAGAGGACAGAGGTCAGTGCGTGGTTAAGATCTGTGCCAAAGGTCAAGGTCTACAGGTGGTTTGGATGAGAGCAAGGCAGCCTGCTTCCTCAAATAGGAAAAAAGCAGTAATTTCACAAATATAATACGCACTCAATTAGAACATGCGCCCCATTTTTCATGCTTTTTTCCAGGAAGAACTCTGTGCTCAAATATAACACGCACCCAAATTTTGCCCAGACCTTACTCTCTCAGACAGATGCCCAAAAGCTTTTGACGTTGGTCTGTCCTTCATTATCTCTGCTTTCTTTTTCCTCCAACCACGAATGTTAGCTTCACTCACGCCAAATTTTCTACCAGCTTCTCTGTTGCCCACTGCCTCAGCCACTTCAGTCAGCTTTCTTCTGAATGCTGCTGGGTAACGTACTCTTTTTGCAAACATTTTCGATGGTATTTTACCGTTGTACAATTATTCTCTCCCAGGCGGCACCTGCTGACGATCTTACGATACTTGAAGCAATGACTTCAAGTGGTGTCATATTTCACACATCCCAGCATGCTCAGTCGTAGTGTGCCGACCAATCAGAGAGCAGCTATCAACATGACAATGTCTTTGACCAATCAGAGAGCAGCTATCAACATGACAATGTCTTTGACCAATCAGAGAGCAGCTATCAACATGACAATGTCTTTGACCAAACGGTGGGCAGCTATCAACATGGTGATGTCTTCGACCAATCAGAGCGCAGCTATTTTTGTCCCCTCAATCACAAGATGGAAGCGCCCAGTGTGTTTACACGTGAGTGGTACCATGACACGGAGAATTACACGATCATTACACAAAGATAGACTAATTAAGACCCAAAATACTGGTTTAGAACAGTTTAACAGTCAGTTTTATAAGAATTACAAAAGTCTGGGGGTAATATTTCGCAGAGAAAGAGAATATTTTGACTTTTTGTATCAGATGTGTTGTAACCGCGATGTTGGCGAGACAAAATATTTTACATATTTTGCCTGTGCTTGTGTACAATACGCACCCAAAAATTAGACCTCATTTAAGAGCAAAAAAATGCACGTTACATATGAGAAATTACGGTATGTCTCTTTTCATTTCTCTTAAAATATCCTGCTGTGTCTAATCCTCACATTTTGGGCAATGCACGACTCCTCTGAGTACCCAGGCTGCTGTGTTGACTAAAGTTAAAAAAAAATTACATTTAAGATGCATCAGCCAACTTTCTGCACCATCAAAAAGTGCAATGAGCATTTACATACAGAGTAGATGGTCAAAGATATTAATTCTAGGCCTTTATCAGCAGGAAATAAACTTAATTTTGTTGTTTTAATTTCATTCAAAGTAAATTTAACGATAAAGCCGAACATGCTTCAGGACTGACCAACTGTACAGCAATGTGCACAAGTGAGCGTTGGTCACCTTCCGCACCCAAAAGTTGGCAACGGACGAAATACGAAGGGTTCAGTAATAAATCAACTGTTTAAATTGCTTTACAGATTGTTTAAAATAAGAAAATAACCATTACGGTCATGGTTATTCATTTAATATGCAATACTATAAATAATGAAGCAGTATGACTACAGTGTGACATCTAGAAATTCAGAGACCGATGTAAAGGGACTTCAGGTTAATTTAACATTGATTGGCTATTTTTCATGTGATGTCTGGCCAATCAGATCTTGTTGTGGCGAGGCATTTGTCAGGTGGAGGATGAAAACAAAGCAGGAGGTGTGCAGGTAGAGATTACCTGAGGAGCGGATTAGAGCCAGACAAACACACTTTAAGTTTATTTAATATTATCAGCAAACAATAAAATAGGATGCTGATCATGGTAACCTGCAAAATGCTGAATATCTGCCCCAGTAATCAGTCAGACTGATTACTGGTAGAGTGCTAGTCAGCAGAGAAGAGAGACACATATACTAAACACACTTCTTTCTCTACTAATAATGTCCCTTTCATAGCAGATGCACTTCTCTCTGCTAATCTACAATCCACTGTTGCTCCCTCCCTCTCACTCTGCCACTCTTTCTTCCTGTCCTGAACATACGCAGGGAGTGCGTACATGGAAGACTGTAGTTGTTAATGTGATGATAATTAAATTTATTGATTTATTTTTTCATAGAGAACTTAACACATGTTTTCAACGGTAACTTTGTAACTTAAAAAACTTCAAAGTCAAGTCAAGATTTTTATATCACATATAAAACAACCTGAGGTTGACCAAAGTGCTTTAAAGACTAAAACAACAAAACAGACAGTGAAAACAGAAACACAACAAAAATCTGTAAAATCTGTTCAGATAAACATGCTGCTCATGCTGAATGAAAGGCCAAGGAGAAGAAATGGGTTTTCAAAAATCAGTGAAATTCTTTGAGCCTGGGGCAGATCCTATTGGCAGTGGTAAACCAATCCACAATTTTGGTGCAGCTATAGCAAAAGTTCAATCACCCCTGGTTTTCAGCCTTGTTTTTGGCACATCCAGAAGCAGGTCATTGGCAGACCTCAGCGCTCCGACTGGAAAATGAAGGTGGGGAAGCTGACTTAAAGGGACAATGTGTAGTGTTTTAAGTGATTCATGTGCTAAAAATGTTGTCTACATTCATAAATATGTCCTCATTTGTGTCAAATTGCCTCTGCCAATATTCTGACTTGTCCTTCTGAGCGAAGAATTTCTTATCTGTATTTACATAGAACAGGTCAGTCCTGTAGAGGCCTCCGTGTCCTTCAGGTCTATAAAAACTATGGACAGCCGAGAGGGACATAAAGCACTACGTAGTACTGCTGGCTAAGGCTAAACGCGTTGTCGCTCAGAGGCAGTGTGACTGAAACAGAGAAGGAGCACAGTGAGCTGCGCTTGTCATTGACGCCGGCAAATTTGAAAGCCTAACACTAATGATTCGACGCAGTTTGCAGTTTGTCTGAAATAACGTACCTCTTCACCAGAAAGAAAACTCCATGAAGTGTTAGATGACATGTTGACAGAGCTTCTAGGCACATGCCGGCTACCTTAGAGTTCAGCAGCTGTAACACACATTTGAAGAAGCGAGGCGCTAGAGAGCACCATTTGTTTTAATGTAAAATACAGTTTGACCACCAGATGGGAGAACAAACTACACAGTGTGGCTTTAAGTCAGGTGGTGTTAACCCATGAACTGCTTTGAAAGCTAACAACAAAATTTTAAAATCAATCTTGAAGTGGACAGAAAGCCAGAGAACAGAACACAGAATAGAGGTTATTTGGTGTCTCTCTGTTCTCCAGTAATCAGGCAAGCAGCTGCAATTTGCACCAGCTGTCAGCACCATAGAGACGACTGGTCCAGATCAACATAAAGAGAATCACAATAATTAAGATGAGAAGAGACAAAGGCTTTTATCACCCTCTATAAATCAGGAGGGAGATAGTCTTACAACTTTGCCGTTTGCCTCAACGGAAAAAGGTTTGAGCTTTTAACAGATGAGATATGTCTGTCAAATTTGAACATTAAAGAATGCAAACCACCGCGGATGTGCTTTGTTATGTTTACCTACTTACAAGCATGTCCGTGGTGGTTTGCGCATGCGCCCTGCGGTTTAGTTTCACATGTACTTCTTTTGAAAATTACATAAAGTGCTAATCTTAGTCTAAAAATAGACAACATAACATAACGCAGTAATAAAAAACAAGTCACAACAAGCACACAGGACCGTTTAGAGTTGCTGTAGAGTTTATCTGATGACTGCAGGCAGAGGCAGGCTAACACTACCCATTGGCTCCCAGTGTTTGAGCTATGCTAAGTCGCGGTGGGCAAGCTCTGTCCGTCTCTTCCTTGTTACTGCACGCACAGTCAAAAAGTGTCTATCTGCTGGTCATGGACTCAGGAGTGAGGCAAAACATGAAAATAAACAAATGTTGGCATATCCCTTTAAGAGGGCTCACTTATTCAAAAGCACCTGGTTCAAAATACAATGATCACTGCCTTACCTTCATGGAGGTTCAGAAAGTTTTGGGTCAGTCATGTTTTAATGTCTCTCAGAAGGGCTGTAATAAAGCCTGACTTTTCAATTTTAAAGGCATGTAAATCTGGACATCATCAGCAAAGCAATGAAATGAGACTTTGAATTTGACAAGAATTTATCCCGAGTCCAATCAAAACAACTAAAATTATGTACTCCAGGTTTGACATATAGAGTTAGTCTATCTGTGACCCCTTTACAATGCCACTGAGCTGTTGGATTTATGAACTATACCGTATGTATTCTATATGTTAAAGTGAAAATGCTGCTCTGTTAAGTCTGTGCCCCCTTTGTTTTTTTTTTTTCATTTTTTTCATTTTTTTGTTCTTATTGGGTGTTAGATTTGTTCTCAATTGTTTTATTTATAATCATTTTTCTCTTTCTACATATATATTGTTTTATAGTATGTGAGTGGGTACACGTTTAACTGTCTTAATTAAAAAAATATATATAACAAGCAATTTATCCCAAGAGCAACATGCACAATAGGAATGGGACAGTGCCCAAAACAGACCCCTGTGGAACACCACACGAGTGCAGCAGTTATGGACGAACAGTCCCCAAGTGGACAGCAAAGCTTCTATCAGACAGATCCGACTGAAACCAAAATAGTGCAGTGCAGTGCGTGACAGGAGGATGTTGTGGTCAACTGTGTAAAGGCAGCTGTCAAATGGAATTAAACCACTAAAATGACAGCCACCTGCATCAACTGTTGAAATCTCGTAATAAAAAATCTGTAGGTGGTGGACAACCTCAGACAGATATGACAAGGAAATTGACTCAAACTGATCAAAACAGCGGCACAAAGGGAGAACAGAGGGGTCTGGTTCAGTGGACATGGTTAAAGATGATCTGAGGAGCTTATCTTTCTTATTAAAGAGTATGGGAAAAAAATGAACACAAGTAAATATTGTTTATGAAGTATCATCATTTTCTGGTGGAAATTTGTTTCAGTTTAAATGAATTAAAACAGAGGTGGTCATGTGAAGGTCTATATTTTATTTACTTAAAGCTCAGATAACAGTCAAACATCTAAATCTGCCACTATTTGAGCTCAATTTGATTCAATTCAGTAGCCTGCTATTGAAATTTGACATTATCAAATTGTAACAGTATTTGCTTAATACAAATAATAGTTTTGACTTTTATCGCTGAAGAGCCTCTGACGTTTTTAATTCTTTTAAACAAGTTGAACAATACATTTACTAGTGCCATGCTTTCAGTGTTTAGTGTAATTGCTTTTTCATACCACAAATGAAAAATCACTGGTAAATTTTGCATTTTGAGTATAATTGAGGTTATTTGTGTTTAAAATGTTGGTTTTAGGGAACTTAAGATTTTTTCAGTGTCATAAACAAGAGTGTAGAGCAAGAATTTGTGCCTTTTTTTGCAGCCAAAAAGCTTCCTGATCCCATTTTTTGACCTCATTTCTCCTATTTGAAATTTCCCTTTGAATGTTTACATATGTATGGACTGGATTAGTAATTAGTAACTAGTAGTTATTAAATAGTTAGTAACACAAATACACACACATCTACACTTACAGACCTACATTCACAACAGGTCCTACACTTTGTGATCAGTTCCTGCACGTCTTGTTTTTGTTGTCTGAAATATCTCCTCATATTTCTGTGTCTTTCACGTGGTGTTATTTATGTTTTGTCTTCCAACCTGTCTATTTGTATTTTTATTCCTAAATCTAAGTACTCAAAACAAAATTCAATCTATTCAGATGACATATTGACTTTAAATTGATCAGACTGGTTTTTGATATACTCATTATTCATCATCACACCCTTTAGGACACACATTTAGATGCAATCTCTCACCCTCCAGAAGCATGCTGAGGTGTTATACAAGTCCATCCCTGATACACTCCATCCCCCAAAGATACTCCATTTAGGTTTGCTGAGACATGATTGAAAACTGATCCTTGTTTTCACTGTGACTTGAGGCGGAGGGGGAGGGGCAGCAGGGGGACTAAACTTGAGATAAACACACAGCTGGAATGTGTACATGAAAAAGGGAAAGGTTCATTATCTGTGAGTTATCTACAGCAGGCTCTCTGAAGAAAGAAGAAGAAAGAAGCCTCTCCATCATGCAGCCTCTTGGATTGGGGACAGATTTTATATTAAAGGTCAGAAGGTAGACTTCAATTTTGTTACATTTACAGTAACCTTTACATGAACCTTGCAGGTGATGTGATTCAAGCCTCTGACTGGCCCATACAAATGTGATGGACATCATTTTTGGCCACTCACCCCTGTTTCCTGGAAGGAAAAAAACCAAACACCACCTATGGGATGTTGCCCAAATGGGTGTGAAACATTGCACATGGATATGTGAAATAGGGCTGAACAATTTTAGGAAAAGATCTAATCGCGATTTTTCTGGCTGATATTGGGATTTCAATTCGATTCATGATTTTCTTCAAATCAAGCTTCAGTGCAACATTCACTGTGTTTACAGTAACATTTACAAACATGACAGAAAATTACATCATACCATCAAACATTAAAAGCTATTACTCTAAGGCAAGGATAAAAACTAAAGGTAAGACTTGCTTCCTCATGTATTTATTAACAAGAAACATGCATGTACACTCTTTAAAGTCCTTGACCAACAGCAGTTATTACAACCAAAGAACTAAAAGTGACATATTTGACTGTCTTAACTTAAGAAACAGTTGTACAAAAAATCCTTAGTTAAGTTAAAAAGGTTGTATTGTTTAACAATGCTAAATAAGTAATAATAAAAAAAAAATTCAACCATTCCAATAAAGAAAGCCAGCCATGCCAAACCAGTTAGTGAACCTTTGATGGTTTTGGACATGAGCGCTGACATGTGACATTGCCACTAGAAAATAGTTGACACAACAGATCCTGGGTCAGTCAGGAGCGCTGCAAACAACTGCAGCTTTGATGATCACATGATCACGTTGTCTGAAATCTCAATTTTGATCAGAAAACAGTCAATCACTCAGCCCTAAAGTTAAACAACCCATCTAGTAAGTTAGATAACATATAAATCAAACACCTGTTCTAGACTTTGGTAGACTTTTTAAAGAAACCCTTTAATTTGCAAATAAAAAAGTAAAAACAAACTTGTTACAGGCATTAAAAAGTTCCAGCTGGACTCTAAATCTCTTCGACATTAAACTAGCTGAACTCTGTCCTTGTGATGTTCATCATGTGGTATCAAAATGCCACTTCATGCTAAGTCAGCTTTCCCTAAAATGGTGCTAATGACCATCCCAGTAGCCACTAGCTAAGTGTCATTGTAGGAGCCGTGGTGCAAAGACACAGAACACACTGTCTCCTTCTCCACACAGCCAATTTGCGGCTGTAATAACTGTAAAATGAGTCCCACTTCAAGGGAACGTCACAAAGCAACAGGCTTTATGAGCCTCAGCTGGAGAAAACACCCAAGAGTGATGACAACAAGTGTAAGGCTGGTTCTGACCACAAAACTAATAAAGCTGCTGGCATGTGTCATTAGAAAAGTCCTCGTAAGTGGTCTGAGAGGAACTGCTAACCTACAATTTAAAGGCTGGTGACGGGGATCAGGGATCAGTCAGACGCTGGTGACACCAAAAACACAGGTGTGTACACTTGGATCAACAAAATTTACAACAACCAAAAAAAGAGTTAAAGAGGATTGAAGTCTTGGAGTGGAAAGACTTGTAGCAGGGTTACTTTGTCAGCTGGAGGAATGTGAACACTGGACTGTCCTCATTCCTTCCTTTGTGCAAAGACAAGTAGAAACGAAGAAAGAAGCACAACACAAACAGATCTGGTGAAATCTGATTGAGGGAGAGAAGTAGGATGGCGCATATGTCCAGACACTCTCCATAAATGAAAAAGAAATATGGGCTGAATCAAAATGTAGTAATTAGGCTGTTAATTGACTAAAAACTTGGTTTGCAGTATCTTCAGCTTTGGAAAGTTCACATTAATTGTTACCTAATGACAAATGTAACATTTTATAACTTCTTTTTGTTTTGTTTGTTGTTTTTCCCATTTGAGTGCATATAGACAAAGTCAGACAATATTTACAAGTTTATCAATTCTTCACTTTAAACCAGGGATGGGCATCTGGCGACACAGGGGCCACATGCTGCCCTTCACCTCACTCAATACGGCCCACCAATCATTTCCAGAAAAACCCCTCAAATTGGTAATATGAAGAAAACAGAACAATAACTGCTGAATATGGTCCATCATGAGTAACCAGTACCACATTATGCACAAATAAGGATAGGTGATAAAATATTTCTTCTAACCTTAGATTGCTTGACAAGTCATTAAAGAACATACTTTGCTATGATTGTAATTCTAAATATCTTTATAATTAGGCATTAAAATAATGTAATATAAAGTATTAGTAAAAACTATATTTGGAATATTTGGAAATAATGGTAAAGATAATATATTTGTGCCTTAAAAACTTGTGAACATTCAATCTTTTTTTGCATTAAAAAGAAGCTTAAATTGGCTTTAGTTATGTGTCATGCTCATTAATTCTTGAAGTTTTCTTTGTCTTTGAGTTAAAATACATTGACCCTTTTTGGTAGCTTTGTGTTTTCTATTTTTTGTTAAATTATATATATTTTTTCCTCATTAAGAGTGTCCCGACAATATGTAACAGTGCGTCCCACAGGCACTTAAATTTGTTTTAAAAAAATATGCGGTCCTCTTGGTAATCAAAATTGCCCACCCATGCTTTAAGCAAAGGCAAGAAAATACACTTCATATGATGCAGTTTTGGATTTTTGTGTTTAAAATCATTGCTTGAGTGCAAAATAAGTGTGCTCTATTTTGTCAAATACACCGCTTAAATGCTGCAATTTAATCATAAAGTTGCTGAAGTGCATCTAAAAAATGCTTGACTGATATCCAGAGATGCTTTGTTGATTTGAGAGCATTTACAGTTCTCAGAAGTTGTGCTTGAGCTGATCACTTTTTGCAAGGAACCCTTTTAAGTTAAAAAATAAAGTAGTCTGTCTATGTTGAAGACGGTGTTTTTAAGGTCAAAGGTTTTAAACACCTTGGGGACCATCATTTTTAAAGTAATCTACTGGGTTTCTGTGTTAAACACTGAGAAAAGTCATCTGTTACATCACTGTGATACAAACTGAGAAGTTAAGTGTCAGGGTACATTTCCGTTCTAGTTTCTAACTGTGGTTATAAATATGCCACACAGTCAACAGCACATCTGCCTTTAAGTGAGTGGACTCATTATAATCCTAAAGGCCTACAATAATAAGCTCATAATCAATAACCAATGATCTATAGCTCTGCAGCCTAATGACAGAATGGCAGATAACCTTTATGCTCAAAGTCTGACAATGAACAGGACAGAGTTGCGTTGTTTATTTCACTGAGGCTGTTTTCACAACGAGACATTTTGAGAGTTGTTCAGATACAAGTGGGTGTTTCCATGCTCTGCATGGCACAAACAACTATGCCAAACAGGGCCTGCAGTGGTTTGTTTGCAGTAAGAACTCAATCGACCAAAACAGAGTGCTGCTCTAATAGTATGAGCAGTAGTAGTTATAATAATTACATTACAGCAACCAAGCATCCTGGCAGATCATCTGTGTAATCAACTACAAGTCATTTAAACATCTGTCATAACATCAGTCATAACAGCACTGGCTGTGACGTCATGACGTAAGGGCAGCTAAGGCCTCTTGTGGGACTTGGATCGCTCCAAAATACTGATGTCTGAGCATAAAGCTATCCAAAGGAAATATGCAAATTTGTAGTTTTTTTTCAACTGAAAGGGAACAAAGCAACCAAGTTATGCCTGAAAACCACCTAAACAATGGTGCACCACAGTTGTTTCATTAAGCTGATACTACACAAGGTTTTGAACTTACATTACATATTGATGTTGTCTTTGTACTTTGTCCTGAAATCCAACTGAATTCTACAGTGTACTGCAGTCCTCTCTGAATGTCATTAGCTTATCCTACTAATTTCACATGCTCTTACACAGCTTTTTTATGTCTGCCTACATGCAGGTCAGTACCTTTGTCACAACAGGCTGGAGAGAAACCGAACAGTGCTGTTTTGTTCCATAGTGACAAAGGGGAAAGTGAGTTACTGAATGAAAAAGTAACTAACAACAGATGCTTGACTTTCAAAACAATAGGTTACGTTACTCATTTACAGCAAAAAAGTAATCTGGGTAACAAGGACTCATTTACACAATAACGAAAACGACTGAAAACTGAGGGTTTTCATTGCGTCTGCGCCTTCTGTTTACACGAAAGAGGTGCCTGGAGTGCCTGAATCTGCAAACTTTTGAAACCAGGGTCCAGAGTGAAGTTTTGAAAATGTTTTGGTATCCATCTCCGTGTAATCGGGAATCAGCATTTTCAGGGAAAACGATGACGCGCAGCACATGCGCAGTTCTCTTTCAGGTGAAGGTTGCCCGCGCACCCAGGAACAACAACAACAGCTTCGGCCGTCTACCTAGCAACATGTGCGCTGCTTGCCGTGCTCGGTTTGTTCTCCAGACAAAAGCATGCAGACAGATTTGCTGTCAAGACAAGAAACTCCTGCATCTTTGTGCGACTTGCCATCATTCTTTGTGAAAAGTTTGTCTCCACTGGAAAGTGTACGTGTGTTGTAACATCGCTGTTTATCTTCAAACCTACATCGCCAACTGCTGGCCTGGCATGCACGCTACAGCGTTTTCAGTCATTCTCGTGGATCCGTGTGAATGCCTATCGTTTTCACATCGTTTCCATGTGAACGTGGAGCGCTTTTGAAAATGCAAAGGAAAAACCATTTCCTGGTGACAATGTTGAACCTCTCTGAATCATGTTACCCCCAACACTGATAACAAACACATCTCTCTCTGGTCTTATGAGCTTTACACACAGTGACATATTAGGTCCAAGGCTTTGTCATTGAGGTTGTGGCATAATGACTTCTTAGTGCAAATAAAATCACATATATTCTATGGAAATGGTTCATCTCTAAGATTTCAGAGGAGCACAAAACATTTTCTGTGAAGAATGCCTAAGCAGATTGCAAAACAACACAACAAATCTCAGTCCATATTGCCCAGTCCAAATATAATGTGACTGCAGAGGGTAAACCAGCATGTTGAATTTACTTGCAAAGACATTAGGAGTGTATTTCCTCATACATGTCTCAAATAGTGGACAAATAAGTGCTAAAAGACTCTGTTCTCTGCCTCAGTTAATTCAGCTGCAGTAGATTCTATCTTCTGTGATGTCCTCTCTCCTTTTTACTTTGCATCGTCATTCATTCAAAACTTTATTCTCGAAAAGACATTGAGGTTTCCCTCATTTTCAATGTTGTCAAGATCACAAACATTATATGAACAATAAACAATCAATCAATCAATCCCAACAGCAAATGAATCAATTAAAACAGTTAAAAACAGAGGAACAGTGGCCTGTGACGGTCTTAAACTCTGTAAGAGAGGGAAAGGCTGTTATCTTTAGAGATTGTTGGAGGAAATTCCATGAGTGAGGGGTATCAAAGGAAAATGCTAATTTACCGAGTTCAGTGTAGACTCAAGGAACTTTCAGAGTGAGTGAACCAGAAGAACAAGTCATGTAGGAGCAATCATAAAACTTCAACAGGTTTGTGAGGTAGGGCGGTAGCTTGTTAGTAAGGGCTTTGAAAATATACAAAAAACAATGTTTGTTCCTTCTCTGATCAAGAGATGGCCCTAACCCTAACCCAGAGGATGCTATGAGTGTTATACCCGTCACCAGTTATGAATAAGAGAGCAGAGCAGTATACCGAGTCCAGGGGCTTGAGAGTTGAAATTGCAGCATGTCTGTATATTATATCGCCATAATCCAAGACATAAAAACATGGCTTCTTTTATGACATGACATTGGAAAACAAGTTTATGTAATAAAAACCTACTTATTATTTGTTTGCTCTATACTATGACATTTTATGCTCCGTTTCAGTCCCCATGGTCTCCAATACAACAACAAGCAAACAACACAAAGGTGTCGTGCACTAGGTCATAGCTGGGGCAGGGTTCTGCAGCAGAAGTACAGACTAAACTTAAGTGTCAACAGGTCCTTTTTGTGTGTTTCTACAGCAGCAACTAAGGTCTGAATCAGGAACAGAGAGAGATGATTCAACCCATGGAAAAGTCCTTAATCAGGGTCAGTACTTTCCAATGGCCTGGAACTGTGGGGGAAGGTCTGCAGTTCTGACTTGTTGAGTGGTTGCAAATTTTATTCACAATTCTAATTAACAACCTGTCTCCAATGACAATCTGCGATCTAAATTGGGGCTTTTCCACGGTGTAATACTTGCTCAACTCAGCTCTACTGTACTTGGTTGTTTCGGTAAAGACTAAACGTAACATGGAGACACTGTTAACCTCTTAGGCCATGTCCACACAGAGATGAAAACATTTTCGTATTGAAGAGGACAAAACGCATACCGTAAAATACCAAATAACAGCCTAGGCGATTATTTGCTTCAATCACTGAGCAGACCAGGCGTTTATTTGGGACCCGGCGGCTATTTGGGACAGGCGTTTAATTCCTTTCTCACAAAAATCTTGCTTAGCAAAAAATGAAAAAATATGGTAAATGTAATCAGATTATTTATTTACACCAGTATGAATTACACCTTTACATTTTCAAGGAAAGATTACAGTACCATAGCTATACTTTTGTCTTCTTCTTTCAACCCAGCACTCTCTAAACACTCTTAATACTGGTAAGGAGCTAGTTAAGCTAAGGTCTTACTTTTTTTCGCTGTACCGGGGCCATGGCGATCAGCAGCAATGTACCGGTAACTGATGTGACTGGCCTCCTGATGTTAGATAAGGGCAAATAACATGCAGCGGCAGTGACAACGTCTTCTTCTCTCAATTTTCAAAGCTCTAGTATGTAAGATTCCGGCTTTCTGCTCTCTAGTGGCCTCTATGGACGGTAAGTGTAACTGCACTGTGGTAAAACAGAGCGCCTCACACCAACGTGCATTTGTTGACATACAGAGGGAGGACAAGTGAGCCGACAGGACGTTTTGAGAAACCATGTGCACTGATAAGGTACAGCCTGATCATGTTTCTTTTTAAATAAATCACTTTTCAAGCGTCAGCTGTCAGCTGTGAGCTCAGCGTTTGCATGTGTGTTCTGTAACTTCGGTTACAGCTTGTAGGCTGTGCCTAATAAATTACACCTGGCGTTTATTTGGAAGGTGCGTTTATTTGTCAAAATGTGCTGCTGCCCAGCGTTTATTTGGGACCCAGCGATTAATTGGAACCAGGGTATTATTTGGTATTTTACGGTATTCAATTACAAATTTCTTCTGAATTCATCTCTATGTGGACAGCCCCTTAATGGTCAGACTATTGCCACGAGTCACAGGTATTGACCTGTAAATGAAGCGCACCCTCATTGTTGGCTCCAAAATGCGGACGTCTTAAACTCTCAAATAGTGTGTTGTTTGCTGCTTGGGTTGCAAGCAGCAGAACAAAAATTATCTCCTGACAGTGACAAGAAGCCACAAAATGGCTGGCAGCTCTTTCGCCTCTGTTTTTGTGAGGACACCACCACATGACAGAAAATTATATCATACCATCAAACATTAAACGCTATAACTCTAAGGCAAGGATGAAAACTAAAGGTAAGAATTGCTCCCTCATGTATTTATTAACAAGAAACATGCATGTACACTCTTTAAAGTCCTTGACCAACAGCAGTTATTACAACTGAAGAACTAAAAGTGCCAACTTTGGCTGTCTTAACTCAAAAAAATTTAGTCCAAAAATCCTTAATTGTGTTAAGGTAAAAGGTCAAATAAAATGCAAAAATGTTAAATAAGTAATTAGAAGAAAAACAGAATTCAAAGATTCTGATAAAGAAAAAAGCCAGCCATGCCAAACCAGCATGTCAACCTCTGATGGTTTTGGACATGAGCGCTAGGGCTGAATGATATGGACAAAATTTCATATCTCAATATTCATGCCAGATATCTCGATATCTATATCGATACAATATGACTTCGGGTTCGGTGAAAACCAAGCATTTTTCAGAAAAATAAAAACATCATAACACAAAAAAATGTGGAAAGTGCAGTTTTAGCGCGGGGGAAATCTATTTTGTTAATATCGTTGCTTTTCGATATTAATATCTTAAATGATCATATCTCGATATCGATACAATAACTATATATTGTTCAGCTCTAATGAGCGCTCACATGTGACAACACTGATACTGGCAAAAAGTTGACAAAACAGATCCTGGGGCAGTCAGGAGCGCTGCAAAAAAACTTGATCAGAGTTTGATCAGAAAATGATAAATTGTTCAGCCCCACTGAATAGTGTCAGTTTTCTTTGAGGGCACACTGAAACACCAGTTTCCCCCACACTATGGAAGAGTACACAACATGAGGCACTTATACAAATGAACAGGACTTCAAGGGTGAAACGTGCTTTAACAAGGTACGGGGTGCCTAGAGTGACTGTGCTCTAGTACATGCATGTTTAACTCAACTCAGCTTCATTGCATAACACTTTACACACAAGAGAATACATGTTTGACTGCCTTAAACATGAGTGATGGACAAAATTAAAAATAGAAGGACAAAACAACAGGTAAAAACCATAAGTACTTGAATGTGGACTGTTAGGAAATTAAAAATTATAATAAAATAGATAGAGATAGATGACAAACACAATTCAACACACAACAGTATCTATAACAGGAAATGAATCGATAAAATATGCAGGGACTAATTACTGAAATATGCAAAAATCAAGCTATAAAAGAACTCATAACAAAAAGAAATCTGTGTCTTTGTTTGACTTTTAAAAACAGAGTGCTTGACATTTTACATCAAAGGCAGTGACTTCCAAAGTTCACTGGGTCTTTGGGCTGCTGTGGAAATACAGCCAACAATGAGCCGCAGGGGACTATTTAGTTCCTGGATAAAAGGCCCTCGACCTAAAAGTCCTGAAAGCTTCGGTCAAAGAGAGTCTTAAGAGGCCTCATGGAAGATAATGCATCATCTTGTTGTAAATGTGACTCTCCTGCACTCTGTCAGCTAGAATGATATTGGCAAAGGTGACACTGCAGTATCTTTTGTCCCTGCAGTAAACTTATATTGACAGTGTTTCTCACTCATTGAGCTACCATTTGTTTGCTATATAATTTCCAGCTATGTGGAGCCTATCCCAGCTGACACTGGGCGAGAGGCGCGGTACACCCTGAACCGGTCGCCAGCTAATCACAGGGCCACATAGAGAGACAGACAACCATTCATGCTCACACTCATACCTAAGGGCAATTTAGAGTCACCAATTAACCTAAAGAGCATGAGAACCTGCTCCCCCCCCATCAAGTGCAGTCTTAATTTGTGGGAGACACTGACCCTTGACCCCAATGAAGTAAAAAAAAAAGTTATTCTGAATACATGCAGTATATTTCTATATGCTTTCATATAATCATTCAGTGTTTGAATAATACAGTATAATTCTAATCATGTTTCTTTTGAATCCAGAATAAATCAAGGATTTTTTATATTTTTGCATTTAGCAGCAATTTCTGTAAAGGGTAGCTGATACCTAGCAATTCATTGAGATACACTCAAACTCTTTGGGTTGCATTGAAAGACAAAGCTCATCATTATGAAACTGCTGTTTCTTATACAGCCCCACTTTTACTGTAATAAGTGTTAAAAAAAAAAAAAAGGGTGTTGTGGGAGTTTCTTCTCTACAACACCTAACAGCTTCCTCTGAATTTTCAGTTAAACGTTGCCGGGCACACCCTGTCATACTACTTCTTACTCTAGCCACCAAGTTTCAGATCAATAGGCGTGCAAAAGACAGTCATTTTTAGCATCATCTGACCGCTCAGCTGCTTTCAGGCACTGTAGATATATTTGATCCTCTTACTAATGAGGAGTGAAAAAGATGAAGGATGCATTTGAACCAAACACAAATAAATGAAGCATTTTTAACGCACACCTTTGGTTTTAAGATGGAAGTTGGTTTTTGTTTGAGTATCATTTTTTAGAGCTCAGCCAGCAAATAAAATTCCAAGTGTTTAGAAAACATTTAGTATAAATAAGTAAATAACCAACAAGAAGAAAGACTCCACATGTTTAAGCACCGATAATATATACCACCAAAACTGTTCACAATTTTGGTTGCTGTTTGCAGTACTTATATACATCAAGAAATATAAATCTACTCTTCAGAAAAGTTTGGTAACATTATTTCTGTAGATTATTTCTCCCCTTTAATAATACCAATTTGTATTGTAATTTGTATATAAGGAACGTGCATTCGAGGAATGAGCACGGATTTTGGCACAAAGCTGTTTTGCACATTTTACAAAGGCACAATCCTTTCAAGGTGACTTATCAGGCTTTCCAATAATATAAAACACAATACCAAATGATATTACCAAAGGGAAGAAATAATTTACAGAAAAACATTTCCAACCTTTTAATGGCGTATGAAAAAATTATAACACCACACCCAATGTAAGGTTTATGCGAAAACTGCTCAAATTTAACAGCAGTGGTAATTATCAAAATCTTTTATGTTCCTGTTACAGTTAACACACCAGTATGTAGAAGCTCTTTCACCAAAATGATTTTTAATGCTAAATATAATCTTTATTCTAATCCATTAATTTTCAAATTTACTGTTTTACAAAGTGAAGCAGAAAAAATATTTAAGGACATTATTAATTCTTGATTAAAATGTCAATTTCTAGTTATTTAGTTGCATTCCTGTAAAGAACAAGTAGTTTTAGTGGTTGAATGTTATTTTTGATTATTTTTTCTGACTTCTCAAATTTGGGTTGAAAAGGTGAATTCAGTATAAAATTCCTCATTCCTGTCCAAAATGGTAAATCAAGAGCTCACTGAAAATGAAAGGGTTTGCATTAAAGCACGTCATGATGCTGGATGGTCTCTGATACCGCTTTCACACTAAAATTAGCGGGTCAACGCAGGTTTTTTCAACGCGGGTTAACCCGCTAACAATCGGCAAGTGACTCCTTTCCCCTTGCTAGCAGACCTGGGTCTAATAGGCAGCAGACGAGCTGTGTGGCTGTTTTTTTTTACTATGGTGCATCAAGCTGATGTCATCACGTTGATGACATCATCAGCGCGCCGAAACACGACCACGTAAACAATGGAAAGGAGCATAGAGGCCGTGGACACGGTGGTCAGCTGTTTCCTGTATTTTGTACTTTTGTCCCTCTTTAAAAATGTACAAACTCAGTGCAGACTGAACGACATTCGAGCTCTGATGATACGAAGGTGAATGGAATTTGTTGCTGAGACGGCAAACAGTCACGCAAGTTACAGACCGAGGAGACAGACGCGATATTATGCCGTGGGCATGTTACGCCAACATCATCCGTAAATTAGGGGGTTGACCCGGGTGTGATGTTCCCACTGAAGCCGATCGGAGGCGAGCCGATAGAAACCCGTGTCGCTTGCAGGGTCAGTCGACCCGGCCAGAAATGCCTATTAAACCCTTTCAAACTGCCGACAGCAGCCGATAAAAGTTAACTGAAGCAGATGTCAGGCACCTCAAGATTTTATTTACTAGACAAAAAAGGAAGATCGTTGCTGATCAGGCAAAGATGATGAATGACCATAAGCAGAGGACTGATGGAACAAGGCTTAGAGAGAAGAATAGCTGCTAAAAAGTCATTCCTGAGGCCTGCAAGCATCCAGAAACACCTCAGATCTATGAGGGAGCACAAACACTGGACTGTTGATGACTGGAAGAAGATACTCTGAACGGACGAGTCCACGTGAAGTCTTTGGTCAACATTGTTGTGTTTCAGTCTGCAGAAAAGCTGGAGAACGATTGGATGTCACATGCATCGCACCCTCAGTGAAACACAGTGGAGATTTCACTATGGTATGGGTATTTGTGGAAATGTGCGTGGGCAAATTAGTGAAAATCAACAGAACAATGAACAAGAACGTCGACCACAACATCCTCATGCACCATGGAATCTCTTATGAGCTGAATCTGTTTGGTCGTGGGTTCATATACCAACAAGACAATGACCCCAAGTATACTTCAAATCTGTGCAGAGACTATTTGACCATGAAAAAGGAATGATGGAACTGACAGACTGACCAAGTCACAGTCTGGATTTGAATCCTATTGAACAGATTTGTGATTAAGTAAGATTCACAGACTGACTGCACTGAAGTTCCATCTAAAGCAAGTCTGTCGGAACACATAGGAACTAGCCATTATACACACACACACATTTTCAGTCTGCATAACAAGCCAAAAACATTTATCACACCTTTGTTGATTATTTAATCTCTAGTATTCATACTCCATAAAGAAATGTCAAACAGTGAGTAGTGGGGGTAGAATGCATTGTTGCATGTAAAAGTTGTTCATTCAAAACTTTGCTTTTGAAAGTTTATTGCCATATAATGGTGTTAATATTTGGCTCACAATGGGAAGAATTCTGTATTACACTGTCTGGCTTCAGGAAACAATGTACATGTGAGGATTAAATGTTAAATACACTTCCATACGGCAAAAGTTGGAGTGTAGTGCAGTGTAAAATTCCAGTTACTTCCAGCATGTGTATGTATGACAGTTATCAGACCTGCTTGTCCCAATAAGCAGATGCAATATGCATGCGCAATGCGTGGAGCCTCATTATCGGTGGGGGGCCTCACATTGCCTGTGTATTTTTTCCTACTCGTCTTTATGATAGTTAATCTTGATGATAGTAATAATAATAATAATAACTTTAATTATATAGCACCATTAAAAGCAGATGTTTACAAAGCACGTTGACTGTTAAGGGCAGAGAAAAATAAAATGAGCATGAACAATTGGATCAAAAACAAAATGACCAGATCATTTAAATGGAAAACACGCAAAATAAAAAAATGCAAACAGTGAATCAGCAAAAATGAAGAATAAAGCAGCAGAGGGAATAAATGTGATCTCTGGGCAGATCTCTGGAGACAGTTAGAAGACTATATAGGTAGCAATTTCATAATAAGGACTAACACCAATAAAACATCCTGACAAGAAAAATGTGCAATTAGGAATAAAAGAAATATAATGAGACAAAATACAAATGCAGACATCATCACATCAGTGGAGACAAGCAAGGCTGAGGAAAATTAAAACAGAGGAATAAGAGATGGAAAAACAAGTCAGTAAATTAATCATTGAAAGATGGCTTACAGAAGAAAGAAAGATAAGAAATGAGCAAGAAGAAAAAGCAGCTTAGATGAAAGGAAAATATCTGATAAGTAAATAAGTAATCATGTGAATCAAATCTGAAATGTTGTAAAAGCAAGTCTAAAGCCTGTGTTTTTTAGTCTCTAGGCTACACCTTTGGTTTTTTAGTCTCAACTTTAAAACAACCAGGGGGACCCCGCCCGAGGACCTGAGGCTAGGAGCTGACTCATATGGAGAGGGGCTGAACGATTTCAGGAAAGATCTGATTGCGATCTTAGTAAGGAAATCAATGATCAAAAGCACATAACACATTATTCATCATCTAATACTGATGATAAATAATCTGTTTTCATGGTCCTATCTGGCAATATTAAAGAATCCTTTAAAAAATTCCTGGATCCAGACGGTGATCCGGATCACCCCCAAAATTTAATCAGTTCTCCCATATCCCATTTCCGACAATTCCTGAAAATTTCATCCAAATCCGTTCAGAACTTTTCAAGTTATTTTGAACACAAACAAACAGACAGACAGCCAGACAGATAAATGCTGGAAAAAACATAACCTCCTTGGCGGAGGTATAAATGTTAGCCATCAAACATGTAATGTCCTTGAGACAGTAAAAAAAAAAAAGCAGCTAGGCATTTTGGGTCACAAGGTCTCAGCAGGAGGTATATCTATGTGTCATCTGTATAAAAGTGCAAAGAAATTTTAGGACACCATGGATTATATCACCAAGAGGAAGCATGTGGACTGAGAATAAAAGTGGACTTAAAACAGAACCTTGCAGTACACCACAGGTAATAAGTTGGAAGGAGCTACCCATGATGATTGAAAAGGTTCCATCTTAAAGACAGGACTAAAAACAACTATGCGGTGGAATTGAATGTCCAGTGGTGTCTCCATATAAGGCTTAAATTGGGAATCACATCCATGTCGTAAACAGTCTGTAAAGCAATTAATTTTCCAAAAAAACAATGCATTCTCTAAAATAAACATTCTCTGTCCCAAAAGACTGTGACAAGCACAAACAGTGCTGAAAAATTCTTTCTATGCCTCTCTTCTACTTGCTCTTATTCTATTTGTACCTTTTCTGTTAAATATAAACTTATGCTGTTGATCTGTGAGTGCATCCGTTGGTGAACATTATTCTGCACCACTAAAACACCAGTGCTGATGTTCCCAGGCATGCCTAAAAAACATACATCTCCCCCAACAAGCAACTCTGCCACAACCAAAACACTGTGTGGAGGAAATAAACTGATAAGTACACACTTACATTTTAGGGATGCACAATATTGGATTTTTGCAGATATCCGATATGCCGATATTTTTTATTTCATTATCGCCGATACCAATATTTCTGGTCAAGACCAGAAATATCTGTATTCAGATAATATTGTGCATCCCTATCTAATTAAGTGAAAAACTGCTGATGAACTACCTTAAGTATACTGGTGACACACAAGAGAGAGAGAAGGAGATCAAGAGAGGGCTGCAGAGTTGAAAAGTGCTCATCTCTGAGTGTTTGCTGGTGGTGGCTGCATGTTTTTTTTGACGGTGGGGATGTAGTTGGGATCATTTTATTAGTTTTATTTTTAAGGAAAGTAAATAGCTAATAAAGTGGTACTAAAAGTATGATAAGAGAATAAACTCAAAATACAGAACTACCTGTTGTTTAAAATTAATTTATTTATTATTTATTAATTAGTTTAAAATTTAGCAGGTGCATATGCTTTGCAGCTGCAACAACTAATAAATATCATTGACCATGATCGTTGAAAAACATCTATTTTTTGATTGGTTTGTTTAATTTTCAGTCAAAGTAAAAAACTCTAGGGTCTGTAGTTTAGTTTTCACATTTAATGAAGTAATTGTGCCTTGAAGGTGCTAATCTCAAGCAGAAGTCACAGAAGCACAAAAACAATGTAAATATATTCATAGTGGTTACAACGATGTGTCCATATTCCAAAAGAAGTGACCAAAATATATGTAGTAACATTTGAGGGAGTGAGAAACAGAGGGCCTCACAATAACAGTTTTGCTTAGGGCCTCACTTTGACCAGAGGTGGCCCTGGATGTTGTTTTTGTAAGGACAGAAAAATCACATATTGACAAAAAAATGTTTTGTTCAGATTCAGAGGATTAGAAACTGGGACTGAACATTTGCAAGGACGTCTACATGACAAGCACCTCTAAATTTATGATCCTAAAATCTCCACTAAGCTGAGGAAGCCCTAAATAACAACATCATGACCCGAACATGACAGTGGAGCAGCAGATTTTTTAAAAATATCATTAAAACACACTTCTTGGAGTTTTTTGCAAATACATTTGGGAATCCCAAGTATCATCTGATCCACCCAAAGGGAAACAAGCCAGATTTGATGGTCTGTTCAGAATCAGGGCTTATTGTGACACCACAAAGAGCCATTTAAAGAGCAATTGACCGTTCACTAAGCCCCTCCCACAAACGGCTACTGTCCAATCCTACGTTAGCAACCGTAACTATGCATGAGAGGCCTGTCAAGCTTTCGGCAGAAAACACTACCTGTGTTCGAAACCCAAACTCATTCACTCACTCACTATTCCCTATATAGTGTTAATGAAATAGTTAACTACATAGGGAATGACCAAATGACATTTCGGACACTACACTAAAAAATTTTTTAACATCAATGTGTCAGTAGATGAGCCTGATATTCCTGTGACAGAAGTGAATGCACCAAGCATCACGTAAACAAACCGGGCACGATAAGTATCAAATTTTGCAGCTGTTTACAACTGTTAAAAGACATAAGAAAGGTAAGATACAAGATACTTTAACATTTCTTACATTTATAAACAAAAGCAGCGCCAATTTGTGCCGTAGCAGCCATCTTTCTCCTCTTCTTCTTCTTCTCCTCCTCTGGAAAAACACGATTGCATTACATTGAGGTATACGGAAGTACAATGTAGGGTACATCGTATGTACACTCACATTTGCTGTGCATTGTGAGTATTTTATAGAGCACTATACAGTGAATGAATTTAACCGCTGAGAATTCGAACAACACTACAAAATGGCGAACACACTAAATAATGCACTATACAGTGATAGGCGACGGTTTTGAACACAGCTAATATGCCCAAGCGGTAGGGCTGAACAATATATCGCTATCGTATCGATATTGGGATATGAACATTCAAGATATTGATATCGAAAAGCAACGATTTAAACAAAATAGATTTCCCCTGCACTAAAACTGCACTTTCCACATTCTTTTGTATTATGATGTTTCTATTTTTCTGAAAAATGCTTGGTTTTCACCGAACCCGTAGTCATATCGTGAAGTGTCAACACATGGGGTGCTTGATGCATTCATTGAGATCTGTGCTCTTTACCCTCTTGTAATGTCCTCTTCATTTGAACTCTGCCAACATTTGATTTGGTGAATGTTTCTCCCCAAAGTATACTGGAGACCTTTCTGTCTGCTTCTTTCTGATATCTGAAAATTCTGCCCAGAAATTTGTAGATATCTCCTTAGGAGTATCACTATAAACTCCTTATTTCTCGTTCTTGGAGGGAAAGCTTGACAGGCATAGCAACAGTAACCGGGGGGGGGGGGGCTTAGCGAAGGGTCAAATTGCAAGTTAAATGTATACCGACATTAATCATAAAACATATATAGCAATCACGTCTGTCAATGTTTGTTATATATGGTACTTCTTTATTTTAAATGCTTTTCTAAAACAAAGGCTGAAATTAGTGAGGCTGCTGAGAACACTGTTTTTCTACACTGCGTCATATCACTTCACTAAAGGCTATCATGTCACTTGACTGTAAACATAATCAATGTACAGTAGTAGGTTTTAGAGAGTCTGAGTGCTCATTCTGTTATATTTACACCATCTTAACATTCTTACACTCCATTTTACATGCTGATAAGATGGTCAATACTCTGTCAGTTTCATAAATTCCAGTTTGAGAGGACATTTAAGTCTGTTTTCCCCCCGACATGAAAGAGAAAATGCTCTGCTTTGTCCGTCTACTGTATCTCCTCATGGTTTTAAACGTTGGCTGTCTCTATGCTAAAGCAAAGTCGAGTTAGATGATCAACTCATTCTGTGTCCAACAAGTTCCTCACAGAAGTCTTCAGAGCTTAATGCAAAAGCTTGACAGGACACAGGGATGTTTACAGTTGCAACAACTTAACACACTGAACTTACAGACAGGGAGATGGAGACTCACACAGCCCATCAATAATAAAGGTAAGTGCTGAAACTCTGATTTATAAAAGCATCTTCCTCTGGACTTAAAAGCCTTACACATAGAAACTTATATAGACATCCTTTTCTGCTCTCATAGACTCATGGATGACATACTGCAAGCTTGAGAGGGAGTCATTCATAGCCTAACAAGTTATGATGGGCGATAACCTTTTGAAAAAAAAAAAAAACACTTCAGCATCAACCTGTCTGTGATGACTCTGTGTATAAAGGCTAACATTATTTTAATACAATTAATTCACTGAAAACGCAGTCATCTTCAGCATAAACACATAATCAGATAGCTTTTGCTGCTCCCTCACCTCAACATCTGCTGTTCTGGAATGGTTCACATAACACCATCCCTTTATTTTTCCTCGTAAGCAGTTATTTCTCCTCTTCCTGTCCTGTTGTTGTGCTCTTTGACACCTCACAGGTTAATAATCAAAAGTATGTTGATGACTGTGCATGCAGGAAAATGCTCTCTCTATTAACAAAACCATTACTTATATCCATACTTCTGAATGTTTAATATAGGCAAACTCAGCAATGCTCCCTCTGTCACAGATAGTTGTGCAATTTTAATGAAGAACTAAAACTAAATGTACAAAAATGACTCCAGAGCCCAGTGTAGTGTATTAATTTATACATTTCATGAAAAATGTGTTTACTTGGTTATTTTTGTCCGTAAACCTATTAAAGCACAACTTGCTTTCCAGAATGGCTTGTGCTAAAATTGAGAGCCAATTTTGCATATATGCACCACATATGACCAAATACTTAAAATAAATAGGTAAATAAGGATCAACTCGTTGGCCTAATAAATATTTTAAAAAGAAAACTCAAATGTAAATGTACTTTAAAACTAATTTCTAAACCCCAATATATGCATCAGATATCAAGTACTAATAATTAGCTCTGGGCAGCATGGTGGTGCAGCATCTGGCATTACTGTCTCACAGCAAGAGGGTTGTTAGTTCGATCTCTGTCGGTGCCTTACTGTGCAGAGTTTGCATGTTTACCCTGTGCATGTGTAGGTTTTCTCCAGGTACTGTGGTTTCCTTCCAAAAAACAAAAACATGCTCGTTGGGTTAATCGGTGACTCTCTGAATCGCCCTGTGGTGTGAACATGAGCATGCCTGTTTATTTGCCTGTCAGCCCTGTGATTATCTGTAGACCAGTTCAGAGGGCACCCAGCCTCACACCAACTTACAGCAGGGCTAGGCTACAGCCCGAGTGTGACCAAACTTTGTCTGAGTACCATTTATATGTGATGGATCTGAACTGAGTAACTTCAACAGGCTGGCCGAACGGTGTTCATTATGTCTGCAGTTTCTTAGAAATGGT
This sequence comes from Cetoscarus ocellatus, assembly GCA_037902135.1. Classification (NCBI taxonomy): domain Eukaryota; kingdom Metazoa; phylum Chordata; class Actinopteri; order Labriformes; family Labridae; genus Cetoscarus; species Cetoscarus ocellatus. The sequence continues at coordinate 2,159,384 of JBAMNC010001240.1, forward strand.
GTTCTTTTTTCCTTTATCTCAGACATGTATTCTTTTCACGTACCTTGACACGTTTCGGCAAAAACTTCTGCCTTCCTCAGAAGTGTCACTTGGTAGGTTGGTGTGACGTGTCTTATCAGCTGGTGTTACACGTCACCTACCACCAAGTGACACTTCTGAGGAAGGCAGTAGTTTCTGCCGAAACGTGTCAAGGTACATGAAAGGTATAAATGTCTGAGATAAAGGAAAAAAGAAAACTACAACAGGCTTTATAACCTGTATACACGCTTTAGAGATGGATATGCAAATTATGGAAACTCAAAGGTTTGAAACAATACTGTTATCGAAGTATTCAATAATCAGTGATTAATTACAGTGTAGCAGTGTTAGTTTTGACTAATTTATTTTCGTCAACAACCTTTTTCCTCTGACGAAAATTAGACTATAACTAATAAAAACAAGTGCACATGGACACAAAACTAAAACTAAATTAACTGACATTTTCCTCAACAGATAAAAACTAGAGTAAAATGTTTGACAGAGACTTAATCCAATCAGACCTAATTTGGTCATGTAGAAAGTAGGGACAAGTTAGGAATATATCCAATCACAGCTACTTTGGTTGTGTGGAAAAGTTGGATGAGTTAAGAGGGACATCCAATCACAGCTGCCTTAGCTTGGTGGTGGTGGGATAAGTTGGGGAGTGATCCAATCAGAGCTGCTCTCTTTATGAATTGATATACTCATGTAGAGCAGGTTCACCGTTTGTTGGCAATTCTAGTATTGTAACTGAGATGCTCTGCCAGGCTGCCTAAATTAAGGTGATGTAAGGTAAATAGAGTTATTCCTACAACTTTGGATGCACGATATTATCGACTTGATATCAGTATTGGTCTATATCAGCCTCAAAATTTAAGTATCTGTATCGGCCGATATTGAAATTTTTGCTGATATTTACAGCCGATATATCAGCGAATTACACAAATTTACAATATTGATGCACCTTCTCATCACTGCATGAGTACATTTAAAAATCAATGGTTTCATTTTTGCAAGAGTTAAATGCTGTTTTTCTTGTTTTACATCTGTTCCTTGCAAAAATATACTGTAACACTGAAAGAAACAAGTCCATTTTTGTTAAGTACAGAGCTTGAGCTCTTGACCAGAAATATCAGTATTGGCGATAATGAATTAAAAAATATTGGCATATCGGCATATCTGATATCGGCAAAAATCCAATATCGTGCACTATTTAACCATACATTTCATAAACTAGACATGTTGTAGTTATGAAAAAAACAGTTGCTCTTTTTTATGTTTGCCTATTTTTTGGGGGCAGAGTTCCTCTTTAAATGGGAATTACTGTTAAAGAGTATTTCTTAAGCCAAAGCTAAGCACCATTTGTTACACTTCAGGTGAGTGCAGCACCTGAAAGTAAACCGCTGCTGTGGTGGATTACCAGTTCACACATGGGCGCAGATGGCACTAGGGATGTGGGGGATATGTCCCCCTCTGGTTCACAGTGACATCGATCTGCCCCCCCACTTTCACAGTGTAACGGGACAAACATCGATGGTAACACAGAGGATTCATGTCACAGGGTTTACCATGCTCTTGCATTTAGAGCCGGTGTTTGTGTGTTTCAACTAATGGTGCATTCCAGTTGTACACGAATGTCGTTATTTCCAAGCTTGACAGACTGGACAAACACAAAATTGCCCAACAGTATGTTAAGGGTAATGAGAGGGGGAGAGCTGTTTTTGGGTCCTTCAGCGAGTCTGCTTCAAGACAGTAAATTTGTTTGTCTGCACTAGAGAATTCCTAACAGTGCTACTTTTGTTATTGAAAATGTGAATTTTATTCACAGTATAAACACTTTATCTTTATGTCAATATGTTGTTGTTCTTCTGAGTTCATGTACAAATGTTTAGATAAAACATATTTTACTTGAGGCATGAAGATTTGGTGAGTGATTGGCATTCCAGACAAATAACAGTTTCATCATGTATGGCTAGTGTTGAGGTAGGCCTTTGTTTAATAATGTTCATTGTTGTATATCCATGATTTCAAATAAGAGTTATTCAATGGCGTTTTAGTGCAAACGATTGGCCAATAGGCTGTTAAAAAAGTAACTGCTTGAGTGTAAAGCCCAAATTACACAAAAATAACTTATTGAGTTGAAATCGTTTGCTGACAGTTTGGTCCCCCCAGTTCAAAGATCCCATCTGAGTTCACATATTAATGCTTGTGAGTCCAGGATTGAAACACAAACTATGAGCAGGGATGGTCTAAACAGTGGCAACATATAGCATACTGCCAGAGACTTTACTGTAAAACAAAAATAAAAAAGAGAGAGACAGAAAACAAGATGATCACCAAGGTTAGTGTTGATCTTTTTCAGCTTCAGTCCAAACCTCTCTGTGCTTATTGCTCTCCTCTCGCATCTGATACAGTGGGCTACTGTACACCCACTCTGCGCCCACTCACTTGCTTGGAAGTAGCCTTTTAGCTCTACCATCCTCTGAAATCAGATGGATACTCGCCATTATCACCCCCAGGTAAGTGATGTGGGATCACCGGCCCACTGAGCAGCGTGATCACCCGGGGCTCCATGGCTTGGCCGCTGGGATAACTGTATGGTGGGCCTCCTTCCTCAATTCACTGCAGCTAAAACATGGACTATAACATTATTCCGTCCTCCAAGCCCCTCACAATCAAAAGCCCAAATGCACAGAAACATGTTTCCACCAATTCTTAAGCAACTTCACATTCCAGATTGGCCTGTGAACACCAAAAGCTGAGGTAAGACAGGTAAGAGGCTGTGATACGGACACACGCAACCACACTGCGCAGCGAGGCCTGTATTTTGGTCCACATCTTACCGTGTCATTTGGATAACGCTGGATGTCCATTATGTCATCGTCATTAGCTGATAGACTACCTGCTAAACACTGGTGCTGGGTTTATAAAATACTTCACTGCCAACATACAACACTGATGCTACAAATCACTTTACTTGTTCATTTCGAGCCTGCAGGGCCTTGTGGTAACCTGGTATCTGTGCAGCCATCAAACAAGCACACTGACGCTGATTCCAGTGGGCTATGTTTGATGTTTCCCCAGAGACAAAACCCTGCGAACTGATGGGAGACAATGAAAACATGTAGCAGGGAGGACAGCCGAGAGCTCGAGCTCGTCCATGACCATGTCGTTGAGGAGGGGAGGAGATGAGGAGGGGAGGGGGTGCATTTACATTTGTCTTTTTGTCATTCAGCTCTGCTTACCTTCTCTTGCCTTCAGGAGAACCGTGTTGGCCACGATATTTTCAATCTCCATTGTCACAATGCGAATCCCGAGCAGTCGCGAGACATTTCACTGAGCGGAAAAAGACGTTTTTTCTGTTTGAACGTGCCGACGACGGTGAGGCTGTTGCACGCGCAGGGAGCGACCGCGGCGCTGGTGCATAGTAGGTGTTTAATAGTGGTCGTCGTTTGTCTCCATCGTAGGGCGTTTTACCAAACCCTACCTACGGTGCTCTTTGATTACAGCGGGGCTTGTTAGCATTCACAGTCTGTTTCTTCTCGTTCTCTACTTGCCTTCCTTCCTGCTTCGGCTTCCTCCTCCTCCTCGCCCCTCCTCTGCACATCCAGCAAGAGAGAGTAGGAGGGATCAATTTACAACCAGGACAACAGCGCTCACTTTCACACACAAGCGCTATGCATACATACACACGCAATTTCGTGTCATGAGAAAGGAAAAAGACACAAATACCGCAAACCTGAGGGGAGAAGGGAAAGAGTCAAGAGTGGGGAAAAGCTGCATGACTCTACACTGTAAAAAGATTTCTGTGAATTTGACAACACGATGCCAGTAAGTTACTGTAAATGTCTTTACAGTGGCATGACTCTATTTTAATTTACAATATGACTATACTGTAAAAAGGTTGTTGTTAATTTTACAGTAACTTACTGGCAACAAGATGCCAGTAAGTTACTGTAAGCCTAAATATCTTTACAATAACATTACTATATTTTAATTAACAAGATCATTATTGTATTTTCTTTATTCTTATTTAAGGTATCATTACTGTCTTTCCATTTACAGCATTATAACTGTATTATCAAAACAGCATCCTCACTGTTTTTCATTTAGTAAAGGATCATTCTTCTACAAGTTTTTAATGCAATTTAAATTACAGTGAACTTGCTGAATTTTAATTCATATTACGATATTTTTTTTAACTATTTTACTGACCATTTAGTAGCAAGATATCATTTTGAAAAAAAAATCACATATGGATTTTTTTTTCCAATAAATTTACTCGAACATTTGTTTTGCCTAAAAATGTGAAATATTTACTGAATGAAATCTTACCTGCTACTGGTCAGTTTTCTGGGAAACTGTTTTTTTTTCCCTCTTGGTCCATATGCCTTTTCAGTAGTTTACTGTATGGATATTTTATTGTAACTATAGATTTTATGTTAAAATGCTGTTAATTAAAAAAAAAAAATCAGAATGTTTTTCCACAATCTGTTGCCATTTACAGTAATTTACTGTATAGATTTTTTTTTTTTTTTTTTTTTTTTTTTTTTTTTTTTTACAGTTGGTAGCTGTAGATATTATGGTAAAATACTGTTAAGTTTACAAAATCAGTTACAGAGTACTGTATTTGCTATAATTGTCTTACTACTGTGCTCTTATTTAAGGTATCATTACTGGTTTTCAATTAACAGCTAAATTACTGTATTTTCAAAAACATTATCCATGCTGGGTTTTTTTTCAGTATCATTGCCATATTTTATTTTGCAACGTTTTTTATGAATTTTACATTACAGTGAGCTTGCTGTATTTTTTTATGTTACTATATCTTTAACTATTTTACTGATCATTTATTAGCAAGGTATAATTTTGTACAAAAAAAACATTTCACACATTAAGTTTTTATCCAATAAAATACACTTACTCAAACTCAAACCCAAAAATGTAAAACATTTACTCAAAGAAATCTTGCTTGCTACAGTATTTGTCAGTTTTCCTGCCCAAAATTAATTTTCTCTTGATCCATTTCCCTTCTCAGTATTTAATTGTATAGACATTTTACAGTAGAAAACTATTGATTTTAAGGTAAAATGATGTTAATTTTACAGAAATCAATATGTTTCCCCACAATTTTTTTCCTATACGGTAATTTACTGCATAGATTTTTACAGTAGGTAGCTGTAGATATTATGGTAACATACTGTTAAGTTTACAAAAATCACTTACAGTGCATGGACTAAAACAAGTCTCTCCATTTAATCAATTTTTAAAAAAGGCAAGCTAGAGACAGATTCTTCACTTTAAAACTAGATAACTAATAAACTTCAACACAGTACCCCTTTTTTGTTTGTTTGTTTTGGCTGTGCAATTTTTTAACAAACAGAAAGGTTTTCTGATCTGCCTCTCAATAATCTGTTTACAATGACAGTAAATTAAGAAAATGAACTTTTGTCAACTCTTAGTTGTTAGTTCTATGAAATTATAATCAAGCGAGCTTCAAAGGTGTGGCGTAGATCTAGGGATATTTTCATGGGTTCCTGATATCAACCTCAGAGAGATCAACAAATCAAATAGTCTGTACTTCCTATAAATATCATACATATTAGCGTAGCTTTAACTACCAACATGGATGACCTGCTGCTGTCGATTTACTGGACTCTATGTGCTCTATTCTACGTCAACAGAAATAATGCCATCGAAAATGAATTCAAAGTTTTTAAACCAATTTATACCCAATTTGATTTCAGGCTAACAAGATGCTGCAATAATACGTAGCATCAGTCCTCTCCTTGTAATCATAAAAGCTGTGAATGCTAATATTAGAACTGTCTCCCTACCCACGGTTCTTATTGATAACTTCTCCTTAATCTCTACCTTTACAACCATCTAGAGAGGAGGACCCTCTTGAAATCGAGATGTCACATCCTAAAGGGTGAACGTCTGATAAATTTCAATTCAGTAGAGACATTTGTGATGAGGACAAATGTATGGTCCGGGCACCCATGAATTTGTTGCTTTCATTAATTCTTATTTAGTCCCTTTGTCTCTGCCCACTCAACAACACAGCCTCAGCGGGGTGTGAGATAAAATGAAGACTCTGGTTCTTAACTGGGGCCTCCAAGTAACACAACCAGCTCTTGTGCATCATCAACTTCAATACATTTTAGCAAAACAGGGATATCAAATTCTTTAATGGGAAGAAACTCTCTCTTACTGTAAATTAAAATACATGAATATTTTTCTCCTCTTCTGCATTGTCCAACTACTGTAAGATGTAAGACAAATTCATACAACATTTACAGACACTTGTTTCTCATCTCTTCATGAATATAATTCTGTCCATACTGTTTCAGTATATGGCATCTTGACAATTTGTGTCCGCAACAAGAATGAGGGGGAAAATATTTCTTGAATGATCCACATACTTTGCATTAAATGCTACCATCTAGTGGTGGTAATGCATCCATGCAAAATGACATTCAGACAGACATATGCAGATCAGTACAGTGTACAGATAGATAGATATATTTTTTTTTAAATTCCAAACTGATTAAAAGTGGTGTTGAAGAAGCTGGTCAACAAGCAAGTTACCTGGCAGAATAAGAGATACACAGTTATTAGCTCTCACTAAACAGAGTAAAAGTAAATACATATATTTTACATCCAGTAATTCAGCTTAGCATTATTAACAGGTTAGGTTTAAGTGTCATGGTTTTGTTCAAAAGAGATCTTAGACTACAGGCACAGTTTTGGCATAACTAAGTGCAGCTACAGTCTCCATTAAGAGACTATTTCAGCTGGATATTGGTGTTGCTCTCTATAGAGAACTGGCTCAGCTGTCTGCCCAGCGGATGGTGCAAAAGATGGTCAAGATTATCCATTAAGGATAACATTTGTTCAGTAGACAAGAACCTTTAGCATTGACTGATGTTTTGTTCATGTTTCACAGAAAGAAGGATTGTTATTTGATTGGTAGAGCACGGGATGGCTGCATCTTGTATGGACGGTTTTATCACTGACAACTGTTTGTTACTCATTTAAGAGTACTGTTGGGCCCTCAAAACAGAGGGCCAAAGGGAAGGGGTAGATGAAGGGATAAGACAAAGGGGTCCAAATTACCCTATGTCAGCATCCCCTCTGTGATATCACGACAACCATTAATTTTCATTGTTATGCCAACAACACTCAGCAGTATGTTTCTGTTATGGAAGGACACAAATGCATGACTCAAAACCACGGTCAAAAAAGGCAACAGTATCAAAAATCCTAGAGACAAAGGCAGAATCCAAAAACAGACAGGGTCTTACACAGCAGAGCATGCAGAAAAGGCAACAGCATCCAAAACTTGAGACTTGAAAGGCAAGGTCGAAAAACAGCCTTAGTAATACACGGCTGGACTATGAACAAGAATGCTGGGACGAAGACTGTGACGTGCAACGAACTAGAGACAGTGAAAGACATGAGGTTAAATACAAGAGGGGTGATTAGAAACAGGTGAGAGAACACTCAGCATGCAGGTGTGACAAGACGGAGGCAGGACAAACAGGAACACGAGCCAGAAACAGAGACAAGGGTGAGTTTCAAAATAAAACAGGAAGGACAAGACATGAGACAAAAATGTGACGAAACAGGGAACTTAACCGACATGCACATGTTTCAATGGAGTGAGGTAAAACCAACCTAAACTAGAAAAAGACATTCAGATTTGGATGACCTCTACCTCTACCCTTCTTAACCCAGACAAGACTGAGGTGACTGTGCTTGGCCCCTAACAGCTCAAAGAAACCTTTTCTAATGATATAACTGCGCTGGATGGGATCAGCCTGGCACCCTGCACCAATGGTTGAAATCTGGGAGCTTTATTTGATCAAGATTTGTCCTTCAACTCTCACATAAAACAAATGTCAAGGACAAACTTTTTCATCCCTGTAACAATGTAAAAAAAAATAAATAAATAAAAAAATCAGGCGTCTTGGAATGAAGCTGAAAAACTAGTAAACACTTTTGTTTCCTCCAGGTTGGATCATTGTAATTGTCTTTCATCAGGTTGTCTACCAAGTCACTTAAGACTCTACAACTGGTTCAAAATACTGCAGCACGAGCACTGACTGGAAGTGGGAGAGGAGGTCACATCACTCCTGTATTAGCTTCTTTGCTTTGGGTTCCCATAAAATATGGAATAGGATTTAAGATTTTCCTTCTCTAAAGCTCTAAATACGCAAGAACCAAGATATCTTAAAAGGCTTGTAATGCTGAATAACAACTCGTGTTATCATTGGACTCTAAAAATAGTAGGGGAGGCAGAGCTTTTAGTTATCAGACTCTCTTCTGTGGAATCATTTACCTTAGATTATTCTGTTTCTCTTGCTAGTCACTCACACTCTCAACTGTGGATAACTGATAAACATGAGTCTGGTTTTATTTAAGATTTCCTGTCCACCTAATCGAAGATTTTTTTCTTGCTGTTGTAGCTTTTGCTAAATGTGGCAAAGTATGTACTCATGATGGATTCATTATTAGGTATGTACTAATAAAATGATTATTAAAAAGTATGGTTTTGACCTACTCTTTTGTGAAGTTTCTTGGGATAATGTTTATTATGATTTGGTGTTTTACAAATAATGTGCTGAACCCAGGCATAGGCCACGCAAGCAGTTGCCTAGGTGAGCCCTGAACATTTTGAATAAACCCCTAACATAAATCAAGATCCAGGTTGTCATCTTCCCAGCCCCTCGTCCTGCTTTCTTAAATACAGCCTCCTTCCCTACCCTTGTCTCTCTCTGTCTTTCTCTCGCTCTCTGTCTTCTGCTCCACAGACACATGGGCAGTCTCTCACTCCACGTTCATTCACTTTGCATGCTATTAATGTTAGTGCAAATAATTTGGGTGAGTGTCTGAATAATAATCAAAACATCACAAATACTAATATTAGTGACTAGTTGTTACTGGTTATGGTTATTACTGGTGGAGAGACGTACGTGCAGCAGGGAACTGCGTCTCTCTGCAGGACTGAGAGATTCAGGAGATCCTCAGAGAATCCTTTGTTCCCACAGACATCAGACTGAACAACACCCTGAATAAAGGCAGAGGCTCATGGAAGTGGCTCATCGCCTCGGGATTGTTTATTACCATGGTTATTTTCTCCAACCAAACATGCTATTGCTACTAGATACCTGAATATCCCAAAGAGGATTAATGAAGTATTCCATCTATCTATCTATCTATCTATCTATCTATCTATCTATCTATCCAATCCAATCCACTTTATTTATATAGCACATTTAAAAAACATTCAAGTTTACTAAAGTGCTGCACAGTAAACTCAAGGGACAAACACTGCAGAAGTAAAAACAGAAACACACAAAATAAAAGAAATACAAAGAAATATCTATCTATCTATCTATCTATCTATCTATCTATCTATCTATCTATCTATCTATCTATCTAACAACTACAACAACAACAATAATAATAATAATAATAATTACATAAGTAACAATAACAATGATAACTTCAAGGAATAGTTTAAAATAAACAAAATATAAAAATAACGTGACAGAAATGTCAAATTATTATGACATATTTGATAACTTCAGCTGTAAATTAGTTATGGTCAAACATACTATTGCTACTGGATACCAGAATTTCCCAAAGGGGATATATCCATGACTAATACAATAATAATAATAACAATAATAATAATAATAATAATAATAATAATAATAATAATAATAATAATAATAGTAACTTTAGTAACAATGATAATAACATCAGTAACAGTAACAATGATAACTTCATGGAACAGTATAAATTAAACAAAATATGATGATAAAGTGACAGAAATGCCAAATTTTATGACATATTTGACAACTTCAGCTGTAAATTAGTTATGTGATGGGCCTGCACCAGAAGTTTTCACTATGCTCTTTGGATGCAAAATTGCATGAAGCGGAATTGATATAGAAATCTTTACCTTAAAATCCTTGTGACAAAAAATACCAAGACCCCAGCTGAGGTCTGTGATGCACTTGAAATGTTTTGGCACATTGCAGTGAGCTCCTACAGGTCCACTAAATTCCTATTTTGCAGTATTATACTTTGTTGTAAATAAAAATGACACAGTGTTTAACTGCTTTGCTGGGTGATGATGGAGTGCTGGTGAGGGTGGTGGGGACACTGAATAATAGTTTTGTCTAAGGCACCAAAATGTTTGGGGCCGTCCTTGACTTAGTTAAGTTTATGAGTGGATCATGAGTAAGCAGCAGACTCCTACTCAAATATTCCACTTGCGTTTTGTTGATCTAGTCTCAGGGACTTATTTGAGATTAAACAGAACAGCAAACTCAAATTAAAACCTCTGTGTGATTTAATCAAAGCTCCGTCACATTAACCAACGTTTAGACAGAGTGCATCTCACAACTGAAACTTGACCAGAAATAATCAGTGGAATATTTCATTACCACAAACTCTTTATGAAACTCAATTTAACTAAATATTTGTTTGTCAAAGTATACAAGTTTAATCAGACGAATAATTAAGACATTTATCAGCAGAACTCTTAAGACATCCCCCCAAAAATGAATTATTTCTTATTATGATTTTGACATTGTAAAGGTCTAGAAGGCCTCAAAACTTCCTTTGTTCTATAAAAAACAAAATTTATAGCAATTTATAGCCTTACTTCTACTTAAGTTACTTATTTTTCCTTTATAAGATCCTGCATGTTGCCTTGACCTGCAGCAGCACCAGACAGTACAGAATTATTTATATCATGACTGTGAGGGCAGCTTGTGGAAAAAAAATTGCATAGCCTGACGACCCTGTTTGACGATATATTTTATTCACTAATAGTCTGAGGACTAAGAAAGGTGAACGGTCCCTAACAATGTGACATTATGTCAACCTTGGCAAAATGGATAGAGCATGGATGTTATTTTATTGTTTAGCATTAAACATCCGTAACATCACAGATAGGCTACTTAGAGGACATTGTTTATTGGTTGGTACATTAAATATCTTTTCTTTTTAGTGTTTTCAATTAGTCAAAATATTGTAAAAGCAACCATAATTTAATTGTTGCCACAATTAAACAGAGTAAATAAAATATGTAGTTGCATGTCCACTTGGGGCCTTTGACATCTCTTCTTCATCAACTTTTGTTTTTCTCGCACACATTTTCAGTCTTCTGAAATCAGCTCTGGGACATTAATTTGGGTCCTGGCCCACCAATTGGGAACCCATTGTTTAAAAAATATGTCTTTCAAAAATCAAGTCACCAACCCTCCCCTGACATTTAATTGGCCATTCTGCAAAATAAGTTTTTCCTCTCTTGATAGTTTAGATACTGAAAGTGCTGACGGAGGTAATAGTGATTAAAACAAAGTGTCAAATTCTAAGTGTAGAATATGTGTTCCTGAGAAAGTTCCTTGTGAAAAGCAGACCCTTAGCAAAAAGTATTATACTTGAAGTTCATTTTATTAAGTATGCTTGAGTGTAAGTATAGCAAGTATTCTGCGGACCATGTACTTTTAGTGTACTAGAAAGTATACAAATTTCATACTTCTTTGGACTAAATTGGAACATTTTTAAGTTTATAAAAGTATACTTCAAGCATTTTCAGTTTACAAAAGCACTTTCAAGCATACAACAAGTATCTATATACTACTAGTGTACTAGATATACTTCTAGTCCACATTTTAGTTTATTAAAGTATACTTTTATGAACCACAATATACTATTTTTTGCTATTTTACTAGTTTACTTGTTATACTTTAAGTATACTTGTAAGTTCTACTTTCTTGTAATTCCCCTTCGTGCACAGATTAAACAAAAAAGTTCTGTATCACAGTCAAAACTATGACAGACTAAAGAAGAGATACAGCAGTGCTGTACACTTGAAAGATGGTACATTTTGTTTAATTAATGACTTGGTTATTTTAAACAAACACGTTCACATTAAATTTCTGCTTTTTATCCATGTGCCAAACTCTGTTGTGTTTTAGTTCAGGTATTTACTAAATCAGACAGGCCTGTATGTAAAGATTTACAGATCAATGTACAAAGTACTTTAATATATGAAGTAAAAAAAACAACTGGTAATGCTCTCTGGTCTGATATGATTAAAACAAAATGTGTTCGTGTTGAAACAGAAGACGCTGTGTACATAACACCATTGCCAAACCCTTATGAAAGGGACTATCAGTAAAGTCAAGTCAGATGTTTCTCTGTTATGTTTTAAGGTACATAAAGACAATGCAATCCAGCACACATACTATTTACTGTAAACTTTTGAACTACAGCACTATATGATCTTGAACATGTAATTTTATTACAGGGGTAATACCTCAAAGCAAATGTGTGTAGAGAAAAACATTTTTATTCTGCTAAATTAACTGTAAGCACAATGACTTGACCTTATTCTGTACCTGGATCAAGATACACTAAGTATTAGTACTTTGTGGCAGAAAGAAGTAAAAAGTATAAGTTTTAGTATTAAAGTACAAGTGTAGTATTAATGCTCTCAGTCTTAGACTTTTCAGTACAAGCCAAGTATACTTCAGTATACTATTCTTAAGTATATAAAACATAGTGAGAAAACTGAAAGTCTGCTGCTTCAGTTTAAGTATAAAATTAGTCTACTCGCTAACGGTGCGTATGTGAAATCACACTTGTGCTGTCAGGTATTTGTTGACCCTGGTGTTTGCCTCATTCTGCTGTTTCCTGGCCCTGCGTGAGTTTTCACGTGACCTCTCAGAGAAAGCCCGTGTCCTGAGAGGCAGCCGTAGACACTGAAAGCAAAAGGAAACACCAGTGTCTCAGATCAGACCGGGGCTGTTGTTTTTAACCAAATATAGGTTTGACTTTTTTTGGTTTTCAGGATGTTTTCTCTCGGGGAGAGAGTGGAGTTTCTCATTGCAAACCCTTACTCAACGCCTGTCGGCCAGAGGATCGGTAAGAACACCGCAGGAGCCAACTCTGCTGTTATTTTCTCTTTTGGGTGAAATATGAAGTCATTTGGCCTAGAGCAGGAAAGTTCACAGTAAAGACTTCAACAGTTTGTAACACTTCGCAGATAATTTGACAGAATTTAGTAATGTGTTTAGTTTTTGCATAATTCATTTTTCGGTATTTTTAACTCAGAATTTCCTTAAACTTAGAGAGAAGTCTTTGAAGCCAATGACGCGACAGAGGCGGGTCCTAACGCTCTCAGGCTGACCCACGATTTGTTGTTGCAAGTTAAGCGACAAGCCATTTGACCAATTAAAGAGATCCGGTTTATTTACTCTCACTTCCTACATGGCTGACTCTGCCTTGAGTTATTATTCCTGTCCTCATACAGAAGTGTGATCGTCCTTCTCCAACTATGTGTTGTCTAAGAAAACTTTAAGATTTAATGTTTGTTTAGGGAGGCAGCAGGCTGCTTCTGAAGTGCTGAAAGCCCTTGGAGAAGGCTGATGGCCATCTGTTGATGTCTCAGAAGATGTGCAATCAGTCAGTCATGATGAGGGAAAAATGTGGCACACCCTAATCAAGCCTTTGGCCTCTATCTCATCCATGGTCTGGGGGGGTGGGGGTTTGTTACTTCGGAGAACAGAGGCAGCTGACAGTCACATGAAGCGGAGGGAGCTTGGGAAGGAGGGAGTGGAGATAAGGAGGGGTAGAAAATCAAACAGGGTTGAGAGAGGAAGGATAAAGGTTTGAGATCAGTGTATGAAGGGGTAGGGGTGTTGGTGGAAAGGAATGAAGGGGATTTAGAGACTTATAAGGAGCCAGCAAGGGGGTGAGTGAGAAGAAAGCTGGCTTTGATTGCTAAATAGCTTAGAGGTAAATACATTTTCGACCTGAAACCATTTTCTCAGTTAGGTTATAAACAAGTTCACAACACACAGAAACACCTTTACCCAGATGGAAACTCCACTCACTCATGAAATCTGATTATTTCTGTCTGCCGTGTTTCAATAGCTTAAAGTGGGCCAGTGTAATTGAGGTGATGGCAGATATTTACTCCAATCAATCAGGAAACTGATGCTGGATCATTGGTGGACAGTTTCATAAATTTTTATTCAACCATATCCACACAATCATTAAGAGCAGAATATGAACTCTTAAGTATGGCTGAGCAATTTTAGGAAAAGGTCTAATTGCGATTTTTCTGGCAGATATTGCGATTTCACGATTTTCTTCAAATCAAGCTTCAGTGCAATATTCACTATGTTTACGGTATTGACAACAGTAAGGAAACAGTGATCAAAAGTACATAACACATTATTCATCATCTAATATTGATGATAAATAAGTTGTAGGGATGCGCAATATTGGCTTTTTGTTTATATCTGATATGCCAATATTTTTTTAACTCTCTTAACTCAATATTGTACATTTGTGTAATTTGTCGATATTCCAGCCAATATATGGCCGATATGTGTGGCTGATATATCGGCTGTAAATATCTGCAAAAATTTCAATACCAGCCGGTACCGATACTTAACTTTTTAGGCTGATGATACTGATATTAAATCGATAATATCGTGCATCCCTACTAATCTGTTATAATTGTCTAAGGGACAATCCAACTTCTACTCCTAAACAGAGGCGTTGTGTTGTGGACCTGCTCACCAGCACTTTCACGGTGGAGATGTGACGTTCGCGAACGAGTCGATTCTTTTGAACTGCTCTTTTAAGTGAACGATGAGAACCAATTTGCAGTTTTGAGTAAGCCGTTCATTTGCAAGTCATTCTTAAATGCAGATTACCTGCAAATTTATAAAGTAGTTTGTGTAAAATAGTTGACACAACAGATCCTGGGTCAGTCAGGAGTGCTGCAAAAAACTGCAGCTTTGGCGATCACATGATTGCGTTGTCTGAAATTGCGATTTCTATCCAAAAATGATAAATCTTTCAGCCCTACTCTTAAGCTGTTTTTCTTGTTTTTAGTCAGTGTGTAACAAAGCCCTTAGGTAAACAGAAAGATAAAAGTATGTGTAAGAAGTAAGTGTTGGAAGTAAGTCCTGTGGTATCTGTTCCCATTTCAACATGACTGTTATCTTCTCTGCTGACAGAGCGAGCGACCAGTGGTCTTTTGCAGTCAGATGACTGGGGACTGAACATGGAGATATGTGACATCATCAATGAGACCGATGAGGGGTAGAGTAATCACTAAGTATTATTTCTTTTTATCAGGAACCCCAAACTGTACTTCTCTTGTGCATTTTAACATGTCCCTCTGATTACTGATGAGCCTGTTTTCAAATCTCCATTTTGTATTTTTCTATGGTTTTGACTATCTGTTCCCTTTCAGATTTTGAGCATATATATATGTTTTAATATCAAGATGGAAAAACCATATTGTTCAACTGATGCATTTTTCTCCAGGCCAAGAGATGCAGTCAAAGCTTTAAAGAAAAGAATTGTTGGAAACAAGAACTTCAGAGAAATTATGTTGGCTTTAACTGTGAGTAATTATTTGCAATTGTTTGTGAAGACTTCATTCTGTCTTCAGCTAAAAATTGCAGCCAGATTTGACCCTTACTTCAGTGGTTGGTACTCTATTGGAGATGGACTTAGCAGATTGCTTTCTGTTCTGAAGCTTTACTGACAGGGCATATTGAGAAATTGTGAGGAATACGTATAACTGAAATTAAGATAAGATGTTAACTCCCTTGGTATATTTACATGGTTGTCTGTATCACTGTCAGGTTCTTGAAGCCTGTGTGAAGAATTGTGGCCATCGATTCCAAGTTCTTGTGGCTTCACAGGAGTTTGTTGAAGGAGTTTTGGTCCGTTCAATTCTACCAAAATACAACCCTCCTACAGCCCTTCATGACAGGGTGCTCAGCCTCATACAGGTATATATATATATATGTTGTGCTATTTGAGAAGTCTCAGAGTCTTGCTTAACTTTTGTTTCAAGATTTCAAAACAACAAACTGCAATTCCAGTGAAGTTTGGACATTGTGTAATACAGAGTACAATGATCCTTATCAACTGGTATTCAATTGAATACACTACAACAATAAGATATCTAATGTTCAAACTGAAAAACTTTATTGTTTTCAGGAAACTTTCACTGATTTTGAATTTGATGCCTGCAACATGTTGCAAAGCTTGGACAGGGGCAACAAAAAACTGGGAAAACTGAGGTATACTACATGAACCTTTTAATAGTGCCTGCCAGGGGTGGACAGTAATGAAGTAGATTTAGTTGAGTATTGTACTTAAGTACATTTTTTGAGTATCTGTACTTTACTTGAGTATTATTTTTTTGTAAACTTATGACTTTTATTCCACAACATTTGAGAGACAAATATTGTACCTTTAACTCCACTACGTTTCTATGAAGGGTCTCATTATTCGTTACTTTTAAGTATAGCTCTGAAGTCAACAGATGAAATTTTTTTTCTATTTAAAATGTGATCTGCGTGTGATTTGCTGAAGAGGTGATGCTGTACCTGTACCTGGCACATGCGCTACTCAGATCAGGGAGGTAAACATTGAGCTAACGTCGCTCCGATAATGGTTCGAATACATATAACGGTGTTAAATAAAGAAATGAAAACGGCAATGGTTGTCCTTTTGTTGATTTAATCGTGTTTCAATAAGCATTTTATTTTTATATTTTAAGAACTTTTTATTCTACAGGTTCTATAAGCAAGTCAATGCATTCAGTTGATTTGTTCAGTCCTTAGGCTCTGTAAATTCACTGTGGCAACAATACAATAACGCGTTGACATTAAAATGAAAATGTTATTTAATACTTAAGTATTTTCAAAAGTAGGTACTCCAGTACTTTAACTTAAGTAAAAATTTGACTGAACAGCTTTCACTTGTATTGGAATAACATTTGATTTATCTATACTTTCACTCAAGTAATGGAGTAGAGTACTTTGTTCACCACTGGTGCCTTCACAGATGTTCAAGTTACCCATGCCATGGGCACAAACACAACCCCATATCATCACAGCTGGCTTTTGAGCTTTGTACTGATAGCTATATGGACAGTCCTTTTCCCCTTTAGCCCGGAGGACACAATGTCCTTGATTTCCAAAAAAAACTCGACTCGACAAACCACAGCACACTTTTCCACCAAGAATCAGTTCATCTCAGAAAAGCTCAGAGAAGCTGGCAGCAATCCTGAGGGCTGTTATATTGCTTTTGCTTTGCATGTTAGAGTTTTAACTTGTACTTGTAGATGTAGCAACAAAGTGTGCTAACTGACGATGGCTTTCCAGACTGTTCCTGGGCCCACGTGGTGATATCCTTTACAGAAAAATGTCACTTTTAATGCAGTGTCGCCTGAGGGATCAAAGGTCACAATCATTTGGCCTTGCCACTCTCATGCAGAGATTTCTCCAGACTCTCTGAATCTTTTGATGATATTATGGACTGTAAATGATGAAATCCTTAAGTTCTTGGCAAATTTCAAATAACAAACTTTGTTCTTAACTGGACTATTAGCTCATGCAGTTGTTCTCAAAGTGTTGAACACCATTCCTTGCTCCTGAACGACTGAGCCTTTCCGGGTTGCTTGATTTATATCCAATCAAGACATTCACCTGTTTCCAACTAACCTGTTCACCCGGGGACGGTTTCAAACACGAATTATTTTAAACATTCATCAACTTTCCCAGTCTTTTGTTGTCCCTGTCACAGCTTTTTTGCAAGATTTTGCAGTCGTCAACTTCAAAATGAGTGAAGGAAAACTGAAGTTCATCAGTTTGAGCATTGAATTACATTGTCTTTGAAGTTGTTGTTGTTATTAAATTAAATACAGATCTAAAAAGAATTAGCAAATCTTTGTATTCTGTTTTTATTTACATTTTATACAATTTCCCAACTTCATTGCAATTGGGATTTTTATATGATGTTAGCTTAAAAAAAATCCAAAAATTATCAGATTATTGTGTGTGTTGATCTGTTGCAGTCTGTAAACTGTGCTGATGGACTTAATTACCATTAAACACATGGAGATGTTGTTTCCTTTCAGTCTCTGACTATGAAAGACTCTTTGTATTATTATGGACAAAAGAATTGTGTTATTTGAATAATTTTAGTCATGCGGCTTTTCTTGTATTCTTCCTTCCAGAAATCAGTGATTGGGCAAAAATACCCCGTATTCATTTAACATTTCTGGAACTTTCGTTACTGTATTTGGTTATATTGTTTCCCTTCCGTCCTCAGTCATGGGCTGATGCATTTCGCAGTTCTCCCTCCCTTGCTGGTGTGGTGCATGTTTATGACGACTTGAGGAGACGAGGCCTGGAGTTTCCCATGACTGACTTGGATGCTCTGTCTCCCATTCACACACCAAACAGGGTAAGACCTCTGTGGAGCTCAAGTTCCCTCACAAGTTCCTTGTGAGAAGCAGATTTAAACCAGCAAATTTCTAACAACTTCAAGTTATTTATTGATTATATTTTCCATTTTCTCCACCATAAGGTTATTAATGGCTAGGACAAATGAATGCCCTTAGCAAAAAGTAGTATACTTGAAGTTCATTTTATTAAGTATGCTTGAGCATAAGTAAAGCAAGTATACTGCAGAGCATGTGCTTGTATTGTACGAGAAAGTATACTAATTTAAAAATATACTTTAAGTATACTTTATAAGTTCATTTTAAGTTTATAAAAGTACATTTTCAAGTATACAACAAGTACACTTATTTGTGTACTACTAGTGTACGAGGTATACACTTGTAGTCCACATTTTAGTTTATTAAAGTATACTTTAGGTATACTGTTATGAACTAAAAAAATACTATTCTTTGCTATTTTACTAGTTTACTTGCTGTTATACTTTAAGTATACTTGTAAGTTCTACTTTCTTGTAATTCCCCTTCATGCACAGATTAAACAAAAAAGTTCTGTATCACAGTCAAAACTATGACAGACTAAAGAAGAGATACAACAGTGCTCTGTGCTTGAAAGATGGTACATTTTGTTTAATTAATGACTTGGTTATTTTAAACAACGTGTTCATATCAGATTTCTGCTTTTTATCCATGTGCCAAACTCTGTTGTGTTTTAGTTGAGGTACTTACTAAATCAGACAGGCCTGTATGTCAAGATTCACAGATCAGTGTACAAAGTACTTTCTTATATGAAGTTAAAAAACAACTGTTAATGCTGTCTGGCCTGATATGATTAAAACAAAATGTGTTCTTGTTGAAACAGATGATGCTGTGTACATAACATCATTGCCAAACCCTTATGAAAGGGACAAGAACTTGATCAGTAAAGTCAAGTCAAATGTTTCTCTGTTTATGTTTTTAAGGTACATAAAGATAATGCAGTTGAGTACACATACTATTTTACTGTAAACTTTTAGACTCCAGTACTATATGATCTTGAACATGTAAGTTTACAACAGGGGTAATACCTCAAAGTAAATGTGTGTAGAGAAAATGACACATTTAACCAACAGCATGTATCGATATTCAACTATAAACTGTACTTCTCTGATACATTTCACAGGCTTTACTTTATCTTGCAGACTATTCCAGAGAATGGGACTCCAGTTACGGGCCTAGATGCTGCTCCCACACATCAGTCGGAACCACCAGAACCTCCCAGTGTCCCCCCTCAGAACACTTCGCTTACAGTCCACCCCAGTGATGGACCAGTCACCCTCTCTGCCGAGCAGGTACTGCTGCCTAAAACACTGTAAATCATAGCCATCTTTGCTGTTAGAGACAGTTAAAATTCTTACTTAAAATTATGTTTTTCACATGCATGTCTATCATTATCCTGAATTTTTAGAGGAGCACAAGCTTCAGCATGACAGCAAGAAATCAAGAAGGGTTTGTTTTGATTTTTAGGTCAAAGGAAACTTCCTTTTGTTAAGGCACTTACACGTGGCCTTAGCTCAGCTGTGCCAAAATGTCTTTATTTCACTCAGAATAAATGAAACCTATTGTGTCACTCTTCCTTTACTGGTTATCAATGAAATCACGGTTAAATCACATGAATTTTGTGGCCTTTTACAGCTGTTGATTCAATAAAAAACATTATCTTATCCAGGAGCAAAAGCTGCGAAGTGAGATGGCACTCATAAAGGGGAACCTCAGTGTCATGTCAGAGATGCTAAACGAACTGAAACCTGGACAGATTCAGCAAGATGATACACAGCTGCTGCAGGTTAGAATTTCTATGTTTGTGTTTCTTGTGCTGAAGCATCTGATTAAAAAGCCCAAAGACTTTATTGATCCTTGTATTTGCTATAAAGTGTCAAGACATATTTTGCAGAGAGTGAAACTTTCAAAGTATACTCCATCACACTACAAAAACTCATATCAAGGCAAGTGTGTTTGTCTATTTTCAAGTCAGAAACATCCAAAACACTTATTCTAATTCACATTCACTTAACGAGTCCAGATAATTATATTTCTTTAAGAAATTAAAAGAAAAAATAAGGCATTGAATTTCTTGTAATGATAAGAAAATATCTGCCAATGAAACAAGGACAGTTTGACTCGGTGAGGGTCTTAAATAAGGTTTTAAATCGACTCTGGAGGGACAATTTCATTTTAAGACAACCCTCAAGTTAGATTCGACTTGTCTTATTGTCAGGTTATTTACTTTTTGCAAGCAACTGAGGCTTTATTTTTAGTTTATTTTTTATATCTTCAAATAAGACCTTAATTCAGACAAGTCGGAAAATTTTGACTTGGAATCAGTTAGTGAGATTTTTTTGACTTGAAGATGCTCTCACTTAGATCTGAGTTTTTGCAGCACGTTGACTGAATCTTACATTATAATTACGAAAGATTTCCTTATTCTGTGTCATCAGTTTAATAAACATCTTTTTTCATGTCTAAGCAGCAGCTCTACTCAGTGTGTAAGAAAATGCAGACTCGGGTGGTGGAGCTTATTCCCCAGTTACTGGATGAAAGACTTATTGAAGAGCTACTAATGATCAATGATGACCTCAACAATGCATTCATCCGCTATGAGAGGTGGGCTGAAGTTTTCTGCTGTAGATTCTTTTTCTTTTGTAAATTACTACTTTTAAGAGGTTTTCTTGAAGCTAACCTGTGGCTTATTTTGCACTTGTTGAACTGGGATTGCATTTTAGGTTTGACAGACTGAACAAGGCACAAATGACAAATAATAATCAAGTAAGTATGGTTCTGATTGTGGTCTTTATTGAAAAAACAAACAAACAATGCAATAGGGTATCCCAGAGATAACTGAAAAATATCTTTCACGTATACTGACATGCCAGGTGACTGTCTTTGTGTTGTGTGTTCACTCTAACAGAGCTCTGCTACGAGTCAGAACCGTATTGACCTTAGCCCTGGGCCTGCAACACTTGACCAACCTGCTGTTATCACAGAAACAAGCCAGCCAGCTGTCAACACCTGGGCTGCTCAACGGCAATCACCCAAGTGCCGTAAGTTTGGCTCAGTGTAACCTCTGGTACCTGTGGGCACTTCAACAAATGCATATGAATGAAATGCTTAGAAGTTAAGAGTGCCTTTGTTAAGTTTCCTGTTAAAAAGCTTTCTTAACACAACACATGTGAAGGATTGAAAACTTAATAAAATGCACAATGGAGTGGTAACTAGGACATAAACATTACCAACATCAGTTTACACAGTCATAAGCACTACCTCATTCTTAAAAGAAAGTATTTTATAGATGAGGTAGGAGTGTGAAGTAGTAATTGTAAGCAAAGCCTTAGCAAAAAGTACTTCTACTTAAGTTCATTGAGTATACGTATAAGTATAGCAAGTATACTGCAGACCATGTACTTGTAGTGCACTAGAAAGTATACTAATTTAATACTTCTTCAGACTAAACTGGAACATTGTTAAGTTTATAAAAGTATATTTTAAGTTTACTTTATAAGGTCATTTTAAGTTTACAACACTTTCAAGTATACAACAAGTACACTTATCTATATACTACTAGTGTACTAGTTATATACTCCTGTCCACATTTTAGTTTATTGAAGAATAATTGAACTATACTTTAATGAACTAAAAATTACTATTTTATACTATTTTACTAATTTACTTGTTATTCTTTAAGTATACTTGTAAGTTTGCTTAGCATATTACATGTAGCATACAATTTATATGCTTGAAATATACTTAAGTATTCTTAAAGTTAACTCATACTTTATGTACACTATCTACAATTTATTTACAAAATCACAAGACAGAGTGTTGAGAACAAGTTTGATATATTTAACATTCTAAAACATACCATACAGTGTATTTACAAATACCTGCTTAGATAATTAAAGATGTGCATTTCAAAAACCAAGAGCCTCTGTAAAGTCAAGTCCTTCTTTGTTGAAAAAATTGAAGGAAAAAGTGCACATCTGCATGTAAAACTGTAAACATAATAGTCTCTCCAAGATCAAGTCATTCTTTGTCAAAAATGGCAAAGGAAAAAGTGTGTATTTGTTTGTAAAAATGTAAACAAATAGTGTCTCCAACAGAGAACTGAAGTCCTTCCTTGTCAAAAAAAAGGTAAAAGAAAAGTGCACATCTTTGGAACCAAAAGTAAATAACTTGATAGAAGCAAGAACACTACTTTTCTGACTTCTTTTCAGTTATTTGCTTGGCAGTAAAAAGTATACTAAAGTACAAGTTTTATTATTAAAGTATAAGTGTAAGTCTTAGTATTAATGTCTTAGACTTTTCTTTATACTCTTCAGTATAAGCCAAGTATACTTCGCTATACCATTCTTAAGTATGTAAAATATAGTTTATAAAAAGTAAACTTCAAGTATACTGCCTCAGTTTTATTACAACATAAGTGCGGTACACTTGAATGAAGTACTTTTTGCTAAGGGTAGAAGTGCTGCACTGAAGCCATATTGCCTTGTTGTAGTTCCTTAATAGCCTGACATCAGCTTTGGACATTTGCAGATAACCAGTAATGCGCAAGCTGCTCGAAAAGTTTAGTGAGCAATTGAGTAGTTTTTCCATGAAAAAAATCAGATTCACTACACAAAAGCTATGCAGGAGAAAATCAGTAGACTAAGCCACAGTAATATGACAAAAGTGTCTTAGTGCATTATACAATAACAATGATATTAAACAGTATGTGCTGTGGGGAAATGTAGACTTTTAGGGTGTTACTGCACTAATTGATTAGTAAAATAACTTATGTAATAATAATAATAATAATAATACGTTATAATAATTGGAGTCACAGAATGTATGTTGAACATTAGTAGGAGAATTCAATGGTCATTTATGGAATTGTTATTTGCAGTTTGATGATATGCCTGAGGGTACCTATGTTGTTTTCACTATTTAAATGTACCAATTAAGGTGCATAAAGTATACTGACATCTCCTTATTACTCACAAATTACTCTGATATAAAATGAAAATTTGGAAGTGCTGTCAGATTTAACTTTTTGCAGCTATATTTTAAATGTGTGGCACTGTGCTGTAGTTATTAAAAAATAACTAAGATTGAAGTTTTCATGCAGTTATGGCTGAAAAAGTAAATCCGCTGTCTTTTAGCAGAGGAGGAAGAGTTCGACATGTTTGCCCAGACAAGGGGAAGCTCCCTAGCTGAACAGAGGAAAAGGTAAATCATGTGAATTGATCACAAACACATCATGTCATAAAAGAGTAACATGCTCTCAGCTTGTCTGATCATCACTAATAACAACTTTAACAACTAATGACTGGTAGTGTCTTTGGGGAAAGCATGTGGAACGCATCCACAATTTATGAACAACTGAAATGGGACTTGGACGTACAATATAGTTTTGCTCATTAATACAGTCACTGATAATGGACTTCTCTGCCCTGGTTTGGGTTCAGTTGTAGAGTTCATTTGTCTCTCATCTGGAAGGCGGGGTTATCAATCCCTGGGTCTTACTGTCACATATAAATGTATAAATATATATAAATACATAAATAATTGTAAGGAGGTTTTCTCAGTTGTTCCCACTGCTGAATCAATTGCATGCACATGTATATGAATAAGATTAGTCAATTCTTATGGACACTGTTCAAATTACTTACTGCTGTCAGTGTGTGAGTTTTGAGATGTGAGAAAACTAGAGAACTTACTGTATGTGCAAATCTGTCCATGTCCTCTTTTCTAAAGATATTAGAGATATATTTTTTACTCAGGAGTCACATTACAAGAGGTAACCAAGGTAGTGAACCAAGCATTAGGCAGAATAAAGAACTGGTTCCATTACAACAAGTTATCATTAAACTTAAGACAAAAAGGATGTTATTTGGTAGTTGTAGAGGTGATTCACGGGTGCAGGTCCAGGTAGAAGGAGTGCACAAAATTAGATTTCTAGGTGTTATAATAGATGAAAAGATCAACTGGAAACCACACAAAAAACATGTACAGAATTTTTTTTATCAAGAAGCATCTCAGTATTAAACATAGCAAAACATGTACTCGACTATAAATCACTACGTATTCTTCACTGTGCACTTGTTCTACCAAATATATGCTACTGTGTGGAAGTATGAAGTAACAACTACAAAAATTCACTGCACCCACTTATCATTCTAGAAAAAAGCAATAAGAATCCTCCATAATAAATCATCCATAATCAAAATGACCTGCCTGTCGTGGTGCTACAGAGGGAAATATTCAATTTTACACTCAAATAAGTGCATTTTAGCTGGAACAAAAAAGTACATCTTAAGGACACAAGGTCTCAAGACTACTAATCTAACTGTAGCTGTGATAACCTTGCGACAGCTCTGTATTAATAATATTCAATTATAAGCACTACATAAGCAACTAATCATGGGGCTGTTACAGCATACAAAACACTTCAGTAACTTCAGCCTTTTTTTTTTTTTAACAAACTCCACAGTGCATTCATGCACAAACATGATCTAAAATAGTCCAACTACTGAGAAGTCCTTTCAAAAAATATTAAAAATATGTAGCTTAAGCTGAGTACCTACTTATTGAATATACAACAAACACCCTTGGATTGAAATTTGTGTCAATTAGCATTTCATCGTAATATCACCAACTATTGTTAAGGAGAGTGAAAGACGGCCCTCCACTGCATGAAAAATGCCCCTCAATATAGAAGCACAGGACTTTCTTCCTAACATTTTTTTTTGCCCAGGCAAAGGCTGGCAATCCATTGTTAAAGGGTCCGCGTCCCACTTTTGGGTCACGAGCCACCAGTTGAGATTCACTGTCTTAGAGGGAGAGGCAGAGCTGTCCACTTCAGATCTGTTCCTGGATTTGTCTCACTCAGGTTCCTTTACAACTTAAGCAGGGATGCAAGATAGATTTGAGTTTACTGCCCAAAGCATATGATACTTTAATGTAGGATAAGGACTAATAAATAACGGCGTTATCGCCACGATGTAAAATGCATATTGATTTTTAGTGACTCCTATTTCAAAACATCACTGCATTAAAAACATACTGTCCCCAGTGTCAGGTATGAAGATCCAGGCGCTGTAGAGGGCCTCGCTGGAGCACTGGATACAAGGTTGCACGTGACAGGAGGGGCAAGTATCCAACCATAACAAAGATGGAACTGAATTTATTTATTTTTTCTTTGAAATAAAAAGATAAGCTTAGTGTTTAATGTATATGTACATGACAATACAAGGTAACTTTCTCCCTCCTAAAAACTTTGTATTTTAGATTCCACCTGCGAAAGTCTCCATGAAGGGTGATATTGACAAATGGTTAACTACTGATATGGTAAGAGGAAGCCTTTCTCTATTTCTATGGTGTTATTGAAGGAAACACTCTGCAGTGTCATTTGTGTTTATGTGTTTAACTTGTGTTTTACTGTGTTTGAATATGCAGGCAGATCAGTCTTCAGTAAGTGAGGGTGTGTCTAGCGAAGGTGAGTTCATCTTCCTATTTTGATCAAAGTTTTGAATATTTTTTTATTATTTCGGAGTGAATTGTAATTTAACTTGGGTCCATACTTGTTCTTGGGCATACACAGCGTCATTACTGTTTAACATCCCTTTTCAGAATTTGATAAGTTTCTGGAAGATCGGGCAAAAGCAGCAGATCACAGCAATCAGGCAACTCACAGTGCGTCACCTTCTTCATCCAGACCACCACCACAGCAGTCCTCTTTGCAACAGGAGAGCTCACACGACCAACTTTTTTCACTTTAATTTTGAAGACAAAAAGGCCAACATGAACACAATCTCAATGACGCATACTAGAAATAAAAAAAATAAAAGTTAAATGTTGACTGGTGAACATTCAACTACAACTAGACCTGATAGTGACTGCAGCCTGATTGACTCCACGTTTTTACCAAAATCTGCTTTTTTTTGTATCTGATTAAATGTTTTCAACTTTAGGAGACTGTATTTATGAAATGCTCTGGTATTATTTGATGCAAACCAAAAGTTTAATTACAAAAGTGTATTGTCTATAATATCCCACATGCCTTTGACCAAAGCAGCTGATTTTGTGTAGATGAATAAATGGGGCATTGTCCTGCAGACATATTGCCTCAGACATCTTGTTTAATAACTCCACTGTCTCAATACCAGAGGATCCAGGAGGTGAATAATCTTAGATGCTTGTTTCCTTACCAGTCTTTGTGCAGGCAGTCAAACAGACAGATGTTACTTTTCAGGGAGATGTGTCTGAGATTCAAATTCAGGGTCACTTACATGTTTACCATTTTTATGATAGCTGTGTTATACAAGTACATTTTAATGTCATCAGTTAAATGAGAGCTCAATTGTTGTTTTTACTTGTTTTCAGTACACAAACAGAACAGTTATCAACAGATTTTTTAATGGGGAGAAGTGGGAGAAGAAGTGGGAGTTCAGGTTTGCAGTGGATTTACTCAGTAATATGTCACTGTTTGTGTGATGAGCCCGTGAACCTCAGTATGTTATTGATTAAAAGCTCAAGGATGTGTAGTGTTGGGTGCACTAGGTCCCAAAAGTACTCACAGGGGAACCTGTGACTGAGCAGAGGCAAGAAGAGCAATCACTCATTCCTATGTGATAGTAGCAATACCTTAGACCATGACAAGACTGTTAAATTACTCTGGCTGTCTTTGTTGGTTTTATGTGACTTTAATGTATGGATCTGCCGTAGGGATGCACGATATTATCGATTTGATATCGATATCGGCCGATATCAGCCTAGAAAGTGAAGTATCGGTATTGGCCAATATTGACATTTTTGCAGATATTTACAGGTGATATATTGGCCACACATATTGGCTGGAATATCAGCAAATTACACAAATGAACAATATTGATGCACTTTCTCATCACTGCATGAGTACATTTAAAAATCAAAGGTTTCATTTTTTTCATTTTTTCGAGAGATAAATGCTGTTTTCTTGTTTCACATCTGTTCCTCGCAAAAACATACCGTAACACTGGAAGAAACAAGTCCATTTTTGTTAAGGACAGAGCTTGAGCTCTTGACCAGAAGTATCGGTATTGGCGATAAATAATAAATTAAAAAATATCAGCATATCAGATATCTGCAAAAATCCAATATCGTGCATCCCTAATCTGCAGTATTTTCCTCTTGTATTTCAGCTCATATTCAGCTTTCATTTGGTAAAAGATATGAAGGACAAAGAAATTAATATATCATTTCATAAACTGAGAACCAGTATACTATCCTACTTGCAGCCGTTCTGCTCATACGCCCTTCTGACAAGCACTGAGGACCAATACATGCCTACACCCAGACACTGGCACCTGTCACACCTCCTGCGTCTCTTGGGGTCCTCTCTTGACTTGTTTTAGATGTCAGTAGAGCAGCAATCTGAGGCTCTAGTCTAGGAGATCAAGATGAAGGTAAATCTTTGTTGCATGGTTACTAATTTCCTGACAAATTGCCCAACTAAACCACTGCCAGAGGGAAGTATAACCTGAGTTCAGCGCAGTGAGAGGCTGCAGCTAATGCGTGCCAGGAGCAGGAGGGAGACACTGCAGCTCTGGATCGAAGCTCCTGACATGTTACCAGTTCAGGCACAGACTGGTTAGTGTGATTATGCTCTTTTGAATGAAGCTGTGGGTGAATCTGGGTCCTGCTGTTTGGCCACTTTGGCTTAGACTGACTGATTGTGAAAGATCAGGGCAGAGTTGCTCCTTTCCTGATGGGATGGAGTGTGTGAGGGCTCAGACATCTCAAATAAAGATTCTGGCTTGGCACTGCTTTTAAATCAGAGGAGGTGATCGGTCAAGAGGGATTAAAGCTGACAAATATGAAGATAGCATGGTGAGAGGGACTGGTAGACTCATGAAAAGATGTATTCGGAGGATGGTGCCTTATCCTGTGGTTAAAGATTGTAAATGTTCATGTAAATGAATTGTTCCTTGCCAGGGACTAACTCTTTAGTCCTTGCTGTCAGCTGTATTTGATTACTTTAATGTTATTAAATGTATGATATTGATTGGACCACAATGTTTCAGTTATCAACTAGGCCTTGTTTTGCGTGCCCACTCACTTAATAAAAGATTGTATAAAATTTAATGCTGTATGGAATTAAAATTTTGTTTGAAAGATGAATAAACACAATTAATATTTTATATGTCTATTCTTTTTATTTTCTGTTTATTTATATCACATTGGAAAATTAAAATGTATTAGCCAAAAGTTAAAAAAATGACAATATTTTGTGGGGCATAAAATCGAAAAAGCAATGTCCTTTTTGTTTTCTTTTTAGTTGTGTCATAAAATGTGCAACCTAAAGAAAACAAATGAAACGGCAGTTTGGATGATTTATTATGAGTCAAATAATGCAGCCATAACCTTGAAATGAAAAAGCTTTTCGGCTAATGCTATTTAATTTTCAAATTTAATATTTCAAGTAGAACTATTTGCTGGGCATCTTTTGAGAATTAAATCTTAAACGTCCTTTTCTTTTTCATATTAATTAAGTCAGAATAAGCAGTCTTGAAGAAGGAAAATGAAAATGCAGTTTGGATTACTTATCAATTTTATTGATTAGTCAAATAATGCATCTATGACCTTAAAATGAAAAAGCCTTACTGCTAATGCATTTTAATCTTCAAAGTTGACATTTCAAATTGAATTTTGTTAACTGTTTGCCGGGGCAACTTTTGACAATTAAATCTTAAACACCCTTTTCTTTTTCTTTTTAATTGAGTCACAGAATAAGCAGTCGTAAAGAAGAAAATGAAAATGCAGTTTGGATGACTTATTTATTATATTTATGACTCCAAAAATGCAGCTTTTTTCAGAAAATGATGAAGCATTTCTGTAAATCCATTTCAATTTGGATTATGGTCCATAATTGCTTCCATTTACAGCCGGTAGGTGGCGGTAATGCAACGCTCCGCGGTCTGTAAACTGTCAGTGAACCCTGACAAGAAGAAGACAGACGGAGACGGACACGGTCGACTGGACTGTGAATGGACGAGAGATGGCAGAGGGAAGTGACGGAGGAGGAGGCGAGTTAGGAGAGATGGAGGTAGGTGGCGGGGGATATGAAGGTGTTTGGAACATCGTTAGGAAGAATAAGCGGAAAAAGAAGGGAAACAAATCGGAGGTTAGCGATTCCGAAGGGGGAGCAATGGTAGCAAGGGAAAAAAGAGAATTATTTAAGGTAATCATAAGCCTTGCGCAAGAGGGAGCTTCATTCAGCGACTGGAATCCTATACGGCTTACTAAAGTCATTAACAAAGAAATCGGGGAGGTAAGGAGTGCTAAGACATTGAGAAATGGATCATTGCTGATTGTATGTAGGGATGGAGGACAACAAGGGAGAGCAATTAGAATGAATAAAACAGAGGGCAGAGGAGTGCATTGTACCCTGGCTAGAAGCAGAAAACTAGTCAGAGTTGTGACAGGGATTCCGGTAAGAGTAACTGAGGATGATGTGAAAGAAAATGTATCAAACGCAAACGTGAGTGAGGTTAAATGTCTGAAATCGAATAGAAATGGAATTAAAAGTGACAGTCTCTCAGTCATGGTCACGTTTGATGAAGAAAAACTCCCGGAAAAAGTATTCATCGGGGACATGTGCTATGATGTGAGACCATATGTTCCCCCACCCTTAAGATGCTTTAAGTGCCAGAGATTTGGACATGTAGCGGCGGTTTGCAAGGGAAAGCAAAGATGTGGCAGATGTGGTGGAGACCATGAATATGGCAAGTGTGATGAGGGGGCAAAACTGAAGTGTTGTAATTGTGGAGGGGAACATAGCTCAGCATACCGTGGATGCGAGGTTAGCAAAAAAGCAGCAGAAGTGCAGAGAGTCAGGGTTTCCCAGGGAGTGAGTTATGCAGAGGCAGCAAAAGTGGTTTCAGAAAGCGTTCAGGTAACAAAACAAAATGACTCTAAGAACAATGATGCAGAAAAGTGCAAAAAATGTGATAAGTTGAAGGAGGAAACTCTGCTAGTTAATAAAAATGACTTTGTATTGTTTATGGCAGATGTAATTAACTGTTCAGCACAGTCAAGGAGCCGAAATGAAAGGATCAAAATAATTGTCAAAGCAGCTGTTAGCAGATGTTAAAGACATCCTCAATGATGATACCCAACCATCTCAGACATGGAGTGGATCCTCTTAATGGTCCTGATCTTACTGCAGTGGAATGCAAGAAGTTTAATTGCGAATGGACAAGAATTTAAAAAATATATTGATAATTTGAGAGAGAGACCTAATGTTCTTTGCATACAGGAAACATGGCTGAAACCACAGTTGGATTTTATTATAAAGGGATATATTGCAGTTAGAAGAGATAGGGCATCTGGTAGAGGGGGAGGAGTTGCAACATTCATACAGAATGGAATAAAATATAAAAATATACAAGTAAACACAGATCATGAAGCAATTGTGATTAGGGTATGGACAGACAAATGTTCTATAGATATAGTTAATTACTATAATCCATGTGAGAAATTAAGTTTAGATGTATTAAACTATATTGGGGGATCAGTGCAAGACAGTGTAATATGATGTGGGGATTTCAACTCACATAATTCACTATGGGGAAGCAATAGCACAGATGCAAATGGTTTAGTTATTGAGGAATTTTTAGATGATCAAGGTTTGGTGTGTTTTAATACGGGGGAAGGAACACGATATAATAGCACACAAACGTAGAAACAGCAATTGACCTGACATTTGGAAATAGTGCAATAGCAGGTGTAAGCACATGGAGGGTGGTAAAAAAATACAACAGTGGGGAGCGATCACTATCCTGTGATGACTGCAGTTGGCACAAAAATTTGTTTTGAAAAGGAAAAGAAAATTCCTAGATGGAATTTGGGAAATGCTAATTGGGATGCTTTCCAAAAGATCAGTACAAGCAGGTTTAAAAAACTTAAAGAGGAGGACCAGGTGGATGTTAACATATTTAATGAGGACCTGGTTAATGAAATAATTCAATCTGCTGAGGAGGCAATCCCTAAAAGTGCAGGAGCTATACACACCAAGAACGTACCCTGGTGGAATAATGACTGTGGCAAAGCAATAAAAGCCAGGAATAAAGCATTTAGGCAACTCAAAAAATTCCATTCTCAGGATGCTCTGATGCAGTATAAAAGGGCCCAGGCAATAGTAAGGAAAACAATAAGAACACAAAAACGCACATTTTGGAGGCAATATTGCAGCAGTATTGGGAGTGAAGTACAACTGTCAGATATATGGGGCATGATTAGGAGAATGGGTGGGGTCAGAAGAAACTACGAATTACCAGTATTAAGCAGTGGGGACAAAATGGCTGTCAACAACTTAGAAAAGGCTGAACTTCTAGCCCAAAATTTTAGGAAAATTCACAGTTCAGAAAATCTCACAGAGGAGGCCAGGCAGGGTAGAATTAGAGCCTTAATAAGGAACCTCAACATATTGGAAAAAGTGGAGGTGTCAGGAGATCCGTTAGACCTGCTTTTAGTATGTTTGAGCTGAGAAGAGCTATTAATAATGCTCGTCAAACTACCCCTGGAAAAGATGGTGTATGCTACAAAATGTTGGAACACCTGACCGAAGATGCACTAGCAATAGTGTAGAGGTTGTTCAATAGAATTTGGGAGTGTGGTCAACTTCCCTCAGTGTGGAAACAAGCTATAATAGTACCAGTTCAAAAACCAGGAAAGGACCCCTCAGATCCGTCTAGCTACAGACCTATTGCCTTGACATCACATCTGTGTAAAATAATGGAACGAATGGTCACAGAAAGATTAATATACTTCCTAGAAAGTAGAGCTCTTATGTCTCCATATCAAAGTGGTTTCCGTAGGGGTCGGAGCACAATGGACTCAGTACTGTGTTTGGAGTCAGACATCAGGAAAGCACAGACCAATAAGGAGGTGGTGATAGCTGTCTTTTTTGATGTTGAAAAAGCATATGATATGCTCTGGAAAGAAGGTCTTCTCATTAAATTAAAATCACTGGGAATTGGTGGGAGGGCCTATAACTGGGTGTTGGATTTTTTAATCAATAGGAAAATACAGGTAAGAGTAGGGGCAGAATACTCCAGTATATATGACGTAGAGAATGGTACTCCACAAGGTAGTGTATGTAGTCCATTGCTATTCAATATAATGATTAATGATATATTTTCTAAGGTAGAACAAAATGTAGGGAAATCTTTGTATGCGGATGACGGGGCTCTGTGGGCAAGAGGCCGCAATGTAGCTCATGTAGGTGGGAAAATACAAGCTAGCAATACTTGAGGTGGAGGGATGGACAAGTAAGTGGGGGTTTAGACTATTGGTGGCAAAAACACAGGTGATATGCTTCTCAAGATGAAATAAAATTACACCACTCTCATTAAAACTGTATGGACAACAACTTGAACAGGTTAAAGTCATCAAATTTCTTGGGGTCTGGTTTGATGAGAAGCTTACATGGAGCACTCACTTAGGTAAAGTCGTGAGTAAAAGTAAAAGGGTCCTGAATGTGCTGCGGTGTCTAGCAGGACAGGATTGGGGAGCAAATAGATCATCTCTACAAAATATACACTGGGCGCTCATGAGATCGATATTTGACTATGGGTGTATAGCTTATATGTCAGCAGCAGAATCACATCTTAAGAAGCTGGATGTTCTGCAAGCTCAGGCCCTGAGAATCTGCAGCGGAGCATTTAAAACATCACCAGTGTCGGCGATGCAGGTGGAAATGGGAGAGTTGCCTCTGCAAATTAGGAGAGTTAAACTAATGTTGGCATACTGGGTCAATCTCCAAGGGCATTGTGATAAACATCCTGCCAAGAATATCTTAGCTGACTGCTGGGAACACAATGAAACTAATTTCAGGAGTTTTGGTTGGATTGGTGACGTCAAGGTACGAATCATAGGATTAAGTAATTTACAGTACAGCCCCACAGTCCCAATCTCTTACATTCTGCCTTGGTTATTCCCTTTGCCAAATGTAGACCTTAATATACATCAAGAATTGAAAGAAAAATCAGGAAAACATCCTATCCATGGCGTATAGTCCAGAATTATTTTGACCAGCATTTCTCAGATTCAGTGTTTATTTTTACAGATGGATCCAAAGATCCAGATACAGGGTGTGCAGGCGCAGCTGTATATATCCCAGTGAGTGACACATATATTAAGAAAAGGGTATCAGACCATCTCTCAGTATTCACCACAGAGCTGTTGGCTATACTATTAGCATTACAATGGATAGAGGAGAAGGAAATACAAAAAGCAGTTATTGCATCAGATAGTTTCTCAGCACTATCAAGCATTAGTTCAGGCAGATCAGCATTCAGAATGGATAAAATCAATGAAATATTCCTAATAATGTACAGAATGAATGTTAAGGGCATATTCACACAGTTCGTCTGGGTCCCTGCTCATGTGGGTGTGGAAGGAAATGAGCAGGTAGATATTCTGGCCAAGCAAGCACTCCGAATTACACAGGTAGACATGCAAGTTCCACTAAGCAAAGCTGAAGTTAAGTCATTCATCAGGCAGTATACAATATCTACATGGCAAGAAAATTGGGACATCAGTGAAACCGGAAGGCACCTACATCAAATACAAAAGCATGTTGGTGATGGGAGGAAGGTGGGCTTCAAACGTAGGGAAGAAAGCATTATAACATGTCTGAGAATAGGTAATACAGGTCTCAATCACACATTACACAAAATAGGCAAGCACCCTACTGGATATTGCTCACACTGAAACCAGCCAGAAACAGTTGAACATGTACTACTTCACTGCAGGAAATATGATATCCAGAGGAAGAAGCTTAGTCAGTCATTAAGGGAGGCAAAACACCATGATATTACACTAACAGGACTTTTGGGGAAACCAGCAGGCAAGATACAATTGTTAAGTTCATTAAAGAAACTGAGTTAAATAACAGAATTTAGTTTTTTTTTTTTTTAAACTGCCTAATCTCTTGTTCACACTCCAGTCCAGTTGGTGGCGGTAATGCACCATAAGTTGGTTTGCCAACCGCCAATAAACCCCACAGAAGAAGAAGAAGAAGAAGACGAAGAAGAAGAAGAAGACGTACACAGTCAAAATGGCGGCCTCGGTAGAAGATGAATTTGAGGATGCGCCCGATGTAGAGCCGTTAGAGCCCACACTGAAGAATATCATCGAGCAGAAATCTCTGAAATGGATATTTGTAGGTGGAAAGGGTGGTGTGGGTAAAACTACGTGCAGGTGAGTTTGCAGGAAAATGTCGGTTCTCTTCCGTGTATTACCTCAAGCTACGTCGCTAGATGTGACAGCTACTGTATGTAGCTTTATGCCAATTTGATGTTTGTACGGTGTGAAGTGATTAACAACATTTACGGGATTGGGTCGTGATAGATTAGTACTTGGAATATGGAAACCAAAAACACATTTAGTTTCCCAACGCAGCCACTAATTCCAAGTATGTAGAGCTAACGAACAACACTGCTAGAGTTCCTAAAGGTCCTGGTTACATGATGATAGGTCTGTTCTTCTCAAAGTTGAACTTTGATGGCTCGATATTATCTAGAACTAAAAACAATCCTGCCAAAATGCACATTTATACAGACAGAGAGAGTGTGTGATTACCAGGTATCAGTATGGCGTCATGATCCGTCTGTCAGACTCTACGTTGATAATCTATGAGAGGTATGAATAAAGATCATGTAGAAGAGGAAGGTTAACACAGACAAACTCAACAGGAAATTAAATTTTCTTTATTACAATACGTTTTTCAAGCCAAGCTAGTTGTCACTTTGCTGTGAAATTGATAGTTTTTCAGCTAAATAGTAACGTAAACAAGGAGACTCATTTGTTTCTGATTCAAGCGGTTTTACAACAGCTAAGTACTTGCCTTAACCCTTCGACTGGCATTGTAACCGTACGGTTGACTTTTTGCTGCCATACCATTATAATAGTCTGAAAGTCCACCTTTGTCTACGTTTCCTTATTCACCTCTCTGAATAGCGTGCACTGGTTGGCGCTGCTGTACATGAATATAATTGTTTGAAAATCAGAAAAAAAAATTGGAAGTCAATGGTTGCTGCATAGCTCCTCAGAAATCTAACAGTAAGAGTGTACTTCGGAGTAAGAAAAAGTCTTCTCACATATAGATCCTTTAACAATCATAATGTAGTTGAATGTAATAAGTTTGGCCATAACAAATGTATCTATGCTTCCTTAGAAAACTGGATCAACCGGCACATATCTAAATGTTGCTCTTTGTGACGTTTTCATACGAAAAAACAGAAATTTTGTTGCAGAAATAAGAAATCCATTCACACCAGGATAACCCTTAACAAGCAAGCCAACCACCCGATTGGGTAATCTGAAAAATAAAAGCTAAAAAGTTGCTAAATGAAGAGGCAGAGCCACAATTTTACCACCAAATAATTTGTTGCAAATGTATTTCTTAGTTTGGAAGTCAAAGGGTTTCTGACATCTTTGTCCTTGTCAGTCAATATTAAACAGTAATCATAAGCACCAATTAGCCAGCATTAAAACCTCAAATTAATTCATAGGTTAATGTTCTTCTATGTTACTTCAGAGAATGTATTAGAAATCCTTGTTTGTCCAGAAGTAATAATAAATTTTTCAGGAGCAGATGTACACCGTGACATTAACAGGACGGGAATGGAAAGAAAAGTCAAGAAATTAAATCATCATGTCCATCTCAGGCAGGTGGTGAGGAGTTAGCTGTAACACAGGTTGAACCTGACTTTGACATGGTCTCAATTTGAAGCTGCACGTCTCTGGATCTTTTTACAGTAATCAGGGGCAATTTGACTGACAGGCAAATTTTTCAGGGTAATGCTGTGACACTTTTCCAACTGAAAGTGTAAAGTTATATATAACAGTTCTTTACACCAGCCCCAAAGCTGGTGTAAAGCCTTACACCAGCTTTGGGGCTAATTCAGTAATTATTTGGAACAACTCACACTCTGTGTTAATAAAAGTAAGTAACAGTATTTTATAATATTCTGACATGTAGAACAAAAGCCACCTTTTACAGTGATATCAGGCTCATGAAGAAAATGGGAAATGCTTCTGGTTTATCACAGTCATCGTAAATGTCTTGAGTTGAGCTGTACTGGGCACGTTGAAAGCATATAACTCAAAAGTATAAAGTTAAAGTACTTAATGTTACTTTTGCATGTAGTGGATGGCAGAAGATATCTGCAGATAACTGCCTTAAAATTGATTATCATATTGGTAGGTATGAAAATTTCAGCCAATATTTTAGAAATATAAATTGTCTATAAACCTCCAATATTGTGTCTGTAATATTGGCAGAATGTACAAACATACCCTGTCTGCTCAGGTCATCATCACTGAATGTGCACTTTTATTAATAGGAGTTTAAATTAGTAAAGAACAAAACATTGTTTACTTGTGTCAAATGTGTTTTTAACACAACAGGACTCTAATACTGAAAAGAAACAGGTCAGTTTAAGTTATGACTGAACACCCTGTGAGATGATGAACCATAGTGTGTAGTTGATGCGTTTTTCCATAATAAAACTCCATAGTCCTTGATCTTCCCTTTGGAGAGTTTACTTGGAGGTTTTCTTTGCATTACAAAACAATACTGTGTAATAAAATAGTGAAAACAAATTTATACCCAGTGTGAACATGGTCAAAAACTATTGTGCTCTGCAAGTCCCACAGCTTCACTAATTACACAAAAAACCCCCATACACCTCACGTTACATGTCTAATCCAATAAGAGAACTGCAGTAGTTATCAGATTGAAATAAACTTTTATAATAAAACTATAGAACTGTTAAATCTCTCCTAATTCTAATCACGAAGTTATTTATCAGATTATCTGTAGTGCACAAATGCACACACACACACATATATATATATATATATATATAATATAGAGTGTGTGTATATATGTATGTATATATAATAATTATTGTTATTATAGCCTGTGCTTTATCAAAAATAATTGCATTTTCAAGAATCAATCAAGAATCAAGACTCCATTATTGTCATTATGTGGGGACATGACCAAATTTCGGGCGGTGGCTCTCAGCAGAGGTAGTCAAAAAATATAAAAATACAGTGAGCCAGCACTCAAATACACAATATAAAAATAGAATAATAAGAAATAGAGAATATTTTATAGCCAGTGCTCAGGTAAACTTTGAAAATTCAGCATTTTTGCTTAGAGAAAAAACTTGACACATGCATGCATCCTATCTGTCACTTCTGCTCACTCTAGAGTACAGAGCACTTACCATAAAACATCACCTCACCACTTTTATTCTCGGCAGCCTCCTGTTTTACAGACTTTTCCTGTTTTTTTTCCCCAGCTGTAGTTTGGCTGTCCAGCTTGCTGCTGTGAGGGAGAGTGTCCTCATCATCTCCACTGATCCTGCTCATAACATCTCTGATGCTTTTGACCAGAAGTTCTCAAAGGTGCCTACAAAGGTCAAGGGTTATGACAATCTCTTTGCAATGGTAAGTTTGACAACTGTAAGCAGTTAGCCAGTAAAAAGTGACAGAGAACGCTCCCATCTGCAGCCAGTTTTCAGAAAGAACAGTGAGCGACTGCCCTGACAACCACAGACTCATGGAAAGCATATTATTCTTCTTCTTATTATTATTATTGTTATCATTATTTGGTTGTGAATAGACTTTTCCTGTTGTAACATGCCACAATATCCTATATCATGTGTTTTGAAGTTTAAACGCAGTATTCTGAAACTTATTTGGCTAAGAAAATAAAAATAAAAGTTAAACATTTGTATCCAAAGGGCATCTCAGAGTTTTTTTAATTCCCTGAATAAGATCAGAGCCACTTCAGTGTCATGAGGAAGTCCTTTCCACAACAACGTCTTTATCACAGATCACTCATGTGGAACAAACCGAATTGCTTTCGGCTCTAAAGTCAGTTGCAGTTAATAAGGACCCTGTTTGTGATGTGTTTGTGGGGATGCAGGAGATTGACCCAAGCCTGGGTGTGGCAGAACTGCCTGATGAATTCTTTGAAGAGGACAACATGCTCAGCATGGGCAAGAAGATGATGCAGGAAGCCATGAGCGCCTTCCCTGGCATTGACGAGGCCATGAGCTATGCAGAGGTCATGAGGTGAGAGTTGATCCTCTTTCGCAGTAGTATAACTAAGCAAATAGTTCCTGATATCATACTGATGCCAAGGTCAACGCAGACCGCATGATTTGTTTGACTGCTAAAGTTGTCATTGTGTCAGATAAGGCAGGGGTGGGCAACCAAGATGACCAAGAAGTTCACACATACATACATACATACTGTCAGGCACTCTCAATGTGGAAAAAATGTATAAATAAAAAAAAAATAGCAAATATAAAGCTTCAAAAATGGATTATAACAACATTAATATATTTTACTTCAAACACATTTAGAAATTAGTGATTTAATGAGCATGACACATAACTGAGGCTAATTTAAGCTGCTTTTTAATGCATTAAGATAATGAATGTTTACCAGTTTTTAAAGCACAAATATATTACATTTATCATTGTTTCTAAATATAATCAGGGTTCCCGCGGGGTCTTAAAAAGTCTTAAAAGCATTGAATTTATGAATTTGGAATTAATACCTTAAAAAGACTTGAAAAAGTCTTGAATTTTGATATCTGGGCCTTAAAAAATGTGCTGTATGTAACTTCTCTAAAGCCCTGTAAAATCTGTGATCACGGAATCGCGGACGGAATCACAGAATTAGACATTAAACGTGGAATTCAATATAAACACGGAATATCACGGAAACGGCCGACATTTTGTGTATGTGTTTTTTTCTGAATAAAAAGAAACGTACCTTTCAGGAAAATGTCCCGAGGGGGATCACTGAGGCTGCGGACAATGCACGCTTCACTTCCCTTCCCCCTTCTCCCTCCCTCATTAACGATGTCAACATCACACAGCGGCTTTCTGAGGCACCGGCTGACCCTGCGTTCACATCAACAGCAATCTGTGCGTCCTCAGCGTCAAGCTGCCATTCATTTTCAATGATCGCTGGCGTTGAGGGGCGACAAGCGGCGCGACATGAGCGACATGAGCGACCCGAGCGACACGAGCGACCTTGAGCGGCGCGTAAAAGAAGCTCCGAAACTCCCGGCTAACTCCAGAGTACAGGGCAGAGCAGTTTGCCAACGATTATTATGTGTCAGGCAATCAAATGCTTTGCAAATTTTGTCCACATACTGTTGACTGGACACATAAAGATATCTGTGAGGACCACCTGAAGGGTGAGTGTCTATATTTCATTACTTTATACTGTGTCTCCGGGTTAAATTTGTGGAAAATACAAAAAAATGGAATTCTCAAAAAATTAAAACGGAAAAAACGGAATATGGGAAAATTAAAACGGAATTTGGGAAAAAATAACACAGATTTTATAGGGCCCTACTTCTCCGTATCGCATTTCTCATCAAAAGTTTCATTTGTCAACCACCATTATATAAATAAAGTAAATAATGTACATAATGTAAATAAAGAGCGGCGAAACCAGTGGGGTTCAGCCGTGCTTTATTTCTAAAACCAATGCGGTTCCACCTTTGCCGGTGAGACTGTGACATAGGCCGAGAAATAGGTCTTAATTTTTGGTATACATGGTCTTAAAAAGGTCTTAAAAAGACTTGAATTTAACTTGAAGAAACCTGTAGGAACCCTGATAATTTTTACTAAGACTCTCTGTTGTATTTTGATGCTTCATAAAGATATTTAGAGATACAATCATAGCAAAGGAAATTCTTTAATGACTTGTAAAAAACAAAGTAATCTAAGGTTAGTAGGAATTTTATCACCTATCCAATTTGTGCATTATCTAGTCCTAGTTATTCATGATGAATCAGATTTAGCAGTAGTTTTTATGTTTTTCTTCATATTTCGAATCTCTTTTTTTTTTTTTTTTTTTGGAATTGATTGGTGGGCTGTATTGAGTGAGGTGAAGGGCCACATGTTGCCCACCCTTGAGATAAGGCTATGGGGCCATGGAATTGCACTGTAACTTGATAGGCAGAAATAACAGGCTACACATTATGACCAAAGTAATGATGTATTTGGAAGAAGGGGTGACACCGAGGACAGTTAACAAACACACTGTATATGCACAGCTTCACTTTGTTTGTTGGTCTTTCCAAATATTATGATGTGTTAGCTTAATGCTAATGCTACTAGCAGTTTCACACCAGGCTCCCATCTCGCCATCATTCCTCTTTTTACAGTCTGTTATAGTAGTTGCTCTGCAAAACATAAAGGCACAAGTGCTCTTTTCAGAACATATCAAACTTCTGTCTTTTAGTTTCATCTTTAAGCGTCGACTTCATCATCCTTTGGCTGTGCCGTTCGGTTTGTTTACTCTGATTCTCAGGCATTCAAAGGTCTCGTTGGTCAACTACACTGGTGTGATGGGACCGCACAAGATGGAGCGACCAATGTCAAAATTCTATGAACATTAGTTTGAGCTATATGCCATGAAGTCTAACCCGGCATAAGTCAATATTTCTGTCTGTCTTCACTCAGGTTAGTGAAGGGAATGAACTTCTCCGTTGTGGTCTTTGACACTGCCCCTACTGGTCACACACTGCGGTTACTTAACTTCCCTACCATTGTGGAGCGTGGTTTGGGTCGCCTCATGCAGATAAAGAACCAGATCAGCCCTTTTATTTCCCAGGTGAGGAGAGGAAAGATCTAAATGCACTACAGCGCAATTGTTTTACACCAAACAAAAGGACGACTGCCAGTGTTCTGTTTCTGTCACTGTGACTGTCTAGATGTGTAACATGCTTGGTCTGGGTGACATGAATGCTGACCAGCTGGCCTCTAAGCTGGAGGAGACCCTGCCTGTCATTCGCTCAGTCAGTGAGCAATTCAAAGATCCAGTAAGTAGCATTTTAAACACATTACTCGTATTTTATTAAACCCAATGTCTGCCAGTGTCAATGCTGTATTATGTTTAAGTGATTGTTCAGTGAAGTTAAAAAACCCTGTTTTTTCCTTTCTTTTAAGAAGAATCTTTGCCCATATGTACAAAGTCTATATTTGTTTTGATTTTCATCTCAAACTGTTACAAAAAAAAATAGCATGATCAGGGGTATGTATACTATTTTAATGTGGCCGTGTGCACCAGGGTGCCTCAACATTACAATGTGTAGTGTTTTAAGTGATATATGAGCTAAAAGCAATGTCTACATTAGTGTTAAATATTGACAGCACTTTTTAAATATAGTCTTAGGTATAGTATTTTGCCTACAATATCTTTTAGTTGTAGTCATAATTTAGTCATCTAAATTGTTTTAATTTTAGTCTACTTTTAGTTGATGAAATTTTACAACATCTCAGTCGATGAAATCTTCTGTAAATTTAGTTGATTGAAATATGAAGTGTAAAGTGTGAGGCATTTTTTACGTTTCCTTGAATGTCTGAAGTTATATTTTTCTCTTGGATAAAATGAAACCTCTAATAACCCTTTATTGAATGCTCGTGAAGTTTTTTCCTTATTGTTTCATCTGCTTTTATTTGGATTTCACTTTATATATATTTACAGTATATGTAAATGTGTGTCTACATATGTCCATACATGCCAGGTATAGATGCATGTAGGCATAAGTGAATATGTACACGTAGAAATATCAGTTGGAATATGGATATACATATGTTCAGTGTGTTTTTAGACCTGACAATTCTGTTCTTTTTGTCAATTTAATTGTTTTCAATC
This sequence comes from Cetoscarus ocellatus, assembly GCA_037902135.1. NCBI lineage: Eukaryota > Metazoa > Chordata > Actinopteri > Labriformes > Labridae > Cetoscarus > Cetoscarus ocellatus. The sequence continues at coordinate 2,201,466 of JBAMNC010001240.1, forward strand.
CCATGACTGTCTCTATATATCACTCCATTCTTTCTATTTCCTATTTATTTATTTCACTGTTACATTTTATTTTTTCATTCACTTATTCATTGGTTGTAACTTCTTTTGTCATTATTCTCCTGGTCTCATTTTATGTTATTTTATGTTTCATGGGTATTTTTGTTTGGGTTCTGCAGGTTATAGTTTGATTTTTTTTGTCTGTGTTCTTGGTTCGTTTCTTTTGTGCTTTAGTTCTTGTGCTTTGTACTGATGTCTGTTTTTGTTTGTTGTCAAAGCACCTTGTTTTAAAGAAGTGCTTTATTAGCAAAGTTACTATCATCATTGATGCCACTAGGTTCTGCCCCATGATGGTCAAACATGTTCATGTCAAACTTGTGCCGGGAAAGCCTTAGGATTAGGGATGCACGATTTTGGATTTTTGCAGATATCCGATATGCTGATCTTTTGTAATTCATTATCGCCAAAACCAATATTTCTGGTCAAGAGCACAAGCTCTGTACTTTACAAAAATGGCCTTGTTTCTTTCAGTGTTGCAGTTTATTTTTGTGAGGAACAGATGTAAAACAAGAAAAACAGCATTTAATTCTTGCAAAAATGAACCCCTCCTATCGTGCATCCCTACTCAGGATTTTCATTGAAGCATTTTAAAAATGTATATATTTTTTTCTCTGAATGCTAGTCAGACAGTGTTTGCCATTACATCCCCCTGTAAAAATTGAAACTGTTTTAACTCAGCCTTTATAATAATATCTTTACTTATTTTAATGTGCCTGTCTAATATCCTAAATAAATCAATACTTGTAAAGTAATTAGAGAAAGATTTTATTGAAAAACTCTGTTATTGTGCTCAGACCTCTCTCCTCCATTCTCTCCTGATGACCTTTAGGAACAGACGACCTTCATCTGTGTGTGTATTGCTGAGTTTCTCTCCTTGTACGAGACAGAGCGCTTAATACAGGAGCTGGCCAATTGTCGCATTGACACACACAATATCATTGTGAACCAGCTAGTTTTTCCTGACTTGGAGAGGCCCTGTAAAATGTGTGATGCTCGCCATAAAATCCAGTCAAAGTATCTAGACCAGGTAAGAGTCACTGTTGTCCAGATGCAGTTTTTTCATTCATTTCTTTTGCATCAATAATTCTCAAACCTTTCCACACAGATGGAGGACCTTTATGAAGATTTCCACATAGTGAAGTTACCGTTGCTGCCCCATGAAGTGAGAGGTGCTGACAAGGTTAACACATTCTCTAAACAACTTCTGGAGCCCTACAAACCCCCAAATAAATGATTGCCCCTGTGCAGGATTTCTCTTTTCCACCTACAGACCCCATCAATGTTGTCAATATTCACCTCTGCTGATCTGAGCTCCCTCAACCAGCCTCAAACCCTGCAATAAGATCCCCAAGTTAATCCACTCGTTTATCATCCTGTCAGTTAAAGCAGAGCACTGCTATTGCAACACGCACGCTGTTGTTAACAGGGAGCTAATTAAACTACACATTAACATAACCTGCTGTGCTGTCAGAGATGTAAGACAGTACAAATTAGTGCTGTATTTCTGTATTGACCTCCTTTGACCTTTATCATATCCTCTGTGTGGCAGTCGTATCATTCCTTATCAAAGCATTTCTCTACAGACATGTATCCTTTACCATCCTGTGCCCTGTCAGTCCTCAGCTGTAAAATCTGAGTGTTCATGAAGCCAGGATTAAATCGTTCTCTGATGGTTGTTTTTTTGATCTTTTCTAGAATTAACTTTTCAGAGAGTTTCAAAAAGACTGATTGACCCAATTTTCAGTTATTGAAATCCATCTCTCACTCATTGAAAGTTGACTTGAATGTTTTATTAAAGACATGGCATACTGAAAGGAAATTAAAAAAGGGGGCTAAAAGATAAAACAATGTTTGGCTTTATGACATTTTCTTCTTGTCATGTCCTTTTTTATTACAACACAGAAAACATGAGCACTTTCAGTTGTGCTCTTCCAACTTACCAAGTCAGCGTAGCAGACTCATCTTTACACTTCAAGGTGTAAATGACGCTACCTCACCACAATTAGATAGCGTTCCAAGTAAAATGACATTAATAATAGGGGTGCACGATATTGGATTTTTGCCGATATTCAATATGCCAATATTTTTTAATTCATCATCACCAATACTGATATTTCTGGTCAAGAGCACAAGCTCTGTACTTAACAAAAATGGACTTGTTTCTTCAGTGTTACAGTGTATTTTTGTGAGGAACAGATGTAAAACAAGAAAAACAGCATCTAACTCTTGCAAAAATTAACCCCTTGATTTTTAAATGTACCCATGCTGCGATGAGGAGGTGTATCAATATTGTACATTTGTGTAATTTGCTGATATATCAGCTGATGTATGCTGATATATGGCCGATAGGTGTGGCTGATACATTGGCTGTAAATATCTGCAAAAAATTTCAGTATCAGCCGATACCGATCCTGAACTTTTTAGGCTGATATCGGCCGATACTGATATCAAACCGATAATATTGTGCATCCTTAACTAATAATTACTTTTGGCACTAACCATGACCTCAGTTCTCGGCCACTGATGTGACCCAAGGCAGTATGTGACTACTAACAGCTCAGATCTGTGGATATGAAGGCAAATATGTGACGGGACTGTTGGTGTCCAAACGGCTTAAGAGATTTTACTGATCATCTGAACCCTGTTAGCAGGTGGCCATGCAAAGCCCTTCAAGCAGTTTTTGTCCTTTCTGTCTACACAAACTATTGAAGAAGTTAGTAGCCTTATATAGTACTTTGTTAAAAGTTATATTGAATGTTAAACAAATATGTGGTGAGTTGAAAGAGTGAAAATATCTTTTACAAGTGGACAGAATACTGTCAACTGAATACTGTCATTGTACTGGAGCAGGAACATTAAAAGGACAGGTAAATACATGTGAAAAGCATGTTCTTTCCCTCATATTGTAAATGCTAAGTTGATATAGGATTCAGTTTACTTAATTTTATTTCAGTTTTATTATGAGGATGAATTAAAAAATTTGCTATAGAGCAGAGTTGTTTGTGGTCATTTCTGTTACCTAATTTCACAATCTCAAATCAAGTGAGCGGTTGCAAACAGTCCTGTATTTGCAGAATTACCAGGCTGATCAGACAGCACCTTGCCTCTGATGGAGGATAACTCGCTCATTTAATTACCAAATCAAATGTCTTGACAGTGTCTTTCAAGCAGTCCAGCCACAGGATCTACCTCTGCCTCTGCAGTGAGAGCCCAGATTTCTAAAAATGTCACTGATCAAATTTGGGCATTAAGACATGTTGAGTTTGAGCCTCAGATGCTGCTCAACAAGGGGGAAAACAAAGCTGTGCGGGAGGGCATGCATTCGTTTATAAAAAATATTCCTTTATTAGTCCCACAGGGGGAATTTCCAAGTTTACAGCAGCGATAAAATACAAAGAAGAAATATAAAGAAAGAAACTGACGAATGAAAATAAAATAAAATATATAAGTAAGTGGTGTTTACAGCTGTTATGTACATGTTTGATATATTACAGTTGGAAAATTGAAATATTATACAAATAAATGTTTATTGCATACTAGAGAGGTTTTTGTTGTGGAGTCTAACAGCTGCAGCAAGGAAGACCTTATGTGGGTGTTATATGATATTCTGGTCAGTTCTGGCTGTTTTTCAGGGATCTCAAAATATCAACTCATGGTTAAACAGGTTTGCCATTCCCATTAAATGAGATGAAGTTGAGACCTCAAGAGAACAAGTTAGATGTACTTGTTTTTAATGAATGTATGACCTGAAACATAAATGTAAGTCCACTTAAAGCACAACTCAATGCAATGTACTGAACATTTAGCCATATTTTTTCACGGTCACCCAATTCTCAACTCACTGAAAACTGCTCTGCACCTGCCTTTAGGGGCCTCCCCAGGCTGAGAACCAGCGCGTTACGACAAAATATTCAGATTAAAACTAATGTTTTCATTCATCATCTTTGAAATGCAAAATATGGGAAAATTTGGCCAGGTGGGTCCTATTTTTCGTAGTCAATTTTCAAACAAATGTAATGGTGTGAATCTCAAGACGCTAAATTGTGTTAATCAATCCACAGATAAAGAGAGAGGATTATATGTGTTGTTGCACTGATAAAAAGAAAGTCTGCCATATTATCCAACCTTAATGCATGCAGCATAGGAGGTCCTTATTTCTTTCTTAAGATCCTAAAAGAGGTCGAAATTATCATCGCAAGGGACAGACCACCTCTCATCTAGGCACATTTATGTACAGAGAGGAGAATCAGATGGAAATAAAATATTACATTGCTAGATTTAACCTTTGAAAAAAACTCAGATGTAAGATTTAAAATCTTACCTTGATAGCTGCACTGGCAGTACTGAGGTAAGGGAAGCCTCAAGGGTATACTTGGGGAAATTGTTAAAGCGTACTGAAACAAGTAGAACATTTTAGAATGACTAAAGCTTTAGAAAGGGCATGATTCTAGACCTGTCAAAATGCTCTCTGGGGAGAAATATAGAGAATTCTGCAAATAGACTTAATTTACATGAGATTAAAAAAAAAACATTCAAGTGGTAAATGTGTGACGAGCCATTATAAAGGGGTATAAAAAAGTATGAAACTACAAGCTACAAAGTTAAAGGGGAAAAACCTTTTCTTTTACTATACCATTATTCTAGCTAAGGGTATAAACAAAGTATTTCAGAAATATTTTGACCAACTATTTTTGGCTGTTAACAAACAACAAGAGGACACAGAACAGTTTCTCCTAAACATACAGGGACCAATAATGCAAGGATGCAGCTGGATTTTGATTCTTCCAACAGAAGCTGAGAAAAGGAAAAGTTTTTCTCTACTGAACAATGAGAACTAGTCTGGCTATGAAAACCCAGTGGATCAAATTAAAGCTTTAATAGATATTCTGGCATCAATATTGCAAATGTTTTATGAGGGACGCGCAACCTCAACTTTTAACAAAGTTACTTCATTGATCCCAAAGCAAAGCAGAGACCTCATACATCTAAAATGAAGCTTGATGAATCTCATTTGTGAAATTTATTGATTAATGTCCTGGCCACACATGTAAAATGGGTATTGCCGGTGTTGTGCCAAGGTACAGGTGCAGACCACTCTGGGGTTTCTGGCAACCAGCTCCCTCCAGCAGGAATTAGCCAACAGGTTTGTGTTTGATATGATTTACCATATATTACATACATACATACATTACATACATTTTCTGTCTGAAGCCTTTTTTTGAGTTTGATACAATACAGTTAAATTCTGTCCTTAGGTCTGGGATATTGCAACAGATCCGGTTGGCCCATTATAATGTAGGCAAATGCTAAGGGCACTGTGGCCTCCAGGGGGCGCCACAAAATTTAGAAAAAAATCACCTTCAGTATAATTTTATTAAAACTAGTTATTACTATTCACTCTTAAAATGGAAAAGCTCGCATTGATTCAAATGTAAAGCAATGCCCAATTAATATTTCTATAAATGATAATACCAAATAAGTCTAAAGAGTTATTTGATGTAGTTTTTGTATATAGGTTAGTTACAGCATAGTGTAATGTAGCCTATGTCTGGAGTTACTGTGTGCAAACTGTGTGGTTATTTAAATTGTTTGATGTTGATTGTTGTATTTATAATTCATTACCATCATCATTATTATTACTATTATTTACTTATTTACAGGATTTTCATTTTGTAGTAAGGGTATTTTTATTGTATTTCAGATTTCTGTATTTATTTGTAATTTGATAAGCACGTAAATTGACATGTTTAGTGACCTTTTATCTTATAAATTAAAGAACAATGGTAAAAAGTCCAATTAGTTATCATTACTTAAAAAAAGCATGTAAACCGATTGCACTTAAAAAAAAAAATAAATAAAATAAAGACAACTAGTTATTTTACGATGTACTAACTGGAACTTCCTTCATAGAGTAGCCTACACTTACAAATGAGTTTAAGCAACTTAAACAATCAAGTAGAGTGTACTTGATAACTTAGTTTAGAATACTCTTGACTTAGTAAAGATTTCTCAGAATTACTATTTTAATCTACTAATTAAGAGCTCAGAGTGAAAATGTATTTGTTACTGTGAACCACAACAAATGTGCATACAATCAATGAACAAATGATTTGTTCCTCAAACATGGTTTTAACAGATTTAGTGTCACGGTGTCGTGGGTCAACACATGACCCATTCATCCTGTCACAGCAGTGTAGGAGCAGACTGCAGGCCATCAAAAATATTCATGAGGTACTTTGCAGTGACCATTCATGGTAACATGTGGGTGTGTAGAGGGCGGGATGTGCAGGTGAATCCCCCTGCTCAGTCTTTCAGGTGGACTGGGAGTTATAAAGGGAAAAATGCTTGCAGGTGTGCGCACGCACGGTTTTATAAACCAGATTATTTTTTGGCAAACGCCATTTTCAGCTTTTAGGCACATGTACACTTTAAGTATGGATCCTACAATGTTTTACAAATGAGGCCCCAGGTTATTCGGTCAGCTGTTGTCTTGCATAATTTGCGCCCTGCTTTCAAAAAGGACTGTAAGAAAGTGGTTTAAAGATACATATGAGCCAGAGCGATAATTTTAGATCCAAAGGACACTTTCAGTTTAAACAAAAGTTTTACACCTTAAGCGAGGACAGACGGGAAAAAAAGCCAAGATGGCAATGGGCAAAAACAGGCCCACGAGATTAAAAAAAAGCCCTTAGCAAAATGTAGTTTATTTAAGTGTACTCCGATTATACTTATTTTATACTAAAAGTGAGGCAGTATACTTGAAGTTTACTTTTTATATACTGTATTTTATATACTTAAGAACAGTATAATGAAGTATACTTGGCTTATACTGAAAAGTATAAGTATATTTCAAGTATATAAATAGTATGCTACAAGTCAAATGCTAAGCAAACTAACAAGTATACTTAAAGTATAACAAGTAAACTAATAAAATAGCAAAAATAGTATTTTTTAGTTTACAGAAGGATACCTAAAGTATGCTTCAATAAACTAAAATGTGGAACAGAAGTATATAACCAATGGCACTAGAGTGTGCTTGTGACATACTTTAAGTAGGTATACTTCAATAAAACGAAATGTTGACCAGAAGAAGGCTATATACCTTGTACACTAGTAATATATAGACTAATGTACTTGGTGTATACTTGAAAGTGTACCTTTGTAAACTTAAAATGACCATATAAAGTAAACTTAAAGTATACTTTGATAAACTTAAAAATGTACCAATTTAGTCCGAAGAAGTATTAAATTCGTATACTTTCTAGTCTACACTACAAGTACATAGTCCGTAGTATACTTGCTATACTCAAATATGCTTAATAAAATGAACTTCAAATACACTACTTTTTCCTAAGGGAGGGAAAATATCAATTATTCAATCAATCTTTATTTGTATAGCGTCAGTTCATAATGAGTGTTATCTAAAGGCACTTTAAAATAGAAAACTATGGGGTCTATAACAAAGAATATCGCATATGCTAAGATATAGATAAAAAATAAGAAAAAAATGAAGCCTACACATAAACTCAAACGATGAGGAAACTGAAGGGGGTAAATGCATGGACTCAAGCCCTCAGACAGCGCATTGTAAACAAGTGTGGTTATGGACATAAACTGGGTTTTTTTCTTCGAGGTAACTGAAACCCTGTTTAAAGGACGAGGGAGACCAAGTGGAAAAACCACTCCTGCCCTGTGTTGGTACAGTCAGACATGAATACATAGATTTAGTAGTTCCTTAGGTCGCAACATGTTAAGTTACAACTGCAACTGAGAAATTGGTTGTTGTTTTCATATCATTTAACACGAATATTTGCTCTGCTTCACTTGGTCCTGTTTCATAATCCTCTACTGTAGTATACGGCCCTGTGCGCTCCTGGTGCCCCGGCACTGCGGCCTGTCGCTTGTGGTCCATCACCGAGCAGCGCTGTCCCGGTCGGGGGCCGCGCTAACGAGCTCCTCCTCCTCGTTTTGGGGATTTACCCCGGGGCGCACTGACCACTGGACGCACCGAGGAGGCTCCGAGGATTACTGCCATGCAACCAACCGAGCCTCAAGTTAACCGAGCTGACGCCAGGGGGTATCAGAGTTATGAGCTCTGTGCAGAAACACCAGTGGTGAGCATCGACAGTGGCTCAGAGGGCAGTGCACTGATAGGTGAAAATATGAAGCTCCAGTGGTCACAATTACGCACAGTGATACGCTGAGCATTTGGGAAAGACAACAACAGGTAAGATGGCACTTCTTTGAATCATGATTTATTAAAAACATGACTGCTTGTGTAATTCCATGTTGTGCATACTCTGAGTCTCTAACTTCTAAATGACCAGAGAAGGGTTGTGGAGGATTAAACAATCCGTGGCACCTGACATGAGCATCAACCACACGTGTCATCAGAAAACTGCATTTCTTACAGCTCTTTCACTGACTATACCTGCCTGGCTGTCACCAATGACTGTCACATACACAGCCAGAGTTGCAAACGCCCGTTTTTGTGGCTTCTCCAAGCTGCTTCTGGCATGGAAAGGCAGCATTTACAAAGTCCTGTATAAAGAGTTCCTGGCTTTCTTTGCCATGTATACAGCCATCAGCATCACTTACAGGTAAGACTGAGGGGACAGCTTCAGGACATGTTGTGCTTTATAAACGACCTGTTACAAATAATTGTGTATCACTTTCACTGTTTTAGATATTTCCTGTATGAGGAGCAGAAGAGGTATTTCGAGAAACTGGCTATATATTGTAACCACTACGCCAGTCTCATCCCCATGTCGTTTGTGCTGGGTAAGTCAAGGGTCCTTGTTTACTGTGATATATGCGTCTTTGCTTTCAGGACTCTGAATTGTCAAGATTTGCAAGTTCACAAGAGGGACCTTTAATGACTGAACTTTTCAGCCTTCAGATCAAATTGTCAGAGACCAGGGACCTCCCTATATGCTGAGTACTTAAACCATTTAACCCCCACACAAAAAATAGCCATGAATATATATTTTTACTAATTTGGGCACTAGTGCAGCAATTCATTTTTTTCTACCCTAAATATTTATAAATCATTGACCTCTGCCAAATGGATGAGCTGGAAGTTTATAGTTGAATAAGTAATTCTATTGTAAAAGTGAAAAAAAAGAACAAAAACAAGTAAAATGTCCTTTATTGAGAAACACTTTTAACTTTTTGGATGTCATATTCATTTCATATTAGCCATTTTTCTTTTTTTATGACTGGTTTTATAATAATGCTGTGTTTACCTATTTGAGAATTTCCCCTCTTTAATAAGAAATCAATAAGACATTTATTTAACATTTTTTCTCTTTTTGAAATTACGTTGGTTCTGTTGGTTCGCCATAAACCCCCAGCTCCACTGTTTGGTTGAGCATATTTTGGGTTATTGTTATTATATTTTGATATCATTTATCTTACCCATTAAGACCTGTTTAAATTGTATAAGTTATATTAATCTGTTGAGTAAGGTCTCTGGTACCATCATACATTGAATATGTCATCTTACCTCTAAACATTTTGTTAGAATGAGGGATTTTTACTTTTATGGATGGAAGGACATTTAATAATCCATTTAGCTTTTAAAAAAACAATGAAAAAAACAGAACTACTGCTTTTCATATGTTTAAATAGATGGCCTAATCAGGTTTAAGAAGTTTTGATGCATTATTGAATAACATACAGTTACTCAAAGTTTGGTCTACCTAGAAATTGATCTTAGAGTTAAAGGGTTAAGTATACATTTCTGCTGTGCAAAATGGAGAGGGGGGAGAATCCAAAACTAGGTGTTTTAATCAAATGAACACCTTTATAACATGAAATACAATGTAACAGCTATTGCTGGATGAATTTTGAGGACATTGATATGAAAATGTTCCACAGCATTCAACTGGAAAGGTTTTGTGTCGACCATTTTCCTCTGAACCCTGTAAAGTTTGAGCTTTTAGGGTCATGTGCCAGTGCAGGTTTTTTCTGTTGTCCTTTGAGGCTGTGTGGCTGAGTGCAACACCTCCAACCAAAATGACTCAAATAGGAGTTTAAGTATTGACTTTAAGAACAACAAAAATGTAGAGGTGCACAAAAAACTACTCATTTACAGGAACAAAAGTAAATACAGTTACTTACTGTCCACCCCGTCTGATACATTAGGGTAAAGATCATGATAATAATATTAATTATCATTATTATTAAAAAGCACAAATACAGCAACTATTACTACTAATAATAATTAATAGGGATGCACAATATTATTGGTTTGCTATCGGTATCAGCCGATATCAGCCTAAAAAGTTGAGTATCGGAATTGGTCGGTATTGACATTTTTGCAGATATTTACAGCCGATATATCAGCCACACGTATCGGCCATATATCTGCTGGAATATCTGCAAAATACACAAATGTACAATATTGATCTTTTCATCACTGCATGGGTACATTTAAAAATCAAGGGTTTCATTTTTGCAAGAGTTAAATGCTGTTTTTCTTGCTTTACATCTGTTCCTCACAAAAATATACTGTAACACTGAAAGAAACAAGTCGTTTTTTTTTTAAGTACAGAGCTTGGATATCGGCAACAATCCAATATCGTGCATCCCTAATAATTATTATTATTATTAGTCTTGTTTTACATTTAAGATATATTCAACCTTTTAAGGAACCCAAGGATGCTTTTCATCAGTATAACACAAATTAACCAAGTCCATACTGAATTGAAGGGACAGATTTTTTAAGATTTTGAACATGACCATGAATGTAACTTTCTGTGATGATTAAGGTAAACCGAGAATAATCAACATTATTTGCTGTAATATAGAATTCAAACTCCATTCACACTTTCACAAAAACAATAAAAACCCTCTGATTTTACCTGATTACCTCCGCCAAGGAGGTTATGTTTTTGGGAGGGTTTGTTTGTCTGTCTTTTAGTTAGTTAGCAACATGACTCAACAAGTTATGGACGGATATTGATGAAATTTTCAGGGAATGTCCAGATTGGGATAAGGAACAAATGATTCAATTTTGGAAGCGATCCGGATCTCCGTCTGGATCCAGGAATTTTTTAAAGGATTCTTTAACATTGGGAGATAGGGCCATTTTCGACATTTGTGCATATAACTCCACAAATAATGGTCAGGGCACTTGGGAAAAAAATACAGGACAAGTTTCTAACATGCTCTACAGTATATCAAAGACTGATCCGGATAAAGGAATAATTCCAGATACTATTACCCAGAATATGAAAAAATAGGGGACCTTTGGAATTTTCATCATAGGAAGAGAACAAATGAAGCTATAAACACACAACAAACACCATTATATAGCCAAGGCATTGTGGAATTTGGAAGGTGCCAACAGATTTGCTGTATCTTCAAAAGCTAGGGAGCTAGATCCAGAAGAAAACCGCCATTAAGGAAAATTTGATTTTCGTGAATAACTGCTGAACTAATGTTGATATCATTATGAATTCAGTTGCCAGTGGTATGTTTTCATGGTCAAGGAATCTAAAAATGTAGTCAAAATAAATGTGGGACTAATATTTATGGTGCAAATGACAAATAGGGGGAACTGTGGTGCTTGGCGGAGGTCTGCACTCTCCGAGTGCTTTATAGTTAAGATGTGTGTTTGAGCACACATCAGGGTTTTTCCCCACTGACCCACCTCTGTATTGCCTCTTGGGCAAACTACAGCAAAGCTTCCTGCTGTGAGGGCCAAGTAGGGGCAAGCAAGTCAGGATATATAGATACTGACAGATAGTTTTCTGGAAAATTTTAGTATCACAAGTGTGTCCATTGGGCTTAAAGAATACTTTTTAGTTTTCCATAGACCAAATCTGTGTCTGCTACATGATAGTAACTTAGGCAGCACAGACTACAGCATCTTCAGCACCAAAGCCTGGCCTGGGCTCCATGGTGACCCTCCTTCTTTGCACTTCTGCTTGCAGGTTTCTATGTGACTCTGGTGGTGAACAGGTGGTGGAGTCAGTACACCAGCATCCCGCTCCCTGACCAGCTCATGTGTGTTCTGTCAGGGGGCCTTCAGGGGAGCGACGAGCGAGGCCGCTTGCTGAGACGAACCATGATGCGTTATGCCAGTCTGTCGGCTCTGCTCATCCTTCGCTCTGTTAGCACGGCTGTATTCAAACGCTTCCCCACCATGGACCACGTGGTTGAGGCTGGTGAGTTGGCACCATAGGCCCTGAGATGATGGGACGGTCCATCCTCAGAGCCAAATTGAATGATTTTATATGTTTGTGCAGGTATAATCAAAGAGAATATAAATTAGAATAGAACATGAAAATTCACCTTTGCCCTCCTTGCAAGTTCAACTTATGTCATCATTCAAACATTTCTGTTTCAGATTTTTTTCTCATGCTTCACTCAGAAATAGAAAGTGTTAAAAAAGATGGATGTGTAATCAGTCACACATTCACATCATTTCTTAAAAAAGACTAATGTTTAATCAGTCACACATTAGCGTCATTTCTATGTGCTGTTTCCTCCCCTGTACGTTCTCTACACGGGGACAGTAAGAGGGATCACAAGGACAGGAACGTTGTGAAACTGACTGGTGATAAATAAGCTTATCATTCTACTGCTGTTAGATCCTCATGTCCAATCTCCTCACTGGTTTCTGAGTGAGCTGTGATGCAAATGTTGAAGGTTTTTCCAAGCTTTGTAGTTATTTGTAATATATTTGAACTTGCTCTTTTAATAATGATAACTATTCATTTTATTGATAATGCCCTTTAAATTTAGAAACAAATGTTATCCACATAACATCAGCATCAGCATATAACAGCTTAAAAAGCTAACTATTGGTAACAGCAGATTGGACATTTTTGCCACACTTAACAGCTGAAACTGGAACCACGCTCCCCCTTCATTAACTGATAACACTGTCAGGTCCTGGAAAAATATAGGCATCCCTCATAGCAGACCTAAATGTTAACAAAACTATTTCCACCACTTCATAATTACAAGGAAATATTTACTACCAAATGCACATTTTTCATCAACTCCAGACTGGAGGCTATATCTACACAAACATCCAATCCAGCTGTCAAAAACTGAAGCCCTTGGCCCTTTAAGTGAAACTAAATAAGTTTAGGTCAGATTATTTTTGGCACTTCTCTGCAGTTTTGATCATGAAATCATAAAAAAAATGTTCTCCCTTTTAAGGCAGAACCTGGTATCTGTTTAGTTTGTCCCTCGTGCATAAAACACGTGTGTCAATGTGGCATGGTAGTAGTGAGTGAGTAACATCTTAGCATTCCAGAAATGTGTGATGGCACCGTTTTAAGAATGTGACTACAAGAAATAATACATTTCTTATATTTGACCAGGATCTAATATAATTTGTTTCTTAGTTCTGAAACCTCTTACAAAATGTGGAAATTGTTCCTGTATTATTATTCCAAGGAGGTCTTCCTGTGATAATATTCTGTAGAAGTCTTTGCCAGTGTTCGGCAAATTACTTTAAAAAAGTAACTAGTTATAGCTACTAGTTACTTTCCTCTAAAAGTAATTGAATTACTGACGGAAATACTTCTTCATAAATTTAATTAGTTACCAGGGAAAGTAATTGATGTGTTTCTTTTTTGAAAAAGCTTTTGCTGCTTGAACAGTTCGGCTCTGTCTCCATGTCCTTCCTTGTTGTTACCTGGTCTGTGACCAGCAGCGTTGGCATCATCAACGGTGTTATTTGTGTTTTTTGTTGACTAGCTATTAAAAGTTACAACAGACAAACACTTTGCTTTGGGACATAATGTTCACTTCACACGTATGTTCTTGCCTTTTACTTCTTGTACTTCCATCCTGAAAACTCCAGTTTTAACTCCACAGACCGATCCGGACTCACCATCGCTGCAGCTAGCAGTGTTGCCAGATTTTGCAACTGAAATAAGCACCAGGTCGATTAAACAAGCCCAAAAAATGCGACCTCCAGCTGTATTTATTCTAATGTGAAATATAACTTTGATTAAAAGACAAATCTACATGAAGCGTGTTTTAATTTTCATCCACATTACACTTCGATCTCACAGTGACATTTCTTCTTATTTGTCTTTTAGTTTACTGATTCAACATCCTTTTGTTTGGAGGTGGAACATCCTTTTCCTTATACAGAAATGAAGGGAGAGGCTACTGCTATCGCAGTCTGTCTAACCTTGATTTTGTAAGCAAACAGATGGAGCCTGGCTTTTATTGAAGTTATGTTGATCCTCTACAGCTTTATTATGGTGAAAACAGTAACAGCTACATTAGAAATACACTTAATTCTGGCTATAAGGATTTCTTTTAGGTGGAAACATCATTTTTGCCCCTCTGTTTAAAGTAAAATTTACATTTGTGTTTAGAGTGGGATAAAATAGTTGCTATAACTTCTGAATTGAGTTTATATTGCCGTTACTGGTCTCTGCCAACAGTAAGTGCTGTTTTTAATTCTATTATATAATTTGGTATCCCACAATAACTTCTTTATCTTTTCTTGTTCTCTTCATTTTTTTTTACTTTGTCTTATTTTCTCACTTCTTTCTGTCTCTTCATCCCAGGAGGATGTTTTTTTTTTTTTTTTGAGCTTTGTGCTGAAGTTGTTAAATTGAAAATGTAGATATAATATATATAAAATACCTACATTCAAAAAAGGAAAAGCCAGGACACCAAAGGATGAATGATGCATAAAGTCTAATTAATGTAATGTTCCCTCCTCATTGTGGGTCATAATAACCAAATGTAGCTAAGCTGTGCTGTGCTAATGTCGTGTTTGAGCAGGATTCATGTCAAGAGAGGAGAGGAAGAAGTTTGAAAGTCTTCACTCTCCGTATAACAAATACTGGATCCCCTGCGTTTGGTTCACCAACCTGGCAGCTGTGGCCCGCTGTGAGGGCAGGATCAAAGATGATCAGACTCTCAAACTGCTGCTGGAGGTGCAGTATTACATGCAAACACAAAATCAACACACACCCAATTAACTCTTTATAATTCAGATCAATATTGTTTTAATAAAATTTCAGTTTGTTTCTGGAGTGAGTGAAATGCTGTAGGGTGACCGCAAAAAGTCTGTCTTTGTACAAACAGGAGCTGAATGCATTCAGAGGGAAGTGCAGCATGTTGTTTCACTACGACATGATCAGTGTCCCCCTCGTCTACACTCAGGTATGTACATGTCCCCTCCCCCTGCCTGCCCCTGACAGCTCTTAATTGTACTTTTCTGATGCTTTAAACATAAAGTTGATCATATTATCATCCTTAGATTTTCCATGATGTATGCAGTGTTCATTTTGTTGACTAATTATTTTTGTCATAGTTTTTGTCATCACTCTTTTTTCCCCTGACGAAAACTAGACAGTAACTAATAAAAACAAGTGCACATGGACAAAAACTAAAACTAAATTAACTGACATTTTCATCAACAAATAAAAACTAGACTAAATGTTTGACAGAGACTTAATCCAATCAGACTTAATTTGGTCATGTAGAAAGTAGGGACAAGTTAGGAATATATCCAATCACAGCTACTTTGGTTGTGTGGAAAGGTTGGATGAGTTAAGAGGGACATCCAGTCACAACTGCCTTAGCTTCATGGTGGTGGGATAAGTTGTGGAGCGATCCAATCAGAGCTCCTCTCTTTATGAATTGATATATTCATGTAGAGCAGGTTCACTGTTTGTTGTCAGTTCTGGTATTGTAACTGAGATGCTCTGCCAGGTAGCCTAAATAAAGGTGACTGCATTTGACACAAAAGTTCAATTTGTTTCCGTTCATTAGTACATTCAAACTTTACCAGCATTCAGTAAAGGGTTATTAGATGTTTGATTTTATCCAAGTGTAAAACATGACTTCAGAAATTCAAGGTAACATAAAAAATGCATTACCCTTTACACTTCATATTTTAGTGGACTAAATTTACAGTAGATTTCAACGACTAAAATGTTGTAAAAAAAACTTTTGACTAAAACTAAAAGACATTTTAGGCAAAAGACTAAAACTAAAACTAAATTAAAAAGTGCTGTCAAAATTAACACTGATGTATGGAACTTCTTTGGGGGGTTCATCTAACCCTTCGATTTTCCTTTACCAATGCTTTATCACATGAGTGCTCATTTCTTTCTGTCTGTACAGGTCAAGGCTTTGTGGATGTAATATTCGATTAAATCTTGAAGGAACTTTCTTTGAACAAAAGTTTAAAGCCAGTGGATCATAGGTCAAGGGTCAAGATCATGGTGTCTTGTGGACACGATTGCTCAAGAGTTCTCAAAGGGATTACCATCAGACTCTGCACTGATGTCCATTCTGACCCAAGGTTGAACTAATTATGTTTGGAGGTCATAGGTCAGTCTCACAGAACAGGCTTAAAATGGTAATAGCTTGACTGATATATTAAAGGTCAAGGTCATAGACTTTTATGATCATCATTTTCTTGTGAATGCCAACGTTTTAAACCAGATTTAACAAAAAATGTTTCATAGGATCCTTATAACTTTGAACAAAATGTCTGGCATGGCACAAGTGTAAATAGACAACATTTTGAAGGTCATAGGTCAAAGCTTTAGATTAGATTAGATTAGATTAGACAGAACTTTATTAATGCCTTTGGGAAAATCCCTCAGGGAAATTAGGATTCCAGTAGCAGTTTTAGAAAGTAGAAAGATATATAAAAAGATAGATATAAACAAAAATATAAATAAATATAAAAATATGGCTTCTGGCGGGCTACTGCTCATTCCCATCCTTTGTCTGTCTTTTACTCCTCATCCCCTTACTTACTGGCGTCTTGTTGCCAGCAAGTTACTGTTAAAAAACAAGAAAAAAAACTTTTTACAATGCGAGCCCCTCAAAAAACAAATGTAAACTCTGCAGCCAGGGGGCTCTAAGTCAAAACAGTGAGAAAAGATTGTGAATTTAGTGAGCGATGACCTGTGTGTGTGTTTTTTTTTATTCTGTTTCAATAAACAGTGTGTTTTTGAGATCGATTTCATGAAATAGCGTGACAGCTGCTGTGGACAGGATGAAGCCAAAAGCAAGATGGTTGTAGCTCCTACTGTCATTCTGTAATGACCACAGCAGGCTCCAGAGGACATGTGAAAACACATGCCGCTGTAAGGGGAAAGCAAATAAAATATTATTGTGCACAGTGATTAATATCCATACCTCTGCCTCGGTGTCGGCGTGATTTTGATTCTCTGTCCCTCCGTATGTGCTCACAGTAACACTGAAACAGACCCAAAAGACTTAAAAGACGAAACAGTCATGAAAAACTGACTCGATCTCTTCAACAGGTGGTGACTTTGGCTGTTTACAGTTTTTTCCTGGTGTCTCTCATCGGTCGCCAGTTCCTCGATCCCAACCAGGGCTACAAAGACCACGACCTGGACCTTTATGTTCCCATCTTCACACTGCTGCAGTTCTTCTTTTATGCTGGGTGGCTTAAGGTCTGAAACACTGACAGATGAAATGTTTGATACTTGAAAACAACAGTATGCTAGAGTCATAACAATGGTTTTTGTAAATAAGCTTTCTTTCTCTCTGTTTTGGCTGTAAGGTTGCAGAGCAGCTGATTAACCCTTTCGGAGAAGATGATGATGACTTTGAAACCAACTGGCTGATAGACAGAAATTTCCAGGTTTTCTGCTGTTGTTGCTTCTTTTTTTTAATTTTCTTAGACTTTTCCCCAAATGTCCCCCTTTAATTCTTTGTCTAAAGGTGCTCCTGGAACAGTCACCAAAAGATAACCTTTCTGAGATCAACTCAGTTATCCCACTCCTTAGCAAAAAGTACTTTATTCAAGTGTACTTCAAGCATACTTATTTTATACTTAAACTGAGGCAGTATACTTTAAGCTTACTTTTTATATATTATATTTTATAAACTTAAGAATAGTATAGTGAAGTATTCTTTACTTGTACCGAAACGTATAAAGAAAAATCTAAGACTAAGTACATTAATACTATGACTTACACTTATACCTTAATACTAAAACTTATACTTGTACTTTAGTGTACTTTTTACTTCTTTCTGCCACAAAGTACTAATACTTAGTGTATCTTGATCCAGGTACAGAATAAGGTCAAGTCATTGTGCTTACATTTAATTTAGCAGAATAAAATGTTTTTCACAACGCACATTTGCTTTGAGGTATTACCCCTGTTGTAAACTTACATGTTCAAGATCATATAGTGCTGGAGTTTAAAAGTTTACAGTAAAGAGTATGTGTGCTCTATTTCACTCAGTTCTCAGTTGGAGACGTTATGTTTACATTTTTACATGCAGATGTGCACTTTTTTCTTTCATTTTTTCATCAAAGAAGGGCTTGATTTCATAGAGGCTCTTTGTTTGTGAAATGCACATCTTTAATGATTTAAGCAGGTATTTGTAAATACACTGTATTTTAAAATGTTAAATATATCAAACTTGTTCTCAACATTCTGTCTTGTGATTTTGTAAATACATTGCAGTCTAGTGTACATACAGTATGAGTTAACTTTAAAAATACTTCAAGTATATAAATAGTATGCTACAAGTAATATGCTAAGAAATCTTACAAGAATACTTAAAGTATAACAAGAAGTAAACTAGTAAAATACCAAAAAAAATAGCATTTTGTAGTCCATAAAAGTATATCTATAGTATTCTTCAGTAAACTAAAATGTGGACAAGAAGTATATAACTAGTACAATTAGATTAGATTAGATTAGATTAGATTAGATTAGATTAGATAGAACTTAATTAATCCCTTTGGAAGACCCCCTCAGGAAAATTAAGATTCCAGTAGCAGTTTTGCATAGCAGATAAAAAGATATATAAAAAATATAGATATGAACAAAAATTTAATAAATATAAATAAATAAAAATAAAATTTATAAAAAATATGTCTGGAGGCTGGCTATTATATTGACTGGCATTTTATAGAAGAGTGTACTTGTGGTATACTTTGAGTATAATTCTATAAACTAAATTGTGGACTGGAAGTATATACCTAGTACACTAGTAGTATATAGATAAGTGTACTTGTTGTAAACTTGAAAGTGTACTTTTGTAAACTTAAAATGACCTTATAAAGTAAACTTAAAGTATACCTTATAAACTTAGAATGTTCCGATTTAGTCCGAAGAAGTATCAAATTAGTGTACTTTCTGGTAAACTACAAGTTCATGGTCTGTAGTATACTTGCTGTACTTATACTTACCCTTAGCAAAATGAACTTCAAGTATACTACATTTTGCTAAGGGTAAGCTTATATTAGAAAATGTACTTGTGCTCTATTTTCAACATCATGCCTGTGTTACGACCGCATATTTCATTGAGACTTTTGATATGAGTTTGAAATGAGTACGTGTCACTCTGCAGGTGTCTATGATGGCGGTGGATGAGATGTATGGAGATCTGCCAATGATGGAGAGAGATCGCTACTGGAATGACTCCAACCCCAGACCTCCATACACTGCTGCCACTCTTTTTGTCCTTCGCAAACCCTCCTTCCAGGGGTCCACGTTTGACATGGCGTGAGTCTCTGAGTTCACCCTCTCATTGTGCATGTTTTCTTTGTCTTCCTTTACTGTGACACTTTTAGTTTAAATCCCCAAAGTGCTTTGCTGTACCTGTATTAAAATACATATGGCCTGGAGAATAACATTTCAAAATACAGTATCCCCTTAGAAGTAGTATACTTGAAGTTCATTTTATTAAGTATGCTTGAGTATAAGTATAGCAAGTGTACTACGGACTATGTACTTGTAGTGTATAGAAAGTATACTAATTTAATACTTCTTTGGACTACATTGGAACATTTTAAGTTTACAAAAGTATACTTTAAGTTTACTTTATAAGGTCTTTTTCAAATATACAACAAGTACACATATCTTTATACAACTAGTGTACTAGGGTTATACTTCTAGTCCACATTTTATTCTATTGAAGTATACTTAAGGTATACCCCAAACCCTCATGGAAGGGACTAGAACTTGATCAATAAAGTCAAGTCAAATGTTTCTCTGTTTATGTTTTTAAGGTACATAAAGATAATGCAATTGAGCACACATACTATTTACTGTAAAGTTTTAAACTCCAGTTCTATATGATCCTGAACATGTAAGTTTACAACAGGGGTAATACCTCAAAGCAAATGTGTGTAGAGAAAAACATTTTTATTCTGCTAAATTAAATGTAAGCACAATGACTTGACCTTATTCTGTACCTGGATCAAGATATACAAAGTATTAGTACTTTGTGGCAAAAAGAAGTAAAAAGTACACTAAAGTACAAGTATAAGTGTTAGTATTAAGGTATAAGTGTAAGTCATAGTATTAATGTACTTAGTCTTAGACTCTTCTTTACACTTTTCAGTATGAGCCAAGTATACTTCACTATACTATTCTTAAGTATATAAAATATAGTATATAAAAAGTAAACTTCAAGCATACTGCCTCAGTTTTAGTATAAAATAGGTATACTCGTAGTACACTTGAACAAACTACTTTTTGCTAAGGGTCTGTCAGTAACAAGAAAAGCTAAACTGCAGCTCATCTTATCACAGGATCCCTAAAGAAGAGATGCACTTCCAGCCTCTTGAGGACATCGCAGAGAACCTGGAGGAGTCGGGCAGTCGTCACCCCAACATGGCCCTCTTTAATCGCCTGCTCAACGCGGCTCCCTCTCCCACCGGCCTCATGGGGGGCGCCCTTCGCCGCACCTCGGCACAATTGCAGAGGCTGCGCCACTCACCCAGCATTGACCAGTGCACCAGTGATGATGATGAAGACAATGAAAGTGTCAAAATAGGTAAAGGTGGTTCTCTGCCATCGGGGCTTGGACAGGACACTCAAAGCACGGTCTGCAGCTTCAGGGAGGAAAAAAACACCAAAACGCCTTTACTGGAGATCCAGTTTGGAGCAGAGCAGGAGACTCCAGAAGAGCCATCTGATGTCAGCGAGGAGCAGGAAGTGACAGGAGTGGAGGAGAGGATCACTGAAGACTGGGAGCTGTCAGGAGAAAAAGAAGAAACATGTAGTCCTAGGTCAGAACACCTCGGTTTGTCATTGCTTCCTCCACCCCCTCAGTTCTCCAGAGGGATGTCGATCCGGCCTGCTTCTGCCATCTCTCCCTTTTCCTCTCGTCACCATTCTGCCTTCCTGTTTCACCCATCTGTCCACACCAGTTTGGAGCACTGCAGCTCCCAGCCAGCCATCAACCATAACAGGGCTGTGCCTACCATTCCTAAGCCCCCTTTTGGTGGGAGCAAAACGTCCTTTCTCACTGTACCATCGTATGATGAACCTCAGCGTTTCCGCAGTGTGAGCATGGGATCAGAGCTCACTGGGTCTTAAGGCTGGACAAACTTTTTGGTATTTAACAACCTGGTAAGAATTTGCTGCCTTTGAGGACTTTTGACCAGAGCATGTTTTCAAGTGTGAAATCATTTATAGATTTATAACTGTACTAACAGTTTTGCTCCTATTTTAAAGCAGTTTTTTTCTCCCTTGATACTTAAATTGGTGCACTTAAATCTGTTGTTCAAGCTGTTTTGAGTAAGTAGCCTAATATATTTTTTTATTTTTCCAAAACATCACACAACTGATAAAAGTAAACTGCACTGAATATTTCTGACCAAGTAGTTAAGTTTTGCATTTTAAAGCACTTTAAAGGAATGCTGAAGTTATAAAGATTTATCTTTTGTGCTAACTTATCGTTGTGTCCTGTTTTAAACAAGGCCACAGAACTTCCCCAATGCTTAGCCTGCCTTCAGACAAATGGTAAAGAATATGGGGCCACAAAAAACAGTCTGCAAATCAAAATGTTACATTTTGTATCTTAGCCACTAGAACCTACTAAATAATGCAAGCAGTGACATTTATTTTATGAGTGATGAAAGTTTATGACCTGACAACATAACTCGATAATACCAATAGTAAATAAGGTGGAAGCAAACTTACTAAATAAGCTTATTTTATACAGCTATCAGCTCATTTCAACACAATACTTGAGTTCTGTTGTTGTATTAAAAAAATGAACCATAATAAGGAGGCTTTGAGATTTAGCAGTTTTTTTTCAGATTAAGATAGTCCCCCACATCCAGTCATCAAGCAAACCTGTCCACAAATGATAAAACATTAATTTTTATGTAAGTTTTTGTAAAAAAAAAAAATCTGGTTTGATGGTGTCTTTGCTAAATGTTTGAAGATAATATTCATATATATATATATATATATATATATATATATACATATGTTTGTCACCATAAAAGCCTGTATTGGTACTTAAACAACAACTAAAACATGTGTTATTTTTCTGTATAATATGTTTTTATTAATATGTAAATATCCACATGAATATAATTATTTCTGGTGCAGTTTTGTCTGTATTGCTTAAAAAAGGTATCAAATGAAAACAGCAATAAATTATATCATTTTCGGTTGTTAATTTTCTTATTTCTGACAGACAATAGCTGAAAACATATTTTTACATTATACACAGAGTGGTGCAGCGCAGAATTATGTCTATGAAAGTTTACAACCATATATTCAGTTATAATACCTACAGAAAAATAATTCAGGACATATCTTCCTAAAATACCACTCCACAACCAGGCTTGACCAGCAGGGGGAGACAACAACAAACAAGTGAATGTTTGAAGTCTTCAGGAAAGAAGAGAGTCACATTCATGCGCTCCTCCATAGCTCTCCTTCCAGTCCATGCTTGTGCTGCAGGTCTTCATTTTCCGCTGCAGGCGGGGCCTACCTTAGCGGCAGCTGGGGGAGAGCGCCCTTCTGACCAGTGTGGACTGTCTCTGCTTGGACAGGAAAGACTGAGCTGGACCTGGATCTTTTAGGGGCTCACACAAACCATGCAGCTGCAGAGTTGATGACTGAAAAGAAAAGAATCAAAGTTTTGTTATGAGGGTGAAATTCTGTCTTTATTCAGTTATCAAACTGACATAATGATTTTGCTCTCAGATTAAAAAAAGAAGAAAACAAACTTCCTCTTGAGCTTAGATTTGCTCTGCTTCTTCTCACAATGCCAGATTACTGTATAACCCATGGTTGTATGTTCAGAGTTTTTGCACTTGTGCCTAAAGGGATAGTTCAGTACTTTTGAAGTTGGGTTTTATCAGGTACTTGAAAAACAGTTAATGAAGTAGCGCTGTACCTTTAAGGAGAACGAGCTGAGACCACCAGTAAGGTGAACTGTTGTTAAAGGTACAGTTATTTTGCGTAATTGTGTGAATTTTACGTAAATATGAGACATTAAACTATGTTGGATTAAATGCATGATTGGGCAAAATCATACATTTTATTTTTTCTCATGAAGTCTGTTTGGCACTATTTCACAATGCAGCAGATGCCTACGTGTGCTTCTGCTTGTATGCATTGTTTCTGCTGATCTGCTGTTTTGCTCTATGGACTCAGGAAGACACACCAACGGCAGAGGAAACTAATATTGAACCAAATATGAGTGATAAGTGTTGATGACATTCATTTTACTGTAGATGCATAGATTACTTTGAAGAACCAGAATACACAGAAGAAGAAATTCTTCAGAATGAGAGTCAGTGGGCTGAAAGAGAGAGGGGACAACTTCTGTGAAAACTGAGGAGCGGCAGAGATCTGGAGTCACCTGGTGGTCTATGTGTGTTCACTGAAAGTTCATGGCCACAAACCTTCCTGTTGCTGGATCTGAATTACAGATAAGCATACAGAGCTATTTGATATCCACTGTTTAGGCAAAAGAACACATTTGCCTAAGCAGTGGATAGCAAAGCCATTTGTTGAATCATAAACAAGTGCCAAGCACAGAGACTTCCTGAAGGAAAAATAAAGCATTCGGAAATTATTCACCCAATCATGCATTATACCCAACACAGATCTGTTGAATGTTTTCACTTAAAACTCAAACAGTTATGCAAAATAACTGCCCTAGCTTGTTCTCCTTAAAGGTGAAGCACTGCTTGGAGCGATTTCAGCCACATCACTGACTGTTGTCAAGTACCTGATACAACCTAACTGCAAAAATACTGAACTACCCCTTTAAATTATTCTCCACTAGATCAGGTGCTTAGGTCTACCTCTGCTCTTGGACCGTTCTGATGCAAAGAAATGAACAATGTTGTTTGCTGTCTGCTCTCTCTGTATACACACACACACACACACACACATATATATATATATATATATACACACACACACATAGATACCTTGCAGAACTTCTGTATCTGTGTATATGTGTGTTTGTATGCAAGAAACAAATTGGCTTGTTGTGTACTGAAATATTTCATTGAGCTGATGAAAGTAAAACAATCTTCAAACTTTACCCTAACAGTAAAAGAAATGCAAATGAAGAGTATTTCAAAGTAAAATACCACTACATTGTGTTCCTCTTTTTTGAACCACATTGAATCACAGCAGTGGTTGGTGATCAGATTCACAACTAATCTGACTTCTTGGAGGGAAGCTTGAGAAAAAAGGCTAGAAAGGGAAGTTTCTTGAAAATTTGAGCACCAAATCAATATGTTTATTTTTTTTAAAATGTGGTATGAATGATACAGAACGTAACCCTCATCCACACATCTGTCAGCTGTTTGTCAAAGCAATGAACCAATGTATGATTTTGCACTTATTCACCTTTGTAATGTTGTTAATGTGTTTTTTATCTGTCTTAACTTTTTGGTTGTCTGCGATGAACATGTGCATAATTGACAGATTGCAAAGTATCGTTACATCTCTTCAAATCTCTCCCTCATTAATCTCTGGGATACAGTACTTATTTTAAAGTCATTAAAGTTTCAAAGTTACTTACCATTCTTTGCCAGGCTGACAGAATCAGTTTTTCTTCTTCATCCTGTTTGAGTCTTATGTTCTCTTTATGTGAGTCCTGGAAGCATTAAATAAAGGAATGTTGTTCATCACTAAATCACTTAAACACTATAAAATGACAAGTAATATCAAAAAGCACCCTAAAGTATAACAACAATACTTCACCTCTTTATCAGCTGCTGGCATGTTTCCGAGCGGTTTGTCCTTCTTATAGCTGGTCATTATTTTGCAGACAAATGTAACTTGAACTTATGGGTGCAGAAAAGTTTGTGTTTCTGTTTGACGTGTGCACCACAGCCTCTGACCTGCCTGTCTGTGTGCGGCACAGAGCTGCTCCTGGCTGTGGTTTATCAGAGGAGGCCCCGGTTTTGTTGAGTGTCTGGCAAAACAATATGGAGAGGTACTGCAGGCTTATGAGCTCTGGCTACTTGCCACAATGAAAGATGTCATCTTGCTGACTGGGGCGAATTCACTGTCAGGCGGTCATTCCCAAGGCTTAAATTTAGGACATAAAGATTAAAACAGCACAAATAGACATGTTGACTTGAAAATAGGGAGATGTTTAAAGTATATAATTGTATTACAGAATTATGTGAAATTGTAAAATTAAGGGAAAATGTAAATGTAATTTAATTTGTTGTTTGGTTTCATCATGTCACTGGCATTTCCACAAAGCTCCATAAGTTAATATTCATGTTTGTTTGCCTGCTTGTCTGAGTCATTACCACCTCCAGCTGTCAGACATACTGTATTTCCCCTAAACATCTCACCATCAAAGGACATCAATATCAGCATATCATGAAACATCAAGAAACAAAGAGCAGCCAGTGGGTAGTTTTCTATTGGTTGTCTCCATTTCCTGCCTCCAATAGTCAGTTGATATGAGTCTTTGTGCTGGCTTCAGGGGAAATGCGTTTTTGAGCATATGCCATTAAGTGTGAAACCGCAAAGCTGGAGGAGTATTTCAAGGAAGTGTGGTGGTGTTCGTGTTTCTCTGGAATCAGGAGCTCTGATGTCAGCATGCAGGTTTGACAGATCTGGACTGCAAAATGATCAACCACTATTTAACATGTGCTTGCATTGTAAATGTGTTTGCATAATTACATATTGAAATATTTACATGCCTGAGAAGGTCTGCTTTCATTGAGTGAAGATGAAATGAAAGGATAAAAATAGAACAAAATTGTGGAAAGAAAATAACTTTCCATGACAAGTTTCTTGGAATCCGTCTCATCTGAAACCCGGTGAATGTTTATTCTGTTACGAAAGAGATGCAGATCGCAAGGCCACACAGACACATGAACCCATATAGATTCCTGTTAGCGGTGCCAGAACATCTGCTGTGAAAGCTTCCTCCTACTGCTGTAGTTTTCTGAGCTATGATCACACAGAGTGAGCTGTCTGGAAGTTACAGTCGATTTCTTCACTTCACCTTACCACATGACCGAAACCTCTCACAGCCATACATCTTTTCAGAACAACTGTTCCTTATTTATCCGTAAATACTAAATTCTATGGAGATCATATGATTAAAAAAAGCATGTATGTTAAGATTAAACATGAGTTTACAAAAAGGCACTCTGTTAACAGAAAAAAATCCCTTCATTGCATATTATAGAGTGTATTGGATATTGGATAAATGACTTGGTTGTCGGTGGCTCAGTCTGACAGAAGGTTGGCGGTTAGAACCCAGCCCCGTCTGTCACATGGTGATGTGTCTTTGGGTAAGACACTTAACCTCAAGTCTCTACCACTGCTGCACCAGTGGTGTGTAAATGGGTATGAAAGGGCAGGATGTGTTCACTGATACTGAGGGATAATTGAGATAGAGCCATCAGTGAGTGAGTGTGAGGGTGAAAGGGTGTGAAAGGGTAGAGTGACATGTGGTGTGAAACTGCTTTGAGCTGCCAAAGAGACCAGAAAACTACTAATAAGCTCATGTCCATTTTAATGGAGTCCAGGCTTAGATAGACTCAAGTCACACAAGGGTCATTTTTTACAGGCATTTTTGACTGCAACTAAACTCAGTGGCTTAGTTTGGTTGGATGGTCTACTAACAATCAGAAGGTCAAGGGTTCAAACCAAGCTCAGTCTGTCACATGCTGGTGAGAAAAATAGTAGGTGGGGCTGGAGGTTGGAAACCCTCCAACCTCCCTGTAGGGAGATTTTTTTTTTTGGTTTTCACATGTAAATGAAGCATTCTGGTGCATTCTGAGAAAATAATTTAGGCAAAATACGACCTTTACTTACAAAGACAAATGGGGTCAGGAAACTGTATTTCAACTTATTAACAGGGCATTATAGCCTACACACAGCCTACCTACATTCAGTGTAGTCCTATGATATAGAGACTGACAGAAGCATACTTGTGTAAATTCACCTGCATCTCAACAGGTTAGGCTACAGCACAGGAGCACACAAAGATAACAGCAGAATAATAGTAAAGGGCAGACCTACATTTATAACAGATCAGGCTTCATATCAATATGATCAGCCAAAGGAAAACAACACAAACATGTGCTTTAAATAAATAACAATTTTATTAAATTAGATATCAGTGGAACTGAATTGAAACTGGATGAAAAAATACAAAATAAACTATAATAAAAATATAAATATGTAAATAAATAAACAAAGTCTATGCGTCTGTTTGTGAACAATCTGGTTATAAATGTGCTTATGTTACGCAAATTAGGAATGCTTGGGCGCTGGTCGCTAGCGCCCCTTGGCTAGGATAAGCTAACTTTTTAATGCAAAACTGTGATATGAGCATGCGTGAGACAACAGACGTTCGTATTCCACCCCGAGGCTGGGCGGAGAGATCGCTAACGGACGGAAATACACATTTAATGGAATGATTAATATATTAGCACAATATCCTTATTTTGATAATAATTAGCAGGTAGACAGCAGACATCTCTTCTGGCTCACACAGCCTTACGCAGCTTAGATGGGGCTCCGCCCGCAGTGCCCTCATATACCAGCCCCCACTGATGTCGATGCGTCCATGGGCAAGGCACTTCCCCCCAAGTTGCTCCCACTGCTGCATCAGTTGTGTGCAAAGGGGTATAAATTAGGGTGACCATACATCCTCTTTGGCCCAGACCTGTCCTCCTTTTGGTTGTAAAATTATGTCATGGAATTTCATAAAATTCTCTAAAATATCTGGGTTTTGCTCAGCTTGTTCTACAGACGAAGCCGTCACCGGCGACAGAAAAAGATGTGTATGACTCAAACTACCGTAACTCCTCGAGTGTCCATGCTATCCAAATAATTCCATATACTTAATATAATTGCAGCTTAGTAACATAAGTATTTCTTCCAAAAATGGCTTAAAATGCCAATCTTACTATAAAAATAGAAAATGTAACATCACGCGATCAATAAAAACTACAACAAGCTCACAGGACAGTCTAGAGTTATCTGAGGACTGTAGGCAGAGGCAGGCTAAAACTTTACCTATTTACTCCAGGCGTTTGAGCTAAGCTAACTAGCAGTTGGCGATCTTTGTCCGTCTCTTCCTTGTTACTGCGGGCACAGTCAAAAGATTGGTGTCCATTTGCTTGTGGTGGACTCGGTATGAGGCAAGACACAAAACAAAAAAAATGTTGAAGTGTTCCTTTAAACTGTGCTTGCGTTTCTTCTGTGGGAGTAAAAGTGTCCTCTAGATCAGTGCGGGTGAGTGCTCTCTGCTTCATCTTTATCCTCTTGGTGGTGGTGGTGGTGGGGTTCTACATGGACAGGCACCAGTATGAGAGACTATACAAGCTCTTGATTGAAAACGTTATTACTTTCCATCAGCGTAGGAGCAACAGGTGCTAAAAGATGCTGCTTCATGCTTGTAAATGGATCCTCATCTGGTTGAGGGGAGGTGCACTCTCTCGGCTCCATTAAAGTGCGGTTGTAGCTCAAGTCTCTTTGCACTTTGGACCCTTTAGTCCTAACTGAGCATAGAGCATAACTGAGCAACATAGTCAGAATACTTAAGTAGGCTTTAAATTATGCTCAGTTATGACTGAAGAGTCCAAAGTGCAAAGAGACTTGAGCTAAAACTGGAGTTTAATGGAGTATTCTGACTATATTCATGCTGATATCTATAGTTTTTTAAACATATTCATGATTTCAGTGTACTTATACCCACCTACCTTGTAAGTACACCCCAGGTAAAAGCATATCTTCAACCTCTCACCAAAGCAATATCACTCACGGTTAATGGCCAAAATATATCAGTAACCTCCTGTTACTGTAAGAACCATTCAGACTGCTAAGGTCGTTTGGTGCAGGTCTGCTATCTGACTCCCGAGTCAAAACCAAGCATGGAGAAGCAGCTTCAGCTTTTTTGCTCCACACAGTCTGAACAAACTCTGAGAAAAGTGCAGGTCTGCAGGAACCAAGTTCATTTAATCAAGGCAAAAAACTGAATTTCTCACTGCTGTCTTTGGGTTAATTATTTTAATGAAAATTCTTTCACTAATGTAGTTTTAATATACACTATAACTATTCCATATTTGCTAAAAAAGAAGGTCTTACTGTATAATCCACAGGTAGATTAAAATGACATAAGAACCTGAAGGTCTTCGGGCAGAAGAAAGAGGATGAAAGCTGAAAATATAATAAGCTTTTACTGCAAGGGGCAACGAAATTGAAAGAATAAATGAACACCAAAGGGCCAAAATACACACATAAATGAAAAATGTATACAACTGCAAGACACTTAACCTAAGCTGCTCCCATTGTTACAGGTATATGTGTGTGAAAGGGTGTGTAAGTGCACTGTGAAAAAAATAAAGCTCAGAAAACTCAAAATGTCAAGGCAACTCGATGCAATAGATTTTTGGGTTTTCTCAACTTTTTCACGAGTTGTTGACAAAACTTGGATTTTCTAGTTGATACAGAAGTTTGGTCAACATGAATCTTTCTGTTTTCCTATTCATGATTTTCTTGTTGAGCCAACAATACATGTTTTGCTTTCTATCAACTAACACATTCACGCCCTTTCATGCCCATTTACACACCACTGATGCAGCAGTGGGAGCAACATGTGGTTGAGTGTCTTGCTCAAGGACACATCGTCATGTGTTGCGCAGAGCTGGGCTTGAACCTGCAACCTCCTGATCACTGACCAAGCGCACCATCCAACTGCGCCATTGACACCCATTTTGGACAAAATAAAGTGTGTCTGTTGTATTGTACATTCTATCGAGGCTAACCACAAAATCTGGCTTCACTGCCATACATTTCCATCTTCGATGTAATAATAATAATACATTTTATTTGGAGGCGCCTTTCAAGTCACCCAAGGTCACCTTACAGAAATAAAAGCATAAAAGCATTAGCGATCGCAGACATTATTAAAACAAAACATCAACATAAAAACAAGTGAAGTGAACAATGTCCAGTTAGAGGGAATATGCATTATGATGTAGATTTATGGAGTCATGCAAAATTTATTTACTTGGCAAAAACTTTGTATAATTGCACATGAAAACATAATTGTCAAGAAAAACAACATTGCTGCAATGACATTTAACAAGAAATAAACAAGAGATTGTTCTTTTTCACAACAATTAAAATCTTAAAACGGAAATCTCTGCAGAACTCACTAAAAGAGAAAATTAAAAACAAGATAAGTGCACCTTAAATGTATCTTTCACAACTGTTAAAAACCAACAAGGTCAAGGTCAAGAGAGCAGCAGACGTGTCTGTCGGTCAAGCTGCGCTGAGAGCGCCCTCTGTTGGATGACACGGTCCACTGCTCCAGGCGCCCTGATGTGCTGCTACACCCAAAAGTTTACATTCGAATATTTATTTACTATATGTCTACGGATATTTATCCCCATATTCGAACGGTTATTCGAATATCGAATACAAGGTGACAGCTCTAGTAAACAAGTTGTGCCAACGTGAAATAATCAGTAAAAAATGATATCTGAATCCATGATTGAATTATCACTGTACCCTGCCAGCTACACTAAAGTCCGTCCGGTTGCTTAGTAAAGTAGTGTCAAATGAAAACAAAGGGGCTTACAAGGATAAAAATAAAATGCATGTTGCATACAGTTCAGCCAACATTTGTCTGTTGCTTTATAATGCCCTTAACACCACCGCTGACATAGGTCAGGGCCTCGTGAAAACTTCAGCCTCATGTTAACATGTAATGACCTGTCCGCGCCCTCTCCTTCCTCATCAAGAACAGACAGTCACAATCGAAAAAAACTTTTGTTTAAGTAGAGATAATAAATTACAACTGGAAACTGTCTTATGAAAATGCACCAGCTCAGAAAGATCTTTGCTGTAGGAAAATATCTCAGGAATCCAGCGGTCTTTGTGACGAAGGCACACAAGTGCAGTCCGTTCACTGCTGGGCAGTTAAACCTGTATAAGTAACTTGAGCATGGGGATTCGACCAACAAGACAAAGGCGCTTTAATTTTAACGCATGTAGTCTTATTGTATTTACAGGGAAATTCAATTTAGACCAACTATAAGGGGTTGCTGGTTGAATAAACACAGTTATGTAAATTTAATCCAAAATACTTTTATTTTGAGTCAGATCAATTAAAAAACTCAATTTAGACCAACATTAGCTTGTTATCTTTTTAACAGTGTGTTTAATACTGATGGATAACTTAGAAACTCCAACAATCAGCAAGTCAATGAGAGTGTGAATGGGTGTGGTGTAAAACCCTTGAATAGACCAGAGAAATCACAAAAAAAACCCCTCAGGTCTTTTTTCAATGTTAATTTCAATATTGAAATGACAAGACAACAACTTTTACATTAACGCGGCTTAATTGCTGGATATTTAAAATGCTCGTAATGATCATTGTAACATATCATTTACTCTGATCATACAATCAAAAAAGAGGAATGCATAAATTGTAATGAACTGGAAGATGATCTCCAACCTGTTTCAGCTTGACTGCTGGTTAGGAGAGATTATAGGGATAGAATTAGCTGCTGTCACCATAATGAACTATGATCAAGATCTAGAGGGACTTTAGGACTCAGTGAGATCTTTCTTAAAAACTCAAGTCTGTTTAATGTGTGCCATTTCACATTCTGTCATCCAGGATATGAGGGGGTAAGACAGTTATGTTATATTAAACTAGAAAGCACTCGGAGAGTGCAGACCTCCGCCAAGCGCCACAGCTCCCCCTATTTGTCATTTGCACCATAAATATTAGTCCCACATTTATTTTGACTACATTTTTAGATTTCTTGACCATGAAAACATACCACTGGCAACTGAATTCATAATGATATCAACATTAGTTCAGCAGTTATTCACGAAAATCAAATTTTCCTTAATGGCGGTTTTCTTCTGGATCTAGCTCCATAGCTTTTGAAGATACAGCAAATCCGTTGACACCTTCCAAATTCCACAATGCCTTGGCTAATTAATGGTGTTTGTTGCGTGTTTATAGCTTCATTTGTTCTCTTCCTATGATGAAAATTCCAAAGGTCCCCTATTTTTTCATATTCTGGATCATAGTATCTGGAATTATTCCTTTATCCGGATCAGTCTGTGATATACTGTAGAGCATGTTAGAAAATTGTCCTGTATTTTTTTCCCAAGCGCCCTGACCATTATTTGTGGAGTTATATGCAGAAATGTCGAAAATGGCCCTATCTCCCAATGATAAAGAATCCTTTAAAAAATTCCTGGATCCAGACGGAGATCCGGATCGCTTCCAAAATCTAATCATTTGTTCCTTATCCCAATCCAGACATTCCCTGGAAATTTCATCAATATCTGTCCATAACTTTTTGAGTAATGTCGCTAACTAACTAAGAGACGGACAGACAAACAAACCCTCCCAAAAACATAACCTCCTTGGCGGAAGTAAATATAAAAAATAAAATGATTGGGCTACTATAGTACCTGCTTTTATCTGAGCACATGCAATGCATCAGCCACTTACTTAACTCCAAAGGTTATGTCGTAATCACTACCTGTCCTCCTATTAAAACAAGCATTCTGTGCACAGTGACCTGTCTATCTGGTTCTCAGCTGTTGTGTATGTGTCTGTCTGTCTGTCGGTCTTTGTCTCACACTCACATACTGTTTCTTTTGCCTGTCTGCTGTTCAGATCCTTATTTAACTGTACAGCTTCATCTGTAGTATTTGTCTCTGAGAACATGACTGTTTGTCAGTTATCTGCTGAATAACTACCAAGATAGGAGGACTTGTGTCTCAGGAAAGGATTCTTCCGTCCTCAATCTCCACACAGTTAATAGAGCAAAGCACCACTGTCTTGGTTGTTTAACATACACAAAATAAAAGAAATCATAAATATCGTTTTCATAAGAAATACATTTTTTACATAGCACTTTTAAAAACAGGTTTTCAAATGCTTTGTCGTACAGACAAAAACAGATCAAAACACAAAACTAAACTGCAACAAAAACAGAAATTAAGGGCAAAAGAACCCAACAAACTCAAGCCAAATAAAATATTCAAGCATAATGAGAATCTGAACGAAACATCATGAGAAAAACACATGTGGTAATCAGGAACCCAACAACAGAACATTAAAAAGGAGGAGATATAAAAGAAAGAAGTGATGAAGATATAAAAGCTGCAAAAATAAAAAAGGGTAAGGGCTTTGAAAATAATGAAATTGTCAATAGATGTAAAATAAATAGATTCAATAACAATATTAAGAAAGATTAAAATGATAATAGTAAGGATAAAAATTAAATGTAATGTTATTAATATGGGATGAAAAGTCAGGAGCTGAGGATATAAGGGAGCTAAAGTGATTTCGATCAGGAAAAACCAAATTTGAGTGAAGAATTTACAAGATGGTTTGACTGAAAATGTGCAAAGTCTCTAATTACAATCTCTTTGGTGGTTAGACTCCGTCGTGATGTCTTGGTGAACTTTGGGGTACTGAGGGCGAATGTGAGACAGGATACCCCCCCAAATATAACAAGAATGAACAGAAAGCAAAACAGAAAATAGAGATGAAGGTGTTACCTTCGCAGATAGAACAGACTTCTAAAGCAGGGCACACGCATAAGGATTTTCTAAATCTGAAGAGATTTTTTTTATCTGTTAGAGACCCCGCACATGAAGATACAAAATCAGGCATTGAACAGTTTGGATTGCACTGCGTGTGGTGCGCTCCAATAATCTCAACACAGCACACCACATACATAACAATTCTGTCCCACTGACGATCTAGAATCTAGTCCTCCAAGACAGAAAAACAAAAATGAAGAAGAAGAAACATAGCAGCAACCATAAACACAAATGTCAATAACAACAGGAGAACACATCCTGCAACATGGAAGAAGAGGGAATGATGGTGGTCTTGGGATTTATTTTTGACGGAAAAATCCTGAACTAAAAAAAAGAAAAGACTGTGGAAAAATCCCTGGGGACAGCGTGAACACGTGAGCTGGTCCTTTATTTCTGAGGTCCACCAAACTTTATGTTTCAGGTCGGCCATGCTTGTTTTTATTTACGTCTGTTTTCCTGTTCCTCAGTCAGCTCGCTTCTTGATTGGATACATTCTGCTCCATGTCACAATTCACAGAGTCGTGATTTAGGAGTCGTCGGCTTTCGACACACATGAAGATTTTTGGTTGTAAATATTGAACAAGTTTAATATTTACAATTACCGGCCCCAACCTGTTTCAGAGCCAATAATCAGGACAAATTCACTCTTAACACACCTCAGACCCCAGGATATTCCTACAAAACAGAAGATAATCGGGCGTTTGCCGTCGTTAGTCGGGAAGGGGGAAAGTCGGGACAAAAACAGCCCGATAATCTTCAAGTGTGTACCCAGAGAGGTAGGCCTTCCCTTGGCAAATGAATGAATTTCTACAACAATAACTGAATTATGCACAGAAAACAATGATGCATTTATTCTATCAGAAAATACAGAAACATTATCCTTTATGACCAACATGTCCAAGGTC
The DNA here is from genome assembly GCA_037902135.1 of Cetoscarus ocellatus. Lineage (NCBI taxonomy): Eukaryota > Metazoa > Chordata > Actinopteri > Labriformes > Labridae > Cetoscarus > Cetoscarus ocellatus. The sequence goes on from JBAMNC010001240.1 coordinate 2,236,255, forward strand.
TGAATGACCCGACAACTGGCTTGGCATAACTAAGTATCAGTCATGTTTGACCTGCGATGTCCACCGTCTGCATGAGTCGGTAGATGTAAAGTACATGCATGAGACCTGGCATGTGCAGGTCTTTTTGTATTGACAAGACCACTCACTCTACAGGCATGTGAGCAAGCACATTCGAGGTTGGTTTGACCAAATAACTACACACGTGAGACCCGGGATGTCGGGGGTCCTATTGACTTGACATGTGGCCTGGCATAATTACTGACCCTATAGCCATTTGACCTGGCGTGTCCTGGGGTCCGAATAACCAACTAACTAATGCATGATTTGCCAGTAATGTTAAGGCAAGGTTAACGTTGATTTGACCGTGAAGCTGATGAAATTATGACAGATAAGAATTTAGTCAATGGTGTTTAACGATTTATACTACAGAAAACACGACTCAGCCCACGATAACACTTAGCTGCTAATGAGTAATTTATCTGAGACGATACTGATCTCACAAACATAACAGCAAAGTTAGCTGGTGATGATAAAGCCATTTAGTCATGTTATCCACTGCTGATGATGTTACAATTCAGCCAAAGTTATTACAGTTTGGCTTTGAAGAGGTTTGAGCCACATTTGAGCCGATGATGATGATGATGATGATGATGATGATGAAACCATTTAACCAGTTACTGATGATGGAACAATTCAGTTGAGTGCTGATGAGAAAACATTTAGTCAGGTGCTGTTTTTTATGGATGTTGATTATTTTACAGATTTAATTTAAGCGATTGCTGTTGTAAAATAAGATTTAGCACTCAGAGATCAACACATGTGACCTTGCAGAGCAGATGGATCTGCTTGATTCATTGTCTGAAATCAAGCAGATCCATCTGGCCAAGCTCCAACATCTAATGACTTCAAGGGCAAAAGCTGGAGGGCCCAATCAGGGAGGAGAGGTGGAAACTGAAGACGTGATGACAGCGTGAAGTGACTGCATGTTTGAAAACAATGGCGGCTTCTGAAGCGGTCTCCATGGATGGATCTGCGGTTTTATCTGAAAAGGACTCAATTTCTTCTTTAAAAGAGGAGCACAGAATGTCACTGAAAGCTTTTCTTACGGGTAATCATGTTTTTTTGTTTTGGACGATCAAATCAGAGAAGCCGGGGATCGCTGCTGGGAAGCTCTGTGGACGATGCTGGTTAGTCTGTGGTAGTCATGGTTACTTAGCGATACCTGGTGAAATATGCTCTCCTCAGAAGTTTACCAGGAGAACTTGGTGGGGATTGTCGTTGACGAGGCTCATGTCACATATAAGTGTTAAATGATACATCTGTGTGGTATAATTTAATGTAAGATGATAGTCTAAGGACTGAAACATAGTTTGAGCTAATGGCTAACAACAGGGTTGATCTGCTACGTCATACTGTGGCTTGATATGATTGGTCTGTGATGAGTGTGACTGGCAGAATGATCGTCCAATCACCAGCTGCAGTTGTTTTTGAAGGTTCTGCCTCTGAAAACATTTTCTATGGGCTCTTCTCCAGATGGACTAGTGAAATATTTCTGCGACGGATATATGAAACTGTCTGTCTGGTGTGTCAGGTTACAACATCTGAGGGAGAGCCGAAAACCAGTGGTGATGCTCCGGGTGAACCCTGAGCTGGAGGGAAGCTCGAGCAGGGTGGAGACAAACAAAAACACACAGATCACAGAAATTAAAACAATCAGGACGATGCTTATAATGATCCAGCACCTACTGGAATAAATAAGTCACAATAGGTAGAGTTCTTCTACAGGTCAATGTCACACCGGGGCAGAGCTGAGGCAGCAGGAGGCCTCCATATTTGGTTTGAATGAACACAGTGAGGTAGAGCTGATTACTACATAACACATTTAGAGCACTGATAAGGAGCAATGGACTTCTGTGATGATTACCAGAAACTTCATCTGTGACACTGAATGGTGCTGATGATGGAGAGCCATGATGGCGATGAGTCTCAAAGTAGGAATGAATGAGCTGGAGGAAGTTTCTTCTTTGAGTACCAATCGAGTACACTTAAGTCACTGACATGAAAGAGTGCTCAGGCATGTAAGCAACCACACACTGACTGTGGGGGAGCAAGGACACGATTAAAAATATGACTGCAGCGGGATCATTGATCAGACAGGTGGTGGCAGAACAGTGGCGTGCACAGACACTTTCCTTGTTTGAGCTGTTTTAGATTTGTGTGTTTCTTATCATGTGTAAAAAATTAATGAAAAGTATAAAAAAACATAAAGCCTGTGGCACAGCATAGGTAATAGTAGAAGAGGGTTTTTACTGTGCAGCATTAGGATCAGTTTTTACTTCACATTTACTCGGTAAAGCCTTCTTAAAACAAATAGAGCCTTTACATGTCTCTTGTAAAACTTCAAAATGTGTTTTCTTGTGTCTTGTAGTTTTGAAAAAAAAAACAAGTTTGATCAATTTTTAGAGATGTGTTTAATTGTCATAGAAGTGATAACAATTAAACAGAACCAGATGTGACACAAAACTTACATCCCTTTTCCCATCCGTCTCCCCTCTTCCTTTAAAATAAATATTTTTAAGACACAGTAGTATTTATTTCTCTGTTCACAATTGTTTAGGTACTTTTGCTTAAATGGATCTTTGGATCTTCTTAAAGGAAATCTTGGACTGAACCAGATTTTATGCAGCTTTTGATACTTAATGGTGAAGCTATTGTGTTTATTATATGTTTCTTACACTTTGTATTAACAAAGGTATATTAGTGTTGAAAGACTTAGTGCATTGTGTATCCTGTGCTGTAATAGGCTCAGTTCTCTGTTTAGTGGTTATATACTGTAACCTTAAATAAGATATGTGTCGATTACAGATGGAAAGCAGTGTAACTGATGCCATTGTGTGCTGTTCCTCGACAAATAAATACATTAAAACACAAAAAGGCTCCATATCAGGTATTAAGCCAGAGGTGACTTTGTTTAGAAATCATCAGCACAGTATGAAAGGACTATTTTGATCTCAAGAGTTGTCCTGCACTCTGTTAGCTTTAACTCAGTATGATTTGATTTAAACCAATGTAAGCCTGGGATTATGTATAAGATTAAAAATGTTGATATGTTCATCAACCGGCTTCATTGTTAAAGATTTTATTTGGCAAGGGTAAGCAGGGATGGAGGTGAAGAGTCTTCAGTAGAATAAAAGGAGGAAAACACCTTTGCACACTCACCAAATAACCCCTGAGATCTGTCTGATAAATACTACATCCTTCAGAAGTGTTATCTGTGCCAAACAATTACGTGTCACAGCACAGCAGACATGTTGGCCGTCTGCCACCTTTGACACAACCCTGCAGCTTCCCTTACCCAGCAACACAATGTTTATGTCTGGGGAGAAGTTTTCGACGGTGGCTGCAAAACATGTTTTCTCTCTGGGAGCTAAGAACCGGCCTGACAACGTGGCCAGACTGCAGATTATTATCTCAGTCAACCTGAGGATGTTTCTAATTCTTAGGTGTGCTGCGGTGCAGACTTCATGGTGGGAGAGATTTAACACACTCTGTGACAAACCAAACTTAAAAAAGTGATCATTATTTCTAACATTAAAATTATTTTCCACAGTAGGATACCATCCCTCTATTAACCCCAAATAAAGCTGACTTCATCAGAGCTGACAGTTTTCCTCTCATCATGGATTTAAGCCAAACTTATAAGAAATATTTAACAAACAGTCCAGCAAAAACAGGCCAAAAGTTGATTATCTTGCTGTGAAAAATGCAAAACCTGTTTTGTGTATAGCTAAAGAAGGAGAAGAAGTTATGACAATCACCAAGGAGGTTTTGTTTTTGCAGGTGTTTGTTTTTTGTCTGTCTGTCTGTCTGTGAGCAAGATTACTGAAAAGGTGCTCACCAGATGTTAGTCATGGCACAAGGAGGAAGTGATTCGATTTTAGTGGTGATCTGGAATTTGGTGCTGGCCTTAACAGATTTACTCTTTTTTGTAATTACATCAAATGTTCGTTGTTGTTGAATGTATTTTGCACTTTTGGTATTATTTATTTATTTTATTAATTGCATAGCCCCTTGTTCCCAGTTGCACTGCTTCCATTGCATCTTGTCCTTCTCAGCTTTCATCCAATCAGAGTCCACCTCTGTCTTCTCCCTGACTAATCCACCTGAAGGCCTTCATATAGGGTGACCATATTAAACCCAAAAAGAGGACCCTCAGCAGCATGTGTTACGTCAGGACACATGCAGCATGCACACTCAGCATCTTGACAGGTAGGTACACTGGAATAATACCAGTGGTCCAGCTCAGCGCTTTATTATAAATATTAACCCTTTTACTACTATGAATATAAATGGCTGCCTGATCTGTTTTGCCAAATGTGTCAGAAAATGACCTTTGAATAAATTATTTTGTAGCTTTTTTCAGGTAAAAATAAAACCTTCTAGCAAGTATTTGTCTTTATTACCCGGCAGAGCATCTCGGTTACAATACCAGAATTGACAACAAACAGTGAACAGTGCTTGACTGATGATTAATGACAAATGGATGACAGGTTTAATTAACAGCACAAATAGTTTGCTTTGCCATTTAAGAAGAGCACACAGCTTCAGGCACCAAAATTCCCCAGAATTCAGCAGTTTTTAGCTGTTTGATAACGTTTTGTGTCCAAATCAGAAGATAAGCCGTCAGCATTTCTGCTCTCTGCTGCGTGTAGTATCAGTCTTAATATGACTACGGGTTGATTCTGTGGTAACCAGGGCCAACCAGGGCCAACCAAAACCCCTTTAATTCTGGTTACCCACCTCAAAATTCTTAACAACAATTGCCTTTTTGCTTTATTAAGCCTCCCAGCTCCAAGGGGTGACTGGCAGCCCCAAGCAGTAACACTGATTATTTATATCTCTAAAGCTGAACATATCTTTATGAAGACAACTCTGTGTAAGTGTAACCTTTGTCAACCTTTAAAGGGCTCCAGGTCAAACACATGCCTTCCAAGGATATTAAATACAGCCATAAAGTGCAGCATTTTATTTTAAATGCTGTTTTTTGACTAATTGAGATAATTCCATAATTAGGGATTTTTTAAAATCACATTTTCTCTAAAAAATGTGGCAGTGATGACATTTGATTCCCATTTCAACCCCAAGAGAAATTGAAAACTACCTTTTGACCAATTAGACACTCCTTTTTTCCACCTGTTGTTGTCTTGATGGTAGCTTTAAATCGAGCAGCTAAGTGTCAACAACAGACAAGATAGTTATTTGTGATTTCCCAAAATGTTTAAGAAGGAAAAGTGAGTAATGTGATGTGGCCATTTCAGACAGAAACTGCTTCCAAAAGTGATGCAAATAGTGCAAAGCAATATTGGGTGGAAAAAGTGAAATAAGTTTTGCTGAAATTTATCTGTATAATTTGACTTTTTCCTCCCATAGCTCACAGCCAAAGCTTGAAGGAACTATATTTAGAGGTGAACAGGTTTAGTCATCACTGATCTGTGTGTGTAAAGTTCTGTTTGGAATTTTTGTTCTGTATATCTGATCATACAACTCATAATAGATCACACTGACATCAGCACAGCATGACTATCCTGATAGCCCAGGTTACATGGAAAAATATGTCTTTGACTTAATGTGTTTCACAGGGTTGAGGTTCTACATGAATTATTAAAAAAGTGAATGAATAAGTATAAAAGATCCAGGGGGACTGAAAACAGCAGAAAATGACTTGTTGCAGGAGTCAGCTATAAATGTAAAAATGTGATGTAGGCTTTCTTTTTCTTTTTAAATTTTAATAACTATGGTATCATGATCTACACTGGGTTGTTTTACTATCTTTAAGACACCGAAGGTGAGTATATCAATGTGGCTCAGTCATCCACAGTTTTCTTTTGTGTTTGTGGCCATCTGAGAAAAACAATGGACAACCCTCTATTGAAGTATTTCACAGACTTTTTAAAGGTGAAATAGAGAACAGTACTACCTTTAATATAGCGTGTTGGAAAAAGTGAGAGCTTCAGAAACTTGATTAACAATTTCAGTTATTATTCTATCTGATGTCTTTACCTGCTGTAGCAGGGTGGTTGTGAGGGAGAGTGATTTCACTAACCCAAAGCATTACGAAGACAGAAACATTTTCACTATTGACATTTACCATAAGAAGAAAACATCTGAGTGTTCAAAGAGTTCAGAGAGAGCAGGATGACTTCTATGTCAGAACTAAAAGATCAGTAGAAATCAGAAGCACAACTTATCTTGCACCAAATTGGACAGAAAGTGGAAGTTCAAACTGAGACAAAATAGACAGTTTTGTCTGAATACTAAGCCAAGATTGGTGTCTGCTTACTGTATTTGCATGTTTCCTTGTAAATGTGAGAAAATAATCTATTTACTCTTTGTTTTATCAATCTTTGGGTGACTGAAAACATGTGTGTGTGAACATCTGTAATACATCCCACTGCTCATTTATGAATCAGCTTGTTAAGCTACCGTTCATGTTTGTTCTCAGCACAGTAACAGTATCATCAGCTTCTCATGGACTCAGTCCTCTGTTTCAGCCCAACCCCTGATCACCACCACCTGCTTCTCATTTCCCCTGATGTATTGTGTGTATGATCCCAGTGTGTCCTGCCCCTTGATTCTAACTTTTGTTCTCCGTCATATCATTTTGTCTTGGAATTCTGAGCAACTACCTGCTTATGTACAGTTCCTGCCTGTTTTTGCACCCGGGTATTTCTCTGCTCAGCTGGTTTTGTTTCCTCACTGATTGCCTTCCCTTGGCAAAAAATACTTTATTCAAATGTACTACGAGTATACTTATAAGTATGATACTAGGACTTACAGTTATATTGTAATACTAAAATTTATACTTGTACTTTAGTATACTTTTTACCCATTTCTGCCACAAAGTACTAATACTTAGTGTATCTTGATCCAGGTACAGAATAAGGTCAAGTCATTGTGCTTACATTTAACTTAGCAGAATAAAGATGTTTTTCACTACACACATTTGCTTTGAGGTATTACCCCTGTTGTAAACTTACATGTTCAAGATCAGATAGAACTGGAGTTTAAAAGTTTACAGTAAATACTTTGTGTGCTCAATTGCATTATCTTTATGTACCTTAAAAACATAAACACAGAAACATTTGACTTGACTTTATTGATCAAGTTCTAGTCCCTTTCATAAGGGTTTTGTAATGGTGTTATGTACACAGCGTCATCTGTTTCAACAAGAGCACATTTTGTTTTAATCATATCAGGCCAGACAGCATTAATAGTTTGTTATTTTAACCTCATATGTTAGGTTTTACTTAAAAATTGGACCTCAAAGCAGAGGAGGAGACAGGCAGGTTTCAACAACAAACATTTATTGAGAAACAGAAAAAACTTGGCAGGCTGTGGAGGAAGGGTTCAAGCTTGGCGATGCAAAATCTTCAAAACTGAAGCAGCAGTTGACTCTCTTGAAGACCTGAGCACAGGAGAAGGAATAAGGTCAGAAAAATCCCAAAAAGGTTCAAAAAGGTCTTTCACTAGCAGTGGGAACGCAGGAAAAGAGACTCTACCTTACAAGAAGTAAATTATCTGGCAGTGTGGTCGACTCCAGGCCAGGGAGGGAGCTTGACTGGCAGAGTGACCACAGGTGTGCGGTTTAGTCATCACTGATCAGTGTGTGAAAAGTTCGGTTTGGAATTTTTGTTCTGTATATCTGATCATACAACTCATAATAGATCACACTGACATCAGCACAGCATGACTATCCTGATAGCCCAGGTTATCTGGAAAAAGTGACCACATGTGCCTGAGCATCTGCTGCAGCCTCACCCTGCTTCACACAGACCTGCAGGAGAAAGCAGGAAGGGAGGGGGAGAGAGCAACAACCAACAAAACTACACAGCATCATTACATCGTATATGAAAGTACTTTTTACTCTGATCTGTGAATCTTTACATACAGGCCTGTCTGATTTAGTAAGTACCTCAACTAAAACACAATAGAGTTTGGCACAAAAAGCAGAAATTTGATGTGAACACGTTTGTTTAAAAAGTAAAGTCATTAATACAACAAAATGTACCATCTTTCAAGCATACAACACTGTTGTATCTCTCCTTTAGTCTGTCATAGCTTTGACTGCAATACAGAACTTCTTTGTTTAATCTGTGCACGAAGGGGAATCACAAGAAATTAGAACTTACAAGTATACTTAAAGTATAACAAGTAAAATAGCAAAAATTAATATGTTTAGTTCATAAAAGTATACCTAAAGTATACTTAAATAAACCAAAGTAGAAGTATATACCTAGTACACTAATAGTATATATTTAAGTGTACTTTTGTAAACTTAAAAGTGTTCCAAGTTAGTCAGAGGAAGTATTAAATTAGTATACATCCTTGTACACTAAGTACGTGGTCCATAGTATACTTGCTATACTTATGCTCAAGCATACTTAACAAAATGAACTTCAAGTATACTACTTTAAACTAAGGGTTACTGTGAACTGAACTTTTGGACTTTCTAAAACAGGATGCCTTTCTTTGTGTTACTTGTTATTAAGACTTCACTCCCATGCTCTTTCCATTGGTGTGGCTTTTACAGAAAACTGTGATGCCCATAAACTTGTATGTTGTCAAAAATGGAAAAACAACTGGATGCTAACACATGTGCACTGAGAACAGATGGGGAGATGTAGAGGCGGGGAAAGGGAACATGTGTTCTTGAGTGCCGAGGGGGGACGAGTTAAGGCCCGTCTCTCCATCCTGACCTCTCCTCCTCCACCCGCCTTTCTTACCCCCATCTCGCCTGCTCCCATGTCACCCCTGGGCTCCCTGATGGATGCTGACAGTAACGACTGTCCCCCAACCTCTCACCCTTGCTCATCCACACACACCCCTCCTCTCTTGCCCAGACTCTGCCCTCGTGCTTTTGCCCGTCCAGCGCTGACCGCAGTGACCCCGCCTTTGAAGCAGCCATCCAGAGGCTCAGTTTGAAGCTACTTAGGGGGCAAAGTGTTTGAGTCTGGCTGGCAAAAGCACAAACAGGAAGTGATCGGCCACGCATGCATGACTATAAGTGTGCAAGGAAATCAATACGTTTCTGTGAAAAGCCTTTTTTTGATTGTTACTACAACGCCAATCGATTTAATAAAATGAAAGTGAAAAGAGGAGGAGTGGAAGAATCAGTTTAACATCTTGTAGTGAAAAAAATGATGCAATTTTTCACAATTACAAACACATTTCTTATCAGTACTAGTCTCTTTTTTAATGGGTCCTTGAACACACATAAACCACACACTGATTTGCTAATTTATAAAGTACCAAGATAAAGACAGGACTTGTTAAACTGGATGAAAGATGGCGGGTAATACGAACAGAGTTGACATGAAAACAAAACTGGGACAAGGAGGCACATTCTGTGTGCACATGGGTCAGTAATGATGAAGTAAACTTTATAAAACAGCAGATTATGGAGGAGAAAGTTGAAGATGTCATCTTTCATGTATTATTCATGCTGTCACAGTAGACGTTGGTGTAGTCACAACAGTGGAAGTAATAGTATGTGTCACATAAATCAACAGCAATGATGACCTCATTTTACCGCATAACTCCCTCCACCCACATGCTCTTAAAGCAGCTCCAGATGCACGAGGATTTACACACAAACACATCCACACACAAATGCACACTCACATCTTGTGTGTATGTACGCGTCTCTTGCTTTAATCACTTTGTTTGTCGACAATAAACAGGTTCAAAAGTATAACGAATAAAGTGAGTTATCAGCAAGAGTGGCCCTTTACATTCTTCAATGGAAGTAAAAATTTAGACATATATTTTTCTTCTTTATATGCACACCACACACTCATTACACATGAACAGATTTATACAAGGATTAAAAACATAGGTCTGAAGGTAGAGAGGTGGTCACATATGGGAAGATTATTGTTGTCTTCATGTCAAATCATATATAAGCAGAATTATGAACGCTCTTGGTCGAGGTGTGTGAATGAGGTTAGATCCTCGTGTCACCACCTTACAGTCCCCAGAATAAGAGTATGAGATTGTGTGTTAACACATGCTGATGCTCATCTGCTCAGCAAAGGGCATGGACTAATGATTATTTTTTTTTACATTACTGTATAATAAATATGCAAAAAGTAAGGATGCTGACTGTGATAAGGAAACAGCTGTATTGGTCATTTTTGTCCTGCTTTTCAGTGACTACAAGAAGGAGAGTATTATGGAGGGCGACTTATTTGATTTAATGTTTCTGAGTATTGTCAATTCTTATAGTTTTCCTTGAAATAATGAATACTATATAGTGATAGACTACATATGACACTGGATGTTTACATTTTTTAATGATTCCCCACAATGATTATTACTAATGATTAAAAAAATAATGTGAGGTCATTACATTTACATCCACGCATCTTTGATAATTCATTCATATGTTAACTGATATGCGCTGCAGTCACATTTGTGTGATTTTTATTTGTACACGTGTCGTTGTAAAGGCTTTAGCTGCCACCAGTGGTGATGGAGGTGTGGCATCAGTGAATCAGTGTAAACTTTGACCCCATGCAGATCAAGGTTTACAAGGACATACTCAATTAAAAATGTTACAGACGTTAAATTATTTGTATTTTGTGTTGATATAAGTACGATTTTTTTTTTGGCAAAACAGAAAATTTAATATGCAAAAAAAGGGTGTGGTGGTAACTTCTGCTGTTTTTAGAATGTCCCAATATACATTTTTCTTCTTCTTCTTCTTCTTCTTCTATTTTTTTTTTTTTTACCTATTATCATCATAGTCTTGTAATGTTTTAAATATGTTTAATTATTATTTTTTCCCATTTAAAACAAGAAATTTTATTAATACAAACTATTTAAAATGCACAATGACTAAAGTTATAAGATTAAGAAAATTAGCAAAACAGTATGAATCCAACTACATATCTAAAACTATACATACCTGAGTGCTAACAACAATGTTAGCAGAAGAAAAACATTAAATTTGCAAAGTGTCCCAGAACAGATGACTGTGATTTTTCATGTCCGTGGTTTTGATCCTCCTGAGAAAACAAATAACATTTTTAAATACAGAGCCACTGCTTATCATGTTCCTGATATACATTTTTAGATGTTCTGCCATTAACCAAAACATGTCCTTCACAACTTAATGGCTTTTTGTACAGCTAAAAACACCTCTCTGCTATTTGCTGTAAGATTCACAAAATTGTATTATATGAAAAATAGATTTGGTATTCATGTATTTAAAACCTTGTCGAGCCAATATGATGACAACAGTGACAACTACAAATATCAAAAAGATGCTGTGTGAAAACTTAGATTACATTAGATCGAACTTTATTTATCCCTTAGGAAGAATTAAGGTTCCAGTAGCATTGTATTGTACAAAGGTATAAATGAAAGCAGGATATCTATAAGGAAAAACAATTAGATGACAAGAATAAATTCTCTCTCTCTCTCTCTCTATATATATATATATATATATACACATTAATAAATTGAAATAATAAATTATAAAACTTTTACAATAATAATAATTACTACTACTACTATACTAATAATAATAATAATAATAATAAAACTTGCACAACAGCAGATAAAGAAATTCAAACAAAATTTATGTTTTCAGTTTGAGAACAAAGAGGATGAACTACCTCCCACATTGTGTGTAGACAGTCACATTCACACTGTTCTCAGCTGTTGTGTGACAGCTCATGCAAATGTTGTGCTCACCAGACTACTACACTGAAGCAACCCCCCCACCACACACACACACACACACACCTACGGAGGGAGAGAGAAACACACACAAACATAAAGATGAGTGTACATGGTAAATAACACCCACACAGCCACAAACTCACTCACACCCACTGGCGACGATACCTGCAGCGACTCATTCTCATTGTCAAAACTCAGACAAAACAGACAGACACAGACAGTGAGGCAGCAAGATAGACGGACCCTCTCACTACACCGTAAAACCTGTTGTAGTGTGACCGTCTGTTCTTTGGAAAAAATAAACTCTTTGGCTACAAGCTGCATTTTCCATGACCTGCAGCCACTCATAAATAGAACAGAATAGAGCAGAATGCCCTTTATTGTCATGACACTTAATGTACAAGGAGACTGGAGAGCTTGTTCTTCTTCAGTGCAATCAGATAATTATACAAAAATATGCAAATAAAATCCAACTCTATATACAATATAAAATAGTAAGAAGGATAAATATTAAGAATATAAGATATTAAATAGAAAACAATATATATATATATATACAGAAATCTGTTGTATTGCACAGGATACAAAAAAATGTAGAAATGTAATGACCCCATGCAGACGAGTAAAAATGCAAATAACTCTTATTATAGCATAAAACTCAAATGTATCTGCAGTACAGTACCAGAACTCCTGAAGCAGCTTATAAATATGTTTCTTTTTTTGGCTGCATAAGGCAAATCTCAAAATCCAAAACATTTCTGTGGTGTTGTTTCCAAAATCTTTCTTCCAGTGTTTTTTGATAAATGGTGGGGCAGGTTGTCTCTGGATTCAAAATGCCTTAGGCTGACCTGAGCCCAGGTCAATAATTTCCCGAGCTTTGTTTGTGTGTGCCTCTGCTCGTGGCAGTTCTTGTCTTGTCTTGCTGCCTGTTGTTTGGCAGCTCAGGAGCCTTGAGAGGTGATCTCATCGGCACCTAGCTCCTCAGTCCCCGCTCCCAAAAAAACATTGTATTTATATGACCAAAATAGCCACCTACGGATGAAAAAACCCTCGTCAAGACAAACAGAATAGGCCAAGGAGTTTCCAAGGAAGCTGGTCTGGGCCGGAGGTGATGTTTTTGACTGACAACAAACGGCCATGGGGCAACAAAATAAGAGGCTGCACTCACTGTTGCAGGTAAAATTAGAAGCACAAAGGGTCATATTATTCCTGAGCTTAGGAAAAACAGAAATTGAGGGTGTGAACACATGCAGTGAAGCACCTTTACTGAGTTCAACAAGTAAGAAAAGAGAAGATTTTAGGAGTTAAGAAAAATATCAATGTTGGTCTTTACATTGAAAAGTCAGTTACTCTACAGATATCTCTTTCTTATGTGCATGCACTGTAACATAGACCTTACTGGTGAGTTGGTTAAACGCTGATGTTTTTAATTAAAAGCTATCCTGCTTGAACACTGGGTAAGTTATTTTAAATAATTGCACTGCCTTTTTATTTGTCTTTGCTTTATCTGCTGTGCTACTGTTAAGGTTTTTGGTTTACTTTGGTCAAGTGTGCGATCTATTCTCTTTATTGTGTGTTCTATACCCATCATGTGACTGGATAAAACCTAAACCTTTTTTTTTCACATTAACACATATCCATCCTGATTTTAAAATAGTAACATTCATAAGCATACAAACTGTCATGAGGAGAAGGGAAAAAAACCCTATTTGAATCTCAAAGGAAAATGACCATAACTAACTCATCATTAAACTCCTGCCAAATATACCACTCTGTTTCATTTAAGATCATTCGGATGCAACACTGTTTTGCCTTGTTTTTTCCCTTTTCTTTATCTTTCTGCCCTTACCCCCTCTATTTTTTTGTTTGCTTTCTCTCCTCTTTCTCTACCCCCTTTTTTTTAGTTTTTTTTCTTGTTTGTCTTCTTCGTTGTTAATTTTTGTCTTTGTAATTTCATTATATGTATAGAATTTTGTAAATCAACACCATAACTTTCTATGCACATATTTGTTCACATATATTTGTTTGGATGCACTTATCGGTAAAAAAAAAAAAAATGTAACATTGACTTTATTTATACAAACACTTTTCATTCAAAATGCAGCCCAAAGTGTTTAATGATGAACTGGCTGCATTTTGGAGGTCATAGGTCAAAGGTCAAGGCAATGGAGTGGCTTGTCATAATTGTGAACTTCATTTCTCAAGGATGCTTCGAGAGAATTTTAACCAAACTTTGTATAAATTTCCTCTTTGACTCAACAGCCAACTCATTAAGGTTTAGAGGTCAAAGGTCAAGGTCATGAGTCTCATCATCATCCTTAAATGTAAATAAAATCTTGTGAACGCAAAATCTCAGAAATGCTTCTGTTAGACCACAGGGACAGCATTTTGGAGGTCATAAGTTCAACGGTCAGGGTCATGCACCCTTTGCTTGTAAAAAGAAACTTTTAAAAGCAATTTCCCAAAAAATGGATTTAATTTTTTTGTAACTTAACACAAATCTGAACACAGACAAACAGATGACCTCATGATGCTTTTGGAGGTCAAAGGTAAAAGGTGAAAGTAAAGCAGATCAACAGCCACCTGAGGAACTGCCTGAGAACTCAATATTTCAGAGAAAGGCAAGGCAATTCTCATTATGTGTTGCACAAAAGTACAACTGGATAAATGATTTTCAAGGTCACTGGACATGGGCCAAGGTTATTGACCCTCAAAGAGCCCTTTTCTGCATGTGGAACAGAAAATCTTCATCAGATTTATCACTGATGTCCACAGTGACTTCAGGATGATCCAGCCATCCCCAGCCCATGATATTGAAGGTTACTGGTCAAAGTTCAAGGTAATTGACTTTCATCATCATCGTCTTATGAACTTGTTATCACAAGTTTGCATTGTGAGAGTTCGTTCAACCCTTGCTTGAATGTCAATTATGGCACGTGATTTTGAGGGTCTAAGGTCAAAAGTCAAGGCCATAAAGTTTCCTGGTTAACCTTCACTTGTGATTGCAAGAAAGCCTTTAAGGGTTTCTAACTTTGCATGTTTGTCCTCCTCTCACACTGAAATATGAACCGATTCTCTGTTGGAGGCCACAGGTCACCGGATTCTGATGGCAAGATTACAAAAAATGCAAAGAATTTCTCAGATTTCTTTTCAAAACTTCGTACAAATGTCTAACTTGATGTAAGGACAAGCAGGTAAGATTTGTCAGAGTGAACTTGAAATACCAAGGACAGGATTTCTCTGAATCACTATGCCATAAAAAGCCACCTTGGCCCTTCTTCTTGACCCTCTGCTGTACTTTCACTCCTTGGCCTGATCTGGTAGAGGCATAAAACTGCCCTGCTGAAGTTCTGCTTAGTCTAAAGCAGGTACCAGGTTGAGGTTTTGGCCTGGACTTTCATAAACAAAGTTCTTTAAATTAATCGTAAAGATGAACTGTCACTGGGCTACCAGCCATATCTGCAGGAATTCACCGGCTCTGTTTGAGAAAAAGTCTAAAGACATTTAGACTTTTTCTCATTTCAGAGCAGCTTTTTGTCTTTTTAATTTAAACACTTAACTTAGCTCAACAGTTGTCAGGCCAACTCTGCCAGTGTTAATTTTGACAGCACTTTTAAATTTGTTTTAGTTAGTTTAGTTTAGTCTTTTTGCCCATAATATCAGTTGTAGTCATAATTTAGTCATCTAAAATGTTTTAATTTTAGTCTAGTTTTAGTTGATGAAATTTCACAGCATTTTGGTCGATGAAATCTACT